>JAWWLZ010000177.1:4329684-4345591 GCA_035041345.1 Poliocrania exsul
CCCCCTAAGGCCCTTGGGTTGAGCTTTTGCTGATTGTGCCTGTTTGCCACAAGCAGGGACTGGGGCTGGGCTCTGCCTGGAGACAATGAGTTGTCTGTCTGGGCTTTTTCCTTGCAATTTCAGCTACAAGAAATTAAGGCACATTGCTGGAGAGCCTTCTGGTTCCTAATGCCCTCTAAAATAGTGTAGGTTTGCCAGGGGAAATTATCCTCAGGGTGATGGATGCTTGGGTGGGCTGGAAAGAAGCAGGAACCCAAATGCCCAGATCCAATGATGTTTATGCTCCTGCCCTGAGGAACAATAACCCTTTGCCTCAAACCTGAGAATTGCTTTCAGAGGGGTTGTTAGTGAGTAGTGCTCTTCAAACACATAAGGTGTGTCTGGGACACTGAGGAACAGGACCATTCACTACCACAATGGGTTGAGAGTAGCTGATGTCTTCTGCTTTAGATGTGGATGAAAAAATTAGTGAACCCAGAAGTCAACCTAAACACCAACAGAGGTGAAAATGGTCCTGGACCATGCCATAAAGTGTAAATTAAATCAAATCACATTGATTTTGAGTAGATGCGGTAGAAATGAGATTCAGGACTGCATGGCAGTCCTCTTCTGAGAATCCAGTCAAGCAGATCCCCGATACCACAAGTTGCAATTTGCAAGCAGAGAACCCCACAAATGTTTTCACACAGTGCTTTTAATTAAGTATTTTGACCACCTCCTCTGAAGGAGGTTCCTTGTTCACCACAGTTCCCACAATGTTAGTTAACCTACTTGTCCTACAATATATCTGTCTTGTGCCACTTAATGCCAATGATGTTTTAAACTAATTAAATTTTACACCATTTCTTTTAATTCCAATTCAGAGTTTTTTCCCACACCATAATCCCTCTCCTAAATTAGAAAAAAAAAAGCCTCTTGCTTTTTGTCACTTGTTCATTTTGCAAGATCAACAACTTATCTCTAGCAGCATTCTGTCTTGAAAATTATCCTTTCAGTGTAATTTTTGAAAATGAAATACCATTCTTTCTATTCTTAGCTCCTGTTTTGGTGTGCTAGAAGTTATTTTACTTTATTCTAGATAGGTCTGGTTCACAGCAGTAACTTTGCCTAAGAAAGGATCCTGTTTTCTATATTTACTTTATTAATTTACCTGCTATAATATTGCATTGCTCTTCCCTCTGCCCTGTGAACTGCCAAGCCCTCTGTCATTCTTCTCTTCAAAATCTTACCCAGCAATTCCCATCCTATATATCTCTTTCCTTGTGTAAAGAGTAATGAGAGACTGAAGAGGGAAATAAAGAGTGAAAAATAATAATAATAATGGCACACAAATACACTCAACCATAAAACACTGTTGGATGTCAGGAAAAAATGAAAAACTACTTCATGATGCCTGATTGTTCCATGCAAGGGTGATGGGAGATTTTATGGCAAAAACTGCAGAATAGTGATTTTTTTGCACCCCGTCAAACTCTGATTGTGCTACACATTGTTTTGCATCTTAAGTGCATCAGAAATTAAGAATTTTCAGTCATGCAAATGCCTGAATGTAGTTGTACAGGGAAAACATTTCTTTCTCAGCTAATTAAATAGGTGGGTTATGAATGTGGTGGCTGAAAGCTTGGAAAACAAAAGGAAGTGGCAAGAGAGGAGTTTCTGGACAAAGCCTGCAGTGATAAGGGGTCTGGCAGCTGAACTAAGACTGTGTCTATTGAGTCTGAAAGGAACTTTCTGTTGACGACAGATGTCTCTACCAGGCAAGAACAGCAGGCCTTTTGAGGCTCTCCTTATGTTTTTGGGGCGTGATAATGAAGAAAAGATGAATCTGTGACCACTGGTATGAGAACAGGGACTGGGAAGTTCACTGTCACCTTTGTCTCATGACAGCATTCTCCTCCTCTGGAATTAGTGTTAACTGGGACCATGACTTTATTGCTATATTTAGTCAATGGGTTTGCTGGTGAGGATATTTTAAAATGTTAGAGTTGTCATTGCTCAGATGTGAAGGGAATAGTCCCTGTGCATTCCTAGTTGAAACTAAACTCTTTGGAAAACCTCCAACCATAACTTTTTAAGACTAAGTTGTTAAGTTATGAAATAGGTTGTATTTTATAGACTGGAGAAAGGGAGGTAAGCCCTGGGAAGTCAGCAGGAGGAGGAGGAGGGTGTATGTAATAGCTGGAGAGAGGATGAGTGTAAATCAGCAGTGTAATAGAGCTGTGAAAACAGCCAATGTCATCAGTGATGGCTGAACTGCAGCTGATGCAGGAGAGTGAGTGTGCTACTGTCAGACAGCAGTGAGCTCCCATCTGGAACAGTGCACCCAGTGCTGACCATGCTGCTTCAACAACTCCCCTGGTTAAGCCAAATAAATGTGCTGCAGAAATCCACAGGTGTAATTTAGCCTAGAAGGTATTGTGATTAGGTATTAAATGTTGGTTCATGACTGCTGGAACAACAAGAAACCATTCTGGAAGAGGCAAAACAAATAAATACTTCTATGAATTTAAAAAGTTTGAAAAAGGAGTAGCATAGGATGCCTGCAAAGCACCAGAACTTGATGAAGATGATGGCTCTTTTTCTTCTTGAGTAATTACAGGCAAAACACAGGGTCCGGGCAGTGTCAAAGAGCTTGGAGAATATTCAGAATTTCTATGCAAGAAGAAGTCTGTAGCTTTCAAAAGTTAACATGCCTTAATAAAATTCAATTTAGTGCCAAAATTTTTACTGTTATAACAGCCTCAATTAGCATCCTCATTGGTAGTATCAGGAAATTCAGGCTGTAATGACAGCTCTCCCTGACCCTGCCAGAGCACACCCCTCAAGGTCAGTGCCAGGGCACGGTGCTTGGGTTGCACAGGGACATGCACCTGGGCAGTTCCTGCGGAAATTGCAGTGAATGGATAAAAGGTTTCATTGCCCTCTGCAGAAAATGGAGAGGCAAATCCAGCACCCTTTTTGAGCATAAAAATTAGCCTTGAGCTGCCAGAAATACTCGTACAGTGCATCCTTGAGGGCTCCCAAGGCAAGGGGATTACAGTACAGTTGTGGCTCCTCTGCATGTGTTAGAAAGGCAGTTCTGGTGTAAACCTCATTCTGAATATCTGCATTAGTCTTTAAGCACAGAATTACTTTTCAAGATTACACAGTAAAGCTTTTCATTTTCTTAATTTAATTTTCAGAAGGCTTTGATTGTACAGCAGCAGTTAGGCAACTACTTTCTTGTTCTTTCTTTTACCTCTTCATTTAATTATGAAGTTTTATTGTTGCCAGTCTCCAGGAAAAGAATAATGATTTTTAGAATAAAAAGAATGTCATTTGCACATGAAGTCATGCTGGCTTCCTAAGTACAAATGATGCTCATATAATACAGATATTTAGAAAACAAAGACATGATTCCCATCCCAGTAAGGTGGAGCAGCCTCTTAAATTAGATAGTCTTTACTGGATCTATTTGTTGTTGACATAAAAGCATTTTATTTCCTGTCTGATCTGAAAATATAATCTCATTATAAAAGGCAAATATCTATTATTTCTAACTTGTCTTTTAGTCTGTAGAAATGTTAAGTCTTTAATAAGATTATTAAACTCTGAGCACTGAGCAATAAAGAGTCAGTCTGAAGTCAGACCTCAGGTCATTGGAACTTCTGTGTGTATGGATGTATATTTAGATATCCGTGTGTGTGTGTGTATTTATATATACACACATATGTGAGTGCCTGACCAGAGCAAACCCACTTGATTCTATGATTGCAAAATGAGCTTTATTTGAATTACAAAATCTTGAGATATACAATTCTATTAAATAATTTAAATCAAATCCCCAGATTGTAGACTAGAGTTCATCTAATATTTTAACAACTTATTTGCAATGTATTTGGTGTTGGCCTTGTCACTGCTGATGAAATGCATACATACATAAATAAGTGTATATACTTCTATATATGAACAGGTTTTTGGCTGTTTTCATTCCAAATTAAACATTTGCTTTGCAGACATGATTTTTGCTTTGCACATATTCTGTACTATGCACATTTAGATTTATGTAGACCTGAATGATAAATGTGTGTTTTTAAAAAATATTTTTAAAGTACTACTGGGATGCAGAATGACAATAAAGGACAAGACAGGAATTCAGGATTATTTTGATAAATAGAAATCCCTGTCAGGAAAGGAGTTATCCCTCAGGAATGTTATAGGTAAAGTTTATTCTGCCTTATGGCCTGGTGATGGACTACATGACCTTTCAAATTCTACTTCAGCCCTATTTTATGATTCTGAGATCAATTCATTTTGGCATTTGACATAAACTAGAGATGGTTTAATAGTTTTAATATTTTTAATTAAAAACTTTTGGACTTCAAACATTTTAGCTGCACATAAAATGCATTCTTATTTACTTGAAGATGGCAAAAAATAAAGGATTTGAGTTTCCTTTGGCTGATTAACAAACGTATTCTTTCCAGCCTAAAATATGTTATGATGCTGAATTTCCATGAGAGGTTACGAGGCTATAAATTACTGCTCTATAACATAAAGATATCTCAAGGTTTATATGCATGTGATCCAATGTTATTCCCATTAGTGTTAATAACTAGGAGACAATTCACTTCATTTGGAAAATGAAATCCTGATTCTTAAAGTAGTTTTAGTGGCATTCAGCCTGGAATCAGATTATTCTTTACAGCATGTTAAAGTCGTGGCAAGGTGGTCTTCAGCTTGCAAGTGTAATTTGTTCTCCCAAATAGGTAATCTTGTTAAAATATTGTCAGGTTAATCAAAATTGATTTGCGTGTACTAAACCCAGGGAATGCTAATCAAGTATTGGCTTAGGAAGCTTTAGCAGCAATTTTGAGTCTTTGATAGTTTCCCATTATTCTTGGGTGGAATGACTCACTGGATCTGTGGAAAGATTTTAAACACCCTTGCAAGGCTGGATACAAGTGCACTACACACTAAAGCATCTCCTTTAGAAATATATTTTCCAAAGCCTTAGAGAGTGGATCACTGTATTTGTCATGCCTCATACACAACGAATGGTTCTCCAAACCATGTGAGGGCTTTGTGGGTTTGTCATTCTGTTATTTGTAACTATCTTGCCATTTTTTAATAATAATAATGGTTAAAAATGTATGTAAGATTGTAACTGAAAGTATTACATGGTGTATCTGTGGTGTAAGAAAATGCTTCTAGAACTTCTGAACATTCCATTTGAAAGATAATTCTGTGTAATTGTGAATTTGTTAGAAGACATTGGTGGAGGTTTGGGTTTTTTTCCTTGGTTGTTTGTTGTTGGTGATTTTTTTTAGTAATGATATGATTATCAATATATGGTGTATGGGATGCTGAAATGACAAAACCGGAAAACTTCTTTTTCCCAGATCCTCCAGGAGCTTTGCACTCTGCTCACACCCTTTACAACTTATGACATCTTATTTTCTTTCAACAGAAAGCTTTTCTTTACAGACTACGGGAATGCTGCCAAGGTGGAGAGATGTGACATGGATGGAATGAACAGGACGTGGATAGTGGACTCGAAAATTGAACAGCCAACTGCTCTTGCACTGGACCTCATCAACAAATATGTGTACTGGGTTGACATATATCTGGAAACTGTGGAAGTTGTGGACTATCAAGGGAGAAGGAGGCACACAATAATTAAAGGCAGACAAGTAGGTATTTATTTGCAAATTAGTAAAAATAATAATGTCAATAAATGAACATATGCAATGCTAAGAGCTACTGGAATTTCAGATTGTTTTCCCTTTTAGTTCAAATGTGTTAGATGTTAAAAGATCCATCTGCATGTTTTGTTTTATTTGCCATTTAGCCCATTTTGCAACCCATGGACAAGCTTCCATGCAGTGGCTCATCACCAATGCACAATAGAAGTCACACTCCTCATTGTAAATGACTTCAAGAGGGAAAGTATGAGGTGATGGGAGATGCTGGGAGATAAATCATTACTGACAAGATGTCCTTACCTGTTCAGGAAGGAAACATTGCCAGGCACAATAATGTGAAAGAAATGTAATAACAAAAGCCATTCAGACTAATCTGGATGCCCTTAGATCTTATTTTTTTAATGGCAATGTTGTTTTTTTCTGGTTGATCCAGATATTCAATGTCATCTAAGAGTTTTTGAGCAGGAATATTTCAATCCATTATTGTTGCTTCAGCTTGGAGAGTGGGGTAGCAGGGAAGGAAAGAGTTCCCTGGCAATGGTAAGGTTTCTCTAAATCAAGGTAAAATTAACAAAGACCAAACTGTTCTGGTTCCTGCTGGGAGTCTCAGAGCTGGTTTGGGCACCATATTTACATCTGCTCCTTCCTCAGGTTAATCAGGGTATGTAAAAACATGCAAACAGAATAAAAACTTTACCTTTTCTGCTGTCACTTTTTGCTTCCAAGTAATCAGTGTTTATCAAGAGACAACTGGTTAGAATAACTGTCCTCTAAAAATAGGCAGAAAACGTGACAATAAAAAGTCCAGGTCACCTGGCTAAACACCAAACACTTTCTTACTTTTTACCAAATTACTCCCAGTCTTTAGCAAGTTCTTCTGGAATAACAGGATTGGTTGTCTTTCTTCTTTTTTTTTTTTTTTTTTTTTTTAAGGTAACATTTTGGAATAGATACTAAAAAGAAAAAAGTAATTTTCAGAACCAACTAACAAATACTTCTACAGGCTTGTAATAGAGCTGTGCTGTTGTCATAGGAGACATGCTCGTTTTTTCTCTTGATGAAATTTAGATCAAACAAGGATACTTTATCAAGTTCAGAGGGATTCTTTCATACCAGCTAAGAAAGTAGAAAGAGATCGGTGTCTTTTAATAATGGTGAAGGGTATTAAAAAGCCTGGTCACTGCTGTCACAATGGGTATTGGTTGTCTTTCCTCTCAAATGGAAGATGGGCTATTGCACCATGTTTTGTGCTGCATTTGCTGTGATTTAGTTACTGTTTCTCCAAGTAACTCCTCCTTAGTCAAGGGAAACAGCTGAGTAGAAAACTAGTTGCAAGAAATTTTAGAGAATAAAGTTTCTTGCATAAGCACATGCAATTGTACACCAAAACATGTGCTTTGCAAATGGTACTAGCTTCTATGATTGATAGCCTGGGTGGTTTTGAGAGGACAGTTCTTTGTAGCAACATTTCGACTCATTCGTGGTAGCTGGAAATCTTCTTCAGAAGTAGAAAACAACAAACATAAGTTAAATACAAATAGTTTGGTAATTATGAAATACATTGTAAAAAGAGTCATAGTTTCAATAGTGTTAATATAGAAAATCTCTCATGGGAGTTAAATTATAGAGACTTAAATTGAGTGCAAATGGAAATACGGAAGAAAAGATTATAATTCAGAGAGAATCCTACCATTTGCTACAGATGCATCATTATTTTCAAGGCTGTTTTTCATCTTACTATAATTGGATTGAATTTCTATTGGATCTTAATCAAGTACTTTCATTGACCTCAATTATTATTTCTTTTTCTGGATAAAGACAGAGTAGAATGGTAAGATGTGACCAACTTGGGTGTAGTTTCCAGAATGGACTGAAATGCTTGATGCACAATGGGCTTTTTGTTTGGGTTGGTTTTGGTGGTGTATGTCTGAATTTGTGAGGGAATGAGCTAAGAAAATACTTTGTGGTGAGCAATTTATTGATTAAAGTGTAAGATATTCATCCTGTCAGTATCTGAACATCTGCCAACAAATTCTCCTTAATTTGTTCAGCTTTCAAAATTGCCAGTGAGATATTTTACATTTTCTAAATCTATAAATCAAGCACAATGTCTAGATTATTGCACAACTCAGGTTTGAGCTGTGATTGTCTAACTAACTAATATTGGATAATTTGTAATCAATGTGACATGACACACATGAACACAATTTTTTAATTCACTTTTTGAGAAACAGGTAGTATTGTTTGACCCCAACCATATTCAAAGACAGCAACACAAAAATAACACAAAAATAGCTGAGGGAATTTGTCTATTTCTTGTATATTCACCTAAGAAAATCTTCAACAGGTTTATCTTGCACAATTTGCCGTGATTTGATTATAATATAATTTTTTAAGTGGATCGATTACATCTATAAAGCCTGTTTTAAAATTGTGCAAGTTTGCTATATTTTTATTTAGTACTAGTTAATAGTAGTTACTTTGTCTTAGTTACTATTAGTTAATGAACACTAGTTAATGCTAAAAGATGCTGTTGCACTTAAAGTATGCAGGAGTTTTTAATTTAAAAAAAAGAAACTGGAAAATTGTGAGAGTAAATTAATTTGTATTGCTAAATAATTGAATTTTCTGCTTTTCTTGTACAAAGCTTTTCTAATTATAAACATCAGTCTACAAGAATGTGAACTATACTTGTAGTGTAGTTTGTGTTTATAATCTACAGATATTTACCGACATATTCAGAAAACCTTTTGTACAGTTTATCGTGTACAATTCACAGTCATGTTTGATGTTTATAAATCTTAGATATGCCTAAAATACTGAGCTAAGATAATGACACCTTTTTTATTCTTTTCCAGATTAGGCATCTGTATGGTTTGTCAGTATTTGAAAACTATTTATATACAGTGAATTCAGATAACCTCAGCATTTTACGGATAAACAGATACAATGGCACTGATGTTCAGGCTCTTGCCAGACTTGACAATGCTAAAGAGATCCGTGTGTACCAAAAAAGAACTCCAACAGCAGGTAAGATCACAATTACTCTTTCTAGAACACATAAGACCAGATACTAAGTGGTTGTGTGGTTAAAAAAGTTCTACCAGAAAAACGCATTTGGATATGGAGTGAAAATCTGTCATTGTGGCCAAACTCCCTGTTACTTCTTCCTCTGCCCACTTTTTTATGTGCTTGGTACCAGTTTCCCTGCATATCTAAGCTCCTAACTCAACCCTTTCCTGGGAATTCAACATGGAATATTGCCAGAGGGCCCAGGTCTGCATGTTGTGTGGCTCCACACTCTCAACACCTGAAGAATTTGCCCGATGTCCATTACACTTGGGTCTCAGGTCTTAGAGATTTTTGGGCTCTCTGAGCCTCCTTTTCAGACACACCAGAAACCTCCAGTGTGCTCCTGTCTTTGGGGTTGCCAAACCAATATGGAGATGTGGGCTGTTAGGCTGCCTAACATCTAGCCCAGCATTGGGGAGATCACCAAATGCTGTCCAGATTTTCTTGGTTTGCATAAATATCATCATTTCCATCTGGAAAAAAAGCAAAAAACCCAAACCAAAACAACAAACCAAAATAACACCAAAACCCCCCAAACTTTATTTTCATTTATAATCTAAAATAGCAATTTCTGAGGTCCATAGTCCTATATGGATGTAATCATGGCTCTGTTCACATACTTTCTGCATACAAAATAGCAGTGTGGTTTGGGGGAACTTTGTGCAGAGATAGCAAGGTCCAAACTGTTTACAGCAATGCTTTATGAGAACTTTTTGATGTGACTGATAGCAGTAAATCGTTGCCATGGCTGCTTAGACAGAAAAGCCAACACATCAATTCTGGTGCTCATCATCAATGTTACTAAACAGAATGACTGCTTTTAGAGAAGTTTCTGAAGTGGGAACAAACTCTGAATTGCTGTAGAGTGGGTGAACTAATTTTCACTCTGTAGCTGAGGGCATTGATTTGCAGATGTCAGTGTGTGGAGGAGGCTGCAAAGACTCTTTCCTTGCTTTAGGCTCCACACTTGTGCTCCTGAGGGAGTCAGAGAGGTTGAGTAGAGGAGAGATGCAAGCACAGTGTAATCTTTTATTACATCCTGTGATTACTCTGCTCCTCTTGCCCTTTTTTCACTCTGCTACTTCTTTTGTTTTGAATGGACATGTTTGTTGCTTGTCAAGATTCACTGTAAGGCTGTCTCAGCTTGGTGGAGTTTCTGTCTACTTTTAACCATATCGACCTGAAACCACTTGATTGCTTCTTTTAAAAAACAATTCAAAGGCTTGAGGGAAAGAAAAGAAAAAAAATTGAGCTAAAATAGTCTTGAGTTGTTTTAGGCCAGCTTAGTAAACGTAGAATAGCAAGGTAGGTTTTGTTTTCTCATCAGATTTGCCATAAAGAGTTTTAAGAAATTGAATTTGATATGTTAGTCTGCTAATTTAGAACTGTGCATTTGAAAATATGAAATCAAGGGGAAGGAATTCTTTGGCTTCTTCAGTTGGTTTTGTGTCCCGGCTGTACAAATCTGCAACTCTTCCCTGTAAGTGTTCAAGGCCAGGTTGGACCAGAGTGACTCAGTCCAGTGCAAGGTGTCCCTGCCCATGACAGGCGGTTGCAACAAGGTGGTGTTTAAGGTCCCTTCCAACCCAAACAATTGTACATCTATAAATATGGAAAGCACTACAAGGCTTGTTCTGTTCTTTAGTTTCAGCACAGGTATCTGCCCCAGAAAGGTGCTGTTTAATGGAGCTGAAAGAATAGCAAACTCTGTTGGCATGGGATGCACTCTGTCCTCAAGAAGCCCCAACCAACCAAATGAGCCAAAGCAACACATAAAAAAGGGGAGAAGTGTCAGCTCCCCCAGGGAAGCACTGCATTAGCTTATTCAAAAAGGGGTGATTGCACACAAGGATGGGTATGGTTTGATAGCCACGAGATGACCCTGAGGATTATTTATCTAACCATCTTAAAAAAAAACCACCTTCCTTTGTAGTTATATTCTGGGGAAAAATGTATTGTGACACAAATTCCTTTTTCTTACCTGTCTAAACTTTCTCCATATGATTCTCTTGCTTTAAGTGGATCTGAATAATGCTGTTCTTCCCTGGCCATAGTCAGAAGCCACGCCTGTGAAGAGGACCCAGCTGGAATGCCGGGGGGATGCTCACACATCTGTCTGCTCAGCAGCAGCTACAAAGCACGGACGTGCCGCTGCAGGACCGGCTTCATCTTGGGCAGTGATGGCAGGTCATGCAAAAGTATGTGACTGAAATCGGGGAGTCTGCCAGCCATGAGTATTGCAGGGGGTAGTTCTGTGTGCTTTAACAGGCTTATCAGTAACAAGGGAAATCACATGGGCTGTTTTAGGGTGAAACTTGTTTGCAATGTATATCTGAGACTTTGTTCACATGCTCCTTTCATTCCCTTAAAGTGATTTGATTTGGCTTAGTTCATAGAAGTGGCAAATTAAATCTAGGATGCTGTTCAAAGAACATTACAAACTATCACAAGTTTTATGTTATTCAGTCTTACTCCTTATTTATATGCCCTGCATTTTCACAGCACACAGGTACTGGAATGTTGTTAAATAGTTTGTCACATCCAATTTCCACCCCTACAATCAACTTGCAATGCATAAGCAAACTATTCATGTCAATAAGTCAAACAAGATTGTTTTCATAATCCTTTGAAAAGCAAATGTAATTTGTGCAACTGTGATTATACCTAACATTCCATATACACAACCTATTGGTCACCTACAGCCAGCAGGAGGGCACTGAAAATTTTGAGGAATGGCTGTTTCTTATCCCATTTCTCAATCAAATGGCATTGATTTAGTTCAGATGAAAGACATGCAATTAGATACTCTGATGGATGCTGACAGATGGATATATTGGCCCTCAGTCAAGCTAGACACTTTTTCATCAAAAAAACCCCAACAAACCAAACCTGAGAGGAAGCAGAGAATTTTAAGGGATATATTGGTAGCATTAAGCCTCTAAGGATATGTTTAAGTGTCTTTAAAGAAAGAAAGAAAGTCACTTTACTGAGCTTGAGTTATTTGTAATTAAGTCATTACATTGCAAAAATCTCCTGAGAAACAGGAAATACTGGTATCCATGTTTTATGTCTCAGTATGAAAAAAGTAGTGTTGATTCCTTATATTCCTTTCAATTGGCAAGAAATTTACTGTAATCTTTTGTTTTATTTAGTTTTTGTATTGTTTTTTTGCTGGTTTTTTTTTCAGGTGAAAAAAATGGTGTTTTGTATTTTCTGGAGTTTATGGTATTGTTAGATTTAATGATTAGTCAGTCATGGTCTACATTACCCTGATAGATCCTAATGAATTGTAAAATTAAATGTCTACAGAGCTATATATGTCCAGTTCACAGTGGATGCAAAGCTATTCTGTGATCTAGCACTGCTTTTCAGTGTGAAATTTTGCACAAAAAAAATAATTGAATGTAAGTAGCACACTGAAGTAATTTGTATTTTAAATAGAGTAATGTAATTACCTAGATTTTGTGAGTTTAGATACCTCCAGAATATATGAAAGTTTAATATTTGGTATCAAATAATACTCCTGCTCCTCACCAATTGTGCCAGTTAATTAAACTGGAACTTTATGCACTGTAAAGAAGATTAGGCAGCATCAGTTGTTTATGTTTGTAATCTTTCTTTTGCAGGACCAAAGAATGAATTGTTTCTTTTCTATGGGAAGGGCCGCCCAGGAATAATCCGGGGCATGGACCTGAATACCAAAGTGTCTGATGAGTACATGATCCCCATAGAGAACCTGGTCAATCCTCGTGCTCTGGACTTCCACGCCGAAAGCAATTACATTTACTTTGCTGATACCACCAGTTTCCTCATTGGCCGCCAGAAGATCGATGGCACGGAGCGAGAAACAATCCTCAAAGATGGTAGGCAGTGCTTAGTGACTGTGACATTCAGAGTGCCACTAAGGAGAAGCTGAACTGTCATTTACCCACAATTTAAAGGTTTATTTAAATCTCCTGTGAAAACAGACCCAAATTAAACCTTGAACAGAGTTCAACAGTTTTTACTATTTCCTGTTTTTTGCTCCTGAAGGCAGAAATGTTTTGGTAAAGTCACTTTGTTTTGAATTCTTACTTTGTCCATTTAAGTTTATACCCACCTGTGAGCAATTCCTATGGCATAGTTAGGTATTCCTTGAGCCATCCCACATCCTTGTGGACTTCATAAGAATTCTTCCTTCCAACCTGCATCACAGTGTTGATTCTGGAGCTTATTCAAGGATTTTGGCTGAGTGAGACAGCCTGTAGTACTTTAAAACTCAATAGGAAAAAACCCCATTGACTTTCCTGATGCATTTTCCATTGTATGTGTGGAAGCAACAGGAGCACTTAAACATCTTTTAGAACCTTAATTAGGATGTTTGTACTGCTTATTATAGCAATGAGAGAAACCACTGGCAGTTCTCCAGTTTCCACCTCTCCCACTGCACTGGTCCAGAATCATATCTCCTCATGCTAAGTGCTGTTACAGTGGTAAAACCTCCAGTTTTTCCATCCATATTTCTCTTTCCTTTATGAACACTTTTCTGAAAGACTGCTTCAGCAAGAAGCAGCAACTATCCCTGCTGAAATCCATTCCACAGTAATTGTTTTCCTCAAGAAAAAAACCCAGGATAAATATTCATCTTAGACTTCAGAGAGCTTAATATCTTTACTTGTAAAATGAAGCTCAAGACAGGGAAAGTAACTAAAATACCATTGTTTTAGCAGAGGGATTTTTTATTCCCTGTCATTCATAACCCATGTTTTAATCCATCAGTCTCAGAGAAGTTATCTCCACTGAGCAGTGATATGGTGCTCTTTTGGTGTAAGGTCTCGTTTCAGAGCCTTCATAAGATGTCTTCAGCAGAAGTTGCAGGGAATAGTGACAGGCTCTTTGTCCTGCATATGTGAGTGCTTAATAAAAGGCAGCTTGTCTGGGTAAATAAGGAATAGTCAGCTCTCAATTTGGTAATTCTTCATTTCATTGTAAATATGGAAGTGGATAATGTACATCACAGAACTTCCACTGCTCACTTTCTCTTCCTAAAGACACATTTCATTTTACAGCAAAATAATTCAGGTGTGGAGTAGAGGAAGGAGCAGGCAATATGTAGATTTAAACATTATAAGGCAGCAGCAAGGAACAGTCTTGCTGAAAGGTGTCAGACAGGTTGGAGTTAGTCTAATCCAACATACAAACATGAATAAATGTTGAATACTAAAGCAGCAAGGTTGAAGAGACTCTTTTAAAAAATGTTGAACAATAATTTCTACTCTTTATACGTGCAACATAGCAAAAATACCAGTGCAATACCAGAAGAGTTATGGATTATCTGATGACATATTTTTAGTGGTGCTATTTACAAAGACTGAAAAAAAGTCACTGTCATTCCCTCCTCCCACCCCCTCCTTCCCCAGGAGCTTACATGGCTAGTTTGAACTTGGTGTAGTTTCATAACATTAAAGTATGTTTAAAGAACCTTTGTTAATACATTTTTCATGATTTAAAAAATTAATATGGCCTCCAGCCGTAACACTTCAGCTTTTAATCTTGTCAAGTCTCAAGAACTCAACAGGGACAGATTAAATCGTTCCTTGGTGGAAGGTTAGTACAGAAAATCAGGTGTGTCAGGGGGTGCTTTAATGTTTGCTCTGAACAGCATGCTGCTGAGGACTTCTGCCTGGGGTAGGTGCACTTCTTAGATTAGCAGGTCTCATTTTTTGGAACTATCAGGTTTTTCAAGAACAGATACACTCCCTCAATCAGCACCACAACTCACATAATTGCAGTTTGCCTACACGAGAGCCTGATCCTGCAAGCTGCTGACTGGGAACTGAGATCACTGAGTGCCTGACACTGCTGGAATTTGATTTCCCAAATACTTTCAGCGATTTCTTATTCTTCACTTTGAAAAACAATCTGCAGGGTAGTATTGAGAACTGTGTGACAGCCCATGGCACAGGCTGGCCCAGAGCTGGCAGCACAACTGCAAGAGCTGTGCACTTCCACCAGAACAGAAATTGTTATAATTAAGCTTTCAAACTTGCACATAAAATCAGTTTTTCACATTAAAAAATGGAACAAACCAGCCATTTTTAAAGACATTTACATATTGTATAGTTAATGTAAATTAAATACTTGTCTTTGTCCCTTTTATATTGTTTGGGGTTGCTGTGAGCCTTAAAGTGTTATTTACTGTAAATACTAGTAAAGATGGTCAAGGGAACATGTTGCTTAAACAAGGCCAAAGTAAGTCTGTAAAGATCCTTGGAAGCTGTTTAGCTGGTTGGTATAGAGAAGAATTATTTTTTCATCAGGTTTTATGTTTATCTAGTATTTTAGGCACTATTAGTGTACATGATCTAAGTGACATTGATGGGCTAAGCTATTCTGTACCAAATTACATGCTGGGTTTATAATGTGTTTTACATTTAAAAGCAGTGTGGCAAATTGTTGCTGCTAGAAAGATGAGCTTTTAAAAATCTTGTGTCGATATTCAGTGTATTTGTAGCCCATATACTACTGTTGATAGTAAAATTCTGGTAGTATATCCAGAATTAAAAATGTTAACTTTTCAATTAGCAAATGAAGAACAATCACAATGGTATTTTATTATCTCATCCTTTTTATGTTGCAAGGGCTTCCCTGCAGAAAGTCAGGCTTACTGTCATCAAATCTATTTTGTTTAACAAGAACAGCCACTATTTTGCTCATGTTTACTACTTACTGTTAAAGCCATGTAAAAAGTAAGGAATCCATTTAAAGCTTTTAGACAGTGAAATAAAAGTGAAGCTTAAACTATAACTTCACAAAAATAATGAAAATTGCCTCTGTAGGATTGTGCTGTAAAATTCTCCTTTATTTTTAAAACTTTCTGATATATTTAGTATCTACTTACCACGAGGGGGTTTTTTAAGTTAGCTTGTCTTTAGTTTAGAAACACATATGCTCCAAAACTCCCACAGAAGGTGTGGTAGCTCAAATAGAGTATCTTCTATATAAAACTGAATAGACTTGGAGCAATAGGCTTGCAAATTTTAGGAGGCATTCAGCATCCTAATCTAAACTTAGTTTTGCTGTTGATACCAATACAGTCCATATTTACACTGTTTTGGCTCCCAAAGAGGAAAAGAAAGCAAAACGTTTTCATTAAAAAGCTGATGTTATTA
>JAWWLZ010000177.1:4351424-4417179 GCA_035041345.1 Poliocrania exsul
TGCTCATGATAGTTTTTCTAAGTAATTTAGCTGCTTTCTTGTGGGATCTGAAGATCACAGAATGTCAAGGTTATCCTATAGCTCCTAAACCAGAGGGCAATTTGTTAATGTATTGCAACTTCTTTTTGATAGAATTAGGCATAAGAGAAATCAGATTTTCATCATAAAGACAAGTTAGACTAGGCCAAAGAAAAAACTACCTGCAAATTTTGACTTTGTGACAAAGTCAATACAAGTGTTGATTTAAGGAAAAAAAAATCATAATTCTGGTGGGATTAAATAAGGTCTTAAACAATTCTTTCACTTTTCTTGTCTGTTGGCCTGTTAGGTACTTGTGTAATTCATCACAATATGTCAAAACAACATAAGTGTCACTTCAGCAACATCCAGTGCACAGGGAGAGTAAATACAGCTCTAGAAACAGTAATGGCAAGGAACATGTACATGCCAAAATCCCTCTGGCTTGGGGATGAACTGTTGCTAAAACTCTACAGTAGAATTCACATGATTGAAATGCTACCTGAATGTTCATTTCTGTAATTCCATAGATGGATGTACTGGACAGACTGGGAAGAGGATGAGATAGATGCCAGCGTGGGAAGGATTGAGAAGGCCTGGATGGATGGCTCCAGTCGGCAGATTTTTGTGACATCAAAGATGTTATGGCCCAATGGTTTAACTCTGGACTATCGTGCCAGTGTGTTATACTGGTGTGATGCCTACTATGATCACATTGAAAGGATATTTTTGAATGGAACTGACAGAAAGGTAAAAGAAAAATACTGCTGTTTTGCCACAGGCATGCTCTTCCTGCAGGTTTTATTGGGCTATGTTAAAAATACTTCTTGAGGTTTTTAAAGTCTACAGAACCCTGAGGCATGTCCAGCATCATCTCTGTGGGAACAGGTGATGTTGGCAGTCTCCTGTGAGACTGTTATGCAGCTTAACATTTTCCTCTGCACTAAGTGATACTAAACTTGATTATTTTTGTTTCTAAATCTATTTTTTTATGTGACAATGTTATGTTTTGATTGAGCCATGAAGAGCTCAAATCAAGCTACAAATAGCTTTTCAGTCAGAAAAAAATATCCTTTGGCTTTGCCAGAGAGAGGCTTTTATTTAACTTAACTGGATAAGTTGTTTTGGATGAATCTCAATGCCCTACTTGAGTGTTTGTGGTAATGTGCTCAGGGGCAGCACTCAACAAGTGCAGTTAGAGATGGAGAGAGATTGCTTTAGTAGTTACTAATGCCTGTACTAGTTAGATACAAGGCTATGTACAAGTTCTGTGTTGTTTTTTAGAAGTAACAAGCACAGAACAAGACATGTGAAAAATGGTTAAAGCTCAGACTGGAGTCTGATAATTTGAGGAAGGTTTACCATCTGCTTCATAAAAAAGGTGACTGCTGAAGAGTAAGAAGCACCTGTCTTTACAGATTTTATTTTGAAGTGTGTCACAGAATGGTTCTGGTTTTTTGAAAAGATTTTTCTATCGTCCTGGGATAAAAATAAAATGCATAAGTACTTGAACAAAATCTATGTAGCTAAATATAACTAGAAAATACTTGCTTTTGATGCTTAATCATTCTTCTTAATTATAGGGTATTTTGGTCAAGATATAACTGGATCAGTCACATCTTTAATTCTGTGTCAGTATGGTGAAGATTTTGGGGGATGGGGAGATCCTTAATTCCATCAATAGCTGGTGGATTATTGACTGGATTGATTGATTAATTTTAATCAAAAACAGCTCATTGAGATGAGGAGTCTTGACCAAAAGGATTCCAAGTCCAAAGACAAAATTGGAAGGACAAAAGGGAATGATGTTGGCCACCTCCAAGTAGTTGTATTTTTAGTTGGCTTTATCTCCCTGTTCTCTTGGGTTTGTGTCTATAAATATGCACAAGGTAAGGCATCAGATGAGCTGCCTCCTTCTCTCTAGAGGCACGATAGAAATAGACTGTTGGGAATTAGTTCAAGCAAGGATCCGAGCCAGAAGGAGACTAATCATTCCAACTGCAGCTGCTGTGATAGAATCATAGGAACATGGAATCATTTATGTTAGAAGAGACCTTAAGGTCTTCAAGTCCACCCTTTAACCCAGCACTGCCAAGTCCCCACTAACCATGTCCCTGAGCAGCACATCTACATGTCCTTTAAATCCCTTTGGGGTTAGTGCCTCCACCACTTCCCTGGGCAGCCTCTTCCTGTGTTATCTGACAGGAGCCGCTTAAAGTGAATTTATATGAAGCTTTTTAAAGTTAAATATTGATGCTTGGGCACAGAGGGCTTTGCACTCTTTATTTGATTTTATTGCATTAAGTAATGTTCGGCCACAGTACCTTTCTCAGTTTTCCTATTTCCCAGTTTACGTTCTCTGGAAAATTAATAATTAATGATGCCCACCTACTACTAATTAATTGCAGGTAGTCTACAGTGGAAAAGATTTGAATCATCCTTTTGGACTATCACATCATGGAAATTATATTTACTGGACAGATTATATGAATGGGTCAATTTTCCAGTTGGATCTGCTTACAAGGAATGTGACACTGTTGAGAAGTGAGAGACCACCTTTGTTTGGGCTCCAGATTTATGATCCACGTAAACAGCAAGGTACTTACACAATTTCTGTGAAGTTTGGTTATAAAAGGATCTTTTTCCTTACAGTCTCATAGCATTTTGAGGTGAAAAATAAACATCACTTGTGGCATGAAAAAGTTACTTCCCAGTGTTTCAATCCACTGATGTTGGAACTGATTATCTCATAGTTACTGGAAAGGGAATCGTAGCATTAGACTTGTCTGAATTTCTTCAGGGTATTTACACTGCCTTTATTGCCATTTTTCTTTTCTGTCCCTAAGATACCCTGAAGGTATCAAATAGCATATTTTTATTGGCTCATACACATAAAATGTATTTACCTTTTCTTAGACAGGATCTATGATCTCATCTGTCTTTCCCTTTTTAATTTTCTCCCTCATCTTTATCTACATCAAGACTATGTTGCATGGAATAAAAGTAAGTAGTGCTTTGAGAGTACTGGAAAAATATGTAGATAAAGGCCATAGGTTTGAATGGATGGAGTTTAGAAATGCCACTGCTGCTGTAGGTATATTTAAAAATGTGTTTTACTGAAGGAAACTTTGAAATCCATTTCGTGCTTAAAGTGCTCAGATGACTTGTTGCATGTTTGCTCACTCTGGTGAAAACATATCTATGGTTAATGTCTGCTACCAAATATAAAAATGAACCTCAGGAATTAGTTTAAATAAAACACTGTTTAAAAGATCATTATTTTTCACTGTTTAAAAGTTTGTCTATTTTGATACTGTAACATCTAAATTTTGGATACTTAAACCAAACTAGTATGTGCAGTCCTGTGCTATGTCAAGGTCATTGTAACAGCATTTCTCTTATCACAGATGCTTTTTGGGGACTCTCTTACTTTCAAAGATGTGTAAAAGCATAGTTTGTTTCACAGTGTTGTTGGATTTGTTGTGGTTTTTTTCCTTGGATTTTTGGAAGGGAGAGTTTTGTAGATTTTTTTTTTTTTTGGAGGGGGAGGGGCAGGCAAAATCTACCCCCAAATCTACCCTCAAGTCCACCAAATGTCAAAGTGCCTTGAACTGTGTCAGCTGATAGAAGGTGCAATGTTTGCTTTAAATACTTGGTACTTCTGCTGCTTTATTCAGTACTCAGAAAGTTCACTTTTTTTTTTTTTAAGAAAAAAGGGACATTTAAAAATTAATGCAGTTGCTATTAGCTTTCAAATAAGCTGACACCAGAGAGAAAAAGTATTACCTCTTAGACATTTTGCTGAATGAGCTTAAGTGGTAAGGGAGAAAATTTGGCTCATTAATACTTTCTTTGTTTGAAATTCCAATTGGAATCCTGTTAGCTCACTGCAGCCTTTAGGATCTTCCCTTTTTATCATTCCCAGTAAGGTTTTCTTGCATTGTTCCTAAAGGAGCATAAACATTTATTTTAACAAAAGTCAAGCCTTGTTTTGTTTGTTTTTTTTTTTCCTTTTTTCTTGTTTTGTTTTTGTTGGTTGTGTATTTCTTCTAAAAAAGCAAATTGAAGGCTGAATCATGTGGTACAGAGACAGCCACAGTAGTTAATTTTATGCTATGAGTTATATTTTATAGGTTACATGCATGTACCTTAGAAATATTTGGCTCTCACATTTTAAGGTCACTGTTTTGAAGTTGCTTGTAGTGTCACTGTCTACACAAGCAGAAACCATGTCAATTAATTTTGGCATAATTGAATTGAAATTGCATTTTTATTAGGAGGTCTTTTTCAGGATGCTTGACTATATCAGTACTTTGGGTAGTGACATAAAGCTTTTGGTCTCTCTTTAAGGAGAGGTGTTTTTTGTTCTCTCTGTATCTCTTGAGACATGATCATCTTGTGGAGGAAGGGTTTTTTCTTGTTTTCAGGGCTTAGAATTCATCTTTCCTTCTTAGGCTTAGTCTTTGTGTCTCTGAGGCTGAAAGGGTCATGAGTTGGATTTACAGTCAGCACATGACCCTGCCAAGGCCTGTGGGTATTTCCACTGCGATGTAAGGAGAGATTGATACTTGTATGTAAATAATTCTTCTGTAAGTCCATTTACAGCAGCTAAAAAAATCCACTTTTAAAATCAATTCATATTTTAACTCCTCAGGTTGCAAAGGAGAGCTGCTTAAGCCCCAGTCTGAAGCTCTTCATGTGTGTGGTGTGATCCTTAAGAGTGGGCTGCCATAATTTTAGCAGCACTTGAACTTAGTTTTATAGGAGGTACAAATGCAATAAATACTTCAGTGTCTCGATTAAATGAGTGCCTATGATTGCGCCTTTTTTTTTCTTTGAGAATGATAACTGAGATACAATCATATTGTTGTTTTAGCTCTGGCCTAATTTTTTTTTAGCTAATTAAAATGAAATCAGCCTAATTTTAGTCATATGCAAGTGTCAGGGCAGCAGCTGTTTTAAAAGCTGGCAATATATGAAAAACGTGATAAGAGCTTTGAAAGTATTTTAAAATTTTGGGACTATTTAAAGAACACCCATATAAAATAGCTGTTATGAGCAGTAGTTGAGGAGATTTGATTTCCTAAACATTTGGTAGCTTTAAAAGTTCCACAGCTTATTCAATAAAGTGACTTAACCAATTTGTACTGCATTTTGGGAAGCATTTGAACCTATGAGTCTCTTCAGCAAGACTGATGGGACTGAAGGTCTCATTGCACCTTCAGGTTGAAGACTTCACTTTACAAACCTTTTTATCTGGGATCTTTTTGCTTTAACTCTTGGTACTTCTATTTTCCTTGTCATCATCCTCTCTTTTATCACTTCCTTTGCAAGTAACCCACTGTGCTGTAGTTTGTCATCCCAATTATGAGGTTAAGTAGAAACTTTTCATCTTCAAGACAGACCAGTTGACTTTGATCTTGTGTTTTAATTTTGATGCTATTTATTTTAAGCTTTCATTGGGCTTCAGAATCGTCATGACTATTCAATGCATTTTCTGTATCTGTCTGATACAGTCTTCTGGTTTTTAGGCTTATTCTTTTTGAGTGAAATGACAAACTCACATTCTTTTATTAAATCACTTCAAATTTCCTTGATTTGCACTACGTAATTTTGGATTCACTTGTGAAGATTATTTTTTGGTTTGTTTCTTCTGGCACTCCTGGTAGCTTCTCAAATCTTTGTTACTGACATCCTTTGATTTCTACAATGTGTGGCCCTGTGAAGGTGTAGAGAGTCTCAAGGCTAATTTTTCTGAGGCTGAGTTTTTCCAAAATTTAGAACCAAATACATGTCTTACTCTTTTGATGTTTTGTTCCTATTATTTGGGGTTTGATGAGCACAGATGTAATAAAAGAGTTGATTTTTGTAGTGGTTTAGGCCATACCCTGACATTAAGTCAAGACTCAAAAATGTATATTAAGTGCCCAGTCTAATCTGGAACTGCTGTATCCAAAGTTGTGATCCAGCCCTCACACTTCATAGAGAATTCCCAATTTCTCTGTTTATACAACTCTGTTCTTGCCATCTCCCTCTTACCCTGCCCAATGAAAGTACAAATACCATAGCAACATTTCATAGTGTCCTCTATTCATCATTTTGCACAAATTTATTTGGAAGTTCAGTGATGTTTTAATGCCTGGTAGACGCTTTTGCTTCTCAGAAATTATGGATGGTGGGTTGTAAAAGTATAGGAAAAGGTTATTGAGCAATGCTCAGTCTTTATTGCAAGACATATTAAGGTACATCTGAAAAGTTGAAAGTTTTCAAAATCTTAAGTTATTTCCTGGTTATGTGATGGCCATTTGATAATTTGCAAAGATTCCCAGCACATGCAGGAGAGTTTAATATTCGTATTCGTAGCTGCACCTCTATGAATTTAATATTATATTTTCCATGAAATCTGAAGGGATGGTGCTTTGAGGAAAGGGAATTTTGTGGAGTCTCTTTTAACTCAGGAAGGTGATGAATGTTTTGTACACCTTTAAGAGGAGGAGCAGGGAAAAGGAGCCCTGCTTTTTAATGGAACAGGAAGATGAAACAGTAGTTTCAATTTAAAGGTTCAGCAGACAGGAAGTTTTATAACTTGCTTGATCATAGTCACTTATCACCAACAGAGCTTTGATCATGGTAAGTTGGATGTTCTCAGTAGTGCACAACTAAGCAATTAGGTCATGACCAAAGTGACACCAATAGAAATTGTACCATTTGCTTCAGTGGGCTCTCAGTGGTTCTGAGTCTGCTTCCTAAGGAGTGAGGGGGTGAAAAGGCAGCAGCCCTGGGGGGATGGTTAAAGCACCTGACAGGTGCCAGCACCTTGGTGGGAGCAGAGCACAGCTTGGGGGAAGAAACAGCAGCTGGAAAAAGAAAGCAAAGAAATAGCAGGTGTGCTCAGACAAGAGTAGTGCCATGTGTTTGCCTGTGTTCTATCTGCTGTAGATCTCATTGTACTTTTAATTTGCTTCCTTTCTTCTTCTATTTTTAGTTAGTGTACATTTGTAGTTTTTGTTTTAACATGTGCATGTGTCAATTAGCTTGAGGACATTCCTTTATGTACTGTTTGATTTCTTGAAACCAGTGTGTGCATGTACCTGTATCAAATGTTTTGCAGTGTTTGTTACCCTCCTGAAAAAAGGGCTATAGAGTCTTGTGAGCTGATAGTACAGAGCTTTTTTTTTATGTGGCTTTTATTATTATTAGAGTATTACAACCTGCAGCAAAACATATTTAAGTACCATAACCTGCAGTAACCAAGCTATGAGAATAATATGTCCCTAAAATGAGAGCAAAATAATTGTAAAAATATTCTTCATGTGCTTATGTTGTAAAAAATAAAAATTAAAAATCATCTAGTTCTCACATGGCTGTTGGTTTTCAAGTTGTTTTTTTTTTCATTTTCCCAGGTGACAATGCATGCCGAGTTAATAATGGAGGCTGCAGCACTCTCTGTTTAGCCATTCCTGGAGGGAGAGTTTGTGCCTGTGCTGATAATCAACTTTTGGAGGAAAACACCACAACCTGCATGAGTAAGATCCTTAAAGAACATCTGAGTTGATGCTGCTGTTAAGGGATCAAGTTAGACCTGAAAAATAAAGCAAGGAAGTGTGGCCTCCTAGAGGCTCTATAAGACAAAGAAATATTCCTTGAATAAAGATTCTAGTTGAAGGCACTTTATTAAATATAACAAAGATTTTTCAAAGAAGACAGAATATTTAGTACACAATATTTGAAGATAAAATGCACTGAAAAATGTTTCAGCATGTCTGATATGATAAAGCACTTTCATATTTCACTGAATTATTTTTAAACATATCAGAAATTAATCCATATGATTATTGTATTAAATCTTTATAAACATCTTTCAGATTATTCTATGGACTAAGTATCTTAAACAGAAATCTGGCATTACAATATTTAGGCTGAAACTGTTCAGAAAACATGTCAAGCAGATGTCTTTATATATAATAGGTTCTGACACAGACTGTGCAAATATTGCTGTATCTCTCTTTTTTTTTTTTTTGTCCCATCTCTTCCTTGGATATCTTCATTGAAACAACAATAAAGTGTTATAATAAATGTGAGACTTTGAATTAAAAGTAATAACTTCTCAGGCACTACAGGTATTTTTTTCTAAATAACTTTTAAATTTTCTCTCTTTTTTATTTTTTTTTAAATTTTCCTAACTCTAATTGATCTCTTTCTTGAAGTATAGTGTGTAAAGTCTTATTTAAGTCTCCAGTAAGAAGCCCAGTAGAGATGAGTAAGGGATAAGGATTGTTTCCATACTATGATGAACATTATTGAGCTGGCAATGACCTTGGATTTGACACAAATGCATGGCTGGTAGAGCCATTGCTGTTGCTAAAGAAAATTATTTTTATTTTTAGCAGAAAATACTGGAAGTTAGACTTCTCACTGGTAAGATAGAATATAAGCATTAGGAAGAGAGGCTGGAGAGTGGAATGAGTCATGTTTCCTGCTTTTTCCCCAATACACTTCACTGCCTGGCTCTTCCCAAGGACTTTGATATTCCTCACAGGGTCGTGGGCTGATGTGTGGTATTTACACATTAAGCATTCTGAACCTGGTGTTGAGAAATATATCTGCCTGGATTTATCAATAAGCTTGGATCTTGCTACTTAATTCTACCCCAGCAGAATTTTATCCTCTCTTCTTTGCTGAGCCTGTACCAGTGCCTAATGTAGGTGTTTGAGTTGTTGCTTGGATACAAGAACCTGCTTTTTAGTAATCATTTTCTAGTCCTAAACGTGCACCAGAACTTGCTCAATGTCTGCAAAATGCTATTTTTCTGCTGTTGATGAGGTATTGCAATATTTTAAACTGGTACTTTTACACAATCATCTAAGCACCTCCTCACTGTCTATAACTACCTGAAGGGAAGCTCTAGCCAGGTGGGAGTTGGTCTCTTCTCCCAGGCACTCAGCAGTAGGACAAGGGGGCACAGGCTTAAGCTCTGCCAGGGGAAATTTACGTTGAATATCAGAAAAAAAATCTTTACAGAGAGAGTGCTCAGGCATTGGAATGGCCTGCCCAGAGAGGTGGTGGTTTCACCTTCCCTGGAAGTTTTTGAACTGAGTTAGGACGTGGCACTGAGTGCCATGATCTAGTAAAAATGGACTGGAGTTGGCCCAAGGGTTAGACTTGATGATCTCTGAGGTCGTTTCCAACCCCATCAATTCTATGATTCTATGATTAAGCACCAATTTAAAAAACAATTTGAGTGCCATTCTGTTCCGAGTTCTTTCCATTATTATAATTATCTTACTTCAACCACACACTCAGATACCTGTGCTACTACAGGCTTCAGGTGGAATTAGCTCAAATGTGCCAGGTTTACTTAGAAACATTCTGAAGAGCAAGAAGAATTACGTTAAGGCAGCATTGCATTGTGTATGTACCAAGCAGACAAAGTAGATGTGCTCCTTGACTGTTTTTCCAGTTAAAGATGAAGAAGCACCACCCCAGCTGTGCCAAGCCGAGCAGTTCCAGTGCAGCAACAAACGGTGCATCCAGGAGCGCTGGCGCTGCGACGGTGACGACGACTGTCTGGATGGCAGCGACGAGCACTCGGAAATTTGCTGTATGTATGCTGCTTCTTTTTACCCACAATCCATAATTTATTGTCAGAATTGGACACAGGATAATGTAAGTCTGAAAGGAATCAAAAGAGCTAATATATCAGTGACTCATGTAAATCTTTCATATTCTTTTCATTCATATAGTAGTCCTTTCAGATGACACTCATTTCATAGCATAGAGGAGCAATCATTGTTTGGTTTTGAAATCAGCAAATCTGATTCTTTAAATGATTGTATTTTTTGCTTTATTTCACACTTTTTTTTTATATGGATCACAGTATAATACCCAGTGAGAGGGAACAAGGAGCCACGTTTTTATTAGCAGTGCCCACTAGCAGGACAAGAGGTGATGGATGCAAACTGAAAAATATGACTTGTGTTTGGCACAGATCTGAATATCTGAAAGAAAACAGTTCTTTACTGTGAGTGTAGTCAACTCTGGAAAAGATTGCCCAGAGAGGTTGTGGAGTTTCTGTTTGTGGAGATACTCAGTACTTCCATGCACACAGTCCTGGGGAACCGGCTCTATTTGGCTCTGGTTGTGCAGGATATTAGACTAAGTGACCTCAGCAAGTCCCTTCCAGCCATGGACATTTCTGTCAGTCTGTAATGCATTTCTTAAAAAATAAAATTAAATTAGAAAAAAAACCCCAACCAGTCAAACACAAGAACCCCACAAACAACCACACCAACAGAACAAACAAACAAACAAATAAAACCTCACCAAGAAACCCAACTCCCTACACCACTTCCAGTTTTGAATTAGATATAGTTTGTCTTTGGAATTACAGTTTTACTAAAGCTGTGCGGTTTTTGCTGTAGAAGAGATCCACTTTTGAAAAGAAAAATAATAGAAAACGTACCAATCATGTGTCTGTGTTATTCCTGGAAGGTACTTGAGTAGCCTGCTATAAAATCAGTGTTGCAGCAATGAAAATTCTTTCCCTTACTCAGTTTGTCACAATGCTTTCTATCTCTGTCATTAGATCATTTCTCTAAACAAGATCTCCTTTACTGAAATGAAAATACATTATTTTTTCCCAATCAATTGTAGACATGAACACTATCCAACTGTGTAGCACTGTTCTGTTTCTGAAAACTATTCTCAGTCTCTCAGTCTTATCTCTTTGAGACCAAACAAGCTGTTCTTTTTTTGTTCTTTTTTTCTTTTTTCCAGTAGATGATTTTTTTTCCAGATTTCATTGTTCTTCTCTGAAGTGATTCTAGGGATTGGATGTCCAAAAATGGATGTATGTACTTCTGCTGAGGCTTCTGTGGAGCTGATCAGGCTGAACAATGTGTTGTTTGACTTTGTTTATACATCCCTGGGTAAATCTTGCCTGCTTCACACTGGCCTGATGTTGCTGATACATCCTGAGCTTGTGATCCTCTGTAATGCCTAGATCTTTTTCTGTATGGCTGTTACATAGCCAGTTTTTGGGTTTTTTTTTCCCCCCAGCATTTATGTATTTTGATAGTTCTGTGTAGTAGTCATTACTGATTTTAGTCCTAATTATTTTCAAAATATTTTTCCATATCTGAATTGTAGTGTTGAATGAAATTTTAATACTGGGTTTCTTGCACTTAAATTAGGGAGCTCAACTAATAAAGACAGGGAGAAGGAAAACCTTTTGGGAAATTTGACTTGATTCTCTTTTAAAGTGATGTAATGAGACCAATCCATTGATCAAAGCTTGTAATTCTGTGAGGATTTATAGAGATGTAAATGAAATCATAATCTGGTCTTAAAATCTATATGTGATCTATGGTTTATGTGACCAGTATGATAACATTGATACCTTTTCAGCAGTTGCTATAGGGACTTCAATAGTTCTTTTTGAGTTTGAAATATTTGCAATTATGAATAGAATACACACATGTGTTACTAAATATATATGAGAAAAAGCTTAACTATCATTTAAAACAGTATCTGTGTCTAGTGGTAATGTCAAATTAAAAACCAAAATGTCTTCAATTTTTAATTTTATTGCCTGGATGCTAAGAGCTTTGTTCTCCAGTCACATTGCAAACTAGATTGTTTCAGGAATATCAGATTTTGGAATACCTTTCTGCTCATATTATTAATTATTCTCTACTTCCAGTGTTTCTGTGCCCTGCACACAGAACACTCATGAAGGGTTTGTGTGCTATTGATATCACCCTCGCCCTGGGTCCTGTTCAATAGGAAGAATGGGCAGAAAGGTCAAAGATAAAAGCTACTGAAATGTCAAGGATAAGCCTGCAAGACATCCTTTCATTTTAAATAGCCTTTGTTTCCAGATGTATGTTAAACTTGAAAAAAACTGTGGATGGCTGAGTAGGTGAAAAATAGCACAAGATTATTTTTAGCCCAGCATTTGAAACCGTAGTTTACTGCTCTTGTCTAGATAAAGATTAACAAATTGTGCTAATAATAGATGTAATTAGCATAAAAGAGGCAGAAGATATACTTGCTACAGATGCAACAACAGTCCAATAGTATTTATGCAATTTCTGTGTGTTCAGTCCTCATCCTTGCCATGACACTTGGTAGGCAGCAAACCCATGTTAGAGGTACCTTGTTCACTCTTGAATACCAAGGTTTCTCTGTTAGTTTTATACTGTTACATATTTCACTTTTTGACACCTACAATTTCATGGTGAGTAAACAGCAGATCTATATGTGGCCATTGACAGTAATGTGCATCATTTTAGAGGCATTTTATGGCCTGCCCAAATCCCTGCTCACTGTAGTATAATATTTTGGATATGCACTTAGCAGCCAGCATCTGTTCCCTTTGGTGTTTTCCTTCGTTTAGATGCACTTCTCTTTGCAACCTCATCACACTGTAAAATGTGATCAAGGACATGTTTCTTTAAGGAAATAGAAACACTATAAAATGCTGCCACTTTTTATCACTTAATAGTAGAGGATCTCCATATTGAATTGGTATGACAGAAGAATCTTTACTATGTATTGTTTAACTTATGCTTGGAGTACTGCATTGATTTTTAGTTGACTGATTTGCCAAACTATTTTTATGTCATAGTAGTTATATACACAGGATAACCATGTTAACTACATCACCAGAATATACTTTTTTTTTCCTCTACAGTTAATCATAGTTGTCCTGATGATCAGTTTAAGTGCCAAAATAATCGCTGCATTCCCAAGAGGTGGCTTTGTGATGGAGCCAATGACTGTGGTAACAATGAAGATGAATCAAATAAAACTTGTGCAGGTAAAAATTTTACTTGGTTGTGCATACAACTTCTTTAACATCAGTTCCATTAATAGCTCAGGACTGATATGTGCTGAACTGAACCAGTCTGCCACTAGTAATCTGATTATTGACTTTTTAAATGAATTCATATTTTGATGCCACTAAGGCTGAAATACAAATTATATTTTCCTTAATCCATGTGCTCCACTGTGCTTTCCAAAGTAATTCAGCACTTAATCTATCCATGTGGATTGACTGTCAACTCAATGCTTAGGTACAAACTTTCAGGTACAAATCCTTTTTGGCAGTCAGAATTTTGCTTGTTAACACACCATTATAAGTGCCATGTCACTAGTAAATTTTACTTTATGTTGATTTACTTTATGCATAATCAGTTACTCGCTTTCCACTTGGTGCCTTGAAACTGTTTTCATTTGTAAGTTATTAACTGTACAATGTTTTTTTAAGGAAATACCAAGATGAAGGTTGTTTACTGATTCCACTGCAGTAAATCAGGGAGTTCCCAATCTGTCTTTTGCTTGAGTGAAAGTGATGTTTGGTGCTTGTTGTCAGAGTACAGTAAACAAGAATTACACATAACACGTACAAAATATCAGGCATCAATAAGCTGATGACTATTTTAAACTGAAGGACAGTGAAAGACAGCACAGATTATGTATTAAAATATTCCCTGAACTCATTTTACTTGCTTTAAATTTCATATGAATAATAACCAGTTCTGGTTGCTACTTGTGTGGTTTGGCTAAAAGCACTTGAGCAGCACTTTAACACAACTGCAGACCTACAGTGTCCATATCACCTCTACTGTGTTAGTGTACATTGTAATACATCTTGATACCTTTGATATTCAACTGTTTGCTTGTTGGATGAGAGTCTTATTTGAAGACCCTATATTTTTATCCCTATGTCAGTTGGATATGGATTGAATTTTCTATTCTTGTTTTTCCATTTATTCCTGAAGTGGCAAACGCTATTAATGTTTAAAAATTACTTCTGGAAAATACTTTAAACTTGTGATCTTCTCTTGTTTTCTGAGCTATTCTTATGAAGAGAAAGGAAAATAGTTGTTCAGAAAACCAAAGAAATATGCTTTTGGTTGTTTGGAGTTTGAAATATCAGTCTTTTTTGTTTGTTTGGTTGGTTGGTTGTTTTCTTTTTTGGTTTTGTTTGTTCTTTTTTGTTTGTGTTTGTTTTTCTTTTTTTTTTGAAGAGTAGAATGACATACAGAGATCTAAAACCTTAAATTTGGAATAAAAATCTGTGTCACTATCACTGACATTATTATGCGTTCACATTTGAATAAACAAAATTATAATAATGACAGGTTTATATGTCAGCTTTTTAGTGGTGTTTTACTATTCATCAGCTTTCAAAGTAATTTATGTAGTTACATAGCATTATTTCTTTTAGTGATCTTCATTTCTTCAGGAGGAAGACAGGCATTGATTCCTTTAATGGATGATTGCAATTATGTGTTTGCAAAGGCTGAGATTCTAGGAACAGTGAGGCCAATCACATCACACACCTGCTGATTGCCATTTTTCTGTGTAAATATGAATTTACCCAGATCATTGTATATGTCAGGGAATGTAGTTTATTAATATTCTGATCAGTAGACATTTTTATGCCCTGATTTATTTGTTTATTTCAACTCTAACATTAGTGTTATCCATTAATGCTCTAATACAACCTAGTTTTGTATAATTTCATGTTCTTATATGACGAAACCACTAAGAATTCCCCACAGCAGAGGTAGAGCAGAGCCCCACAGGTGCCCTCAGTTTGCCATCAGAGGAGGTGAATGATATTTAGTGAGATCAGGTGAGATGTTCAGCAGGCCAGGGAGGTGCCCTTGCAGCTTCTGCACACAGCCATGCACCAAGAGCCCTGCTGAGAGGGCTCCATTTCCCTGGCATTTTTGGAGTGTTCTGTCTCGACAGCAAGAACGTGTCAGGCTGAGCAGTTTTCCTGTGGGAACGGCCGCTGCATCCCGACCTCGTGGCTCTGTGACAGGGAGGATGACTGTGGGGATGGCACCGATGAAATGGCGTCCTGTGGTAAGTGGGTTTTGCTGGGAAGGTGGGAAGAAGTTAAATTACTCTGTAGAAAGTAAAACATGTAAGGTTTTCTTTTCATGTGAACTGATGGACAGAACATGAATATGAATGAAGGGCTGTTTTGTTTTTATGTGAATTGATAATATTATTTCTGAATTGCAAATAGAATTTGTTTGATTAATAAATAAACCAAAAGCAGAGGCAGAATTTTTCATTAATGAGTTCTTAACTACAATACCAAATATGCAGATCAATCAGCTAAACACTTTTTCTAATTTACAGCCCATTATCAAATAGTCTCACCCTCAAAAATTATTCTTTATCTCTGCCACATACCCCTTCACATGGGCTCCCCCAGCACATTCTAGATGCCAATAAAATCAGCCTGTTTCAAATCTGAACAGAAGGATACTTTGATGTTGTATTTTGCAGAAAAAATAGTATTTCTTGATTATATTATGAGACTATCAGCAGCTGTGCTGATTGCTGCTTTGCAGAGATAATGCAGAGAGGTGTGCTCTCTCTAATCAGCTGCTCCCAAACAATTAAGGGGTTTAATAGTCATTTGTTTGGCAGGGCACAGGTAACTGCTGTGAGTCTGAGAGCACAAGGGTCAATGAGCTGTCTGCAAATACAGAATGATAGAATGGTTTGAGTTGGAAAGGACCTTAAAGACCATTTTGTTCCAACCCCCCTGCCATGGGCGGGGGCACCTTCCACTAGACCACATTGCTTGGACCCCCATCCAGCCTGCCCTTGAACAGTTCCAGAGACTGGGCATAAAATAGAATCATTATTTGAGGGAAAATGGTAATATTATTAAGGTAGACTTCTAATGCCATGCTTCAAATCAAGTCAGTTCAGTTGTGTACAGAGGTAGGATAAGTGATCCCAGTGGACCTGTATTTTGGAATCTCTACTGTTATAACACTCTGTGTGATGGTGCAGCTTTGGCACTCAGTTTATCTGACTGGCTGTGCCTTGTTCTCACACTCATGAGGAATGCACAGATGTTAATGGCATCCTTGTAATTCCTTCCTATGTGTTTTGTTTAGTATCCTCTCAGCTAATCTGGAATATTTCTTCAGATCATTTAATCGGGATTTATTTTATGGTCTGTTTCTCTGTTTAGCCAAACTTTACATATGTTTCATGCTTTAGAATCTTGTTTCTTTATCCTCAAGTGCTGTGATTGTGCAAATGTGTCAAATATTACATGTTTCATTTTAGCCTGTGTTGGGTAGACAGATAAAGATGAAAAGGAAGTCATGGAGACATTCACATATGGAAAAGAGGGAAATTGCATTTAATATATGATTTAAATTTCTGGGGAAATTATTGAACTGTTAAGAGAAAGTTAAAAATGATTTTCAGCTTTGCTTGAAGACATATATTGTAGCTAAGTACTATTGTAGCTAAACATTGCCATCATTTCCATTATTTGTCTCAGAACAGACTTTTGTTGTCACTGTAATGTGTTCCCCCAAGGAAAACAGATGTTTCTTTTATTAAAAATAAATAAATAAGTAAAGACCAAATCAAAAACTTTCTAGGAGTGTTGTCATCCATAGTAGCATTTTCCCCCCATGCTTTTCTGTTCTGAAGCAGGATAGTCATTTATGTCCAGTGATCTCTAAATTTACTGTTTGATGCAGCTGGTTTGGTTTAGGGCTCTCTTGTGTGACTCTTCAAGCCAAATTTTTGCATAAGCTTCAGTTAAAAAAAAAAAGTGTAATTTCATTTCTTGCCCTCAGGAAATCTGACATTTATGTGGCATGCTCTAAAAATTTATAAAAACTGTCCATTCTGACAGTCTGGATATTTTTCTGTTGCATTTCTGATGTATTGTGTAGGAACTTCCAACCTGAAGTCCTTCAGTAAAGGACTTTAAGTAGCAGTAGCACTTCAGGCAGATTTTCCACGTTCGCATCTTTGGTTTGTCTTGTCTTCCCTTGATGGTCTCTATAGAGAATTTAGGCTCCTCCTTATTCCTTTTGAATCAAGTGACATTGTTTTTTGTGAATTGCCAGGGTTTGTAAAGTAGATCTTGTATCTTCCAAGCTAACAGATTAATGGTACAAATCCACTTACCTAGGTACGTCATGGCTTTTAAAAGAAAAAGAACTCTGGAAAAATTCAGACTATATTTAAGTAATTCTATGCAGAGACATATTAGAAAATTATAAAAACTATTATCTTGTAATAAAGATTATTCCTTATTAATTGTCTTGGATTTCTACTGCTTTACTGGAATGCTTGGAGGAATTGCTTGTAAATACTGACATTTTAATTTTGGATTTTATTATGTCAATGTAGAGCAACTTTATTTCTTGATTGTTCTGTTTCTTGGTACTTAACTTTCTCATTCTTCCATTTCCTGGCTTTTACTGACAGTGCTATTGCAATTGGGGAACTCTTTTATATAAGTAAACCATTGAAAATATGGTTTGTATCAGTTGTCAAGCTATAATTATTTATAAATATTAGCATGCTTAGTGGCAAAGCCAGCTCTGGTCTGATGGGAATATAGGAGCATGTTATGGGGTACAAATAATGCATTTCAATGGTCCATGTTGAGCAAGGATGGGTTTTAGACTAGTATTTACAGTTTAAAGTTTTTTAGTTTCCCTTTTGGGTGTCTCACCTTTTTTTCCTCTCCGATTTAGTATCTGGCAGGTGCAAATGTTTGATACAGCACTCTTTTGTGACCTATGCATATAGGAAGGCAGAAGAATGTTACTGAAAAGGATGTACATTAAGTAGTTTTTACTTCTTTTTGAACACTTCTACAGAATTCCCAACATGTGAGCCACTAACTCAATTTATATGCAGAAATGGAAGGTGCATTAGCAGCAAATGGCTCTGTGATTCAGGCAAGTATCAAATGCTCCATATCTGAAATGAATATGATGGATATTACATAAATATTGCTTCTCTTTTTCTGAGACTGATATTGCCAGTTTGGCTTGTAAGTAGCCAGAGAATAAATAAGAGCACTTTCAAATTACTGACTTGGCCTAGAAAGCAGCAATATTGAAGCTTCATACAAGGAATGAGGCATTGGACGTGGTAATAGTTACAAATAGTACATTATGGAGGATGGAGTGTGATATTTCATTATTAAAAAAAAAAAAAGTCAAGCTATTGCTTATGAAAGTATCTTCTGGTTTAAAAAAACAAAATAATTCCAGTGACCAATATGTCTGACTTTTTATTTTTTGTGGACAAGTTTAATTAAATAAATTCCATCCCACAAGAGCGAAGGCTCAGAAGACTTTACAATGTATTTCTTTTGTCTAAAAAAAGTACTTATTTGAATGGCAACTGTTCAACTGAATCTTGGAGCTTGTGGTCTTGCAGTGATGTCATGCCAGTCCTAATAACATTGGGTTGGTTCTTCATCCACCAAAGCATTTGATATTTCTGTAATTTTATGAGTCCAACAGGAATTCATAGCTGTAAATGGGCAAAATCCACAGATTATCACAGTGTGTGGCTTGAAATTCTGTGCAAGGAGATCCTTTAGAGCTTACCTGACACATTTATCTTTTTCCTCCCTTCATGACCCTGATCAAATTACAGAAATTGCCTTAAGATTATTGTAATGGCTTCAACATTAGAGTAATGAGAAACTGCATTCCAGGCTTATTTATGTGCTTTATCCACCTTGCACTGTTGCAAATACTTGGAAATAACAACTATTGAAAAGAAATTCTGCCATCAGGTTTTCATTTGGTTTGTATAAAGCTCTTTGTGTCTTAATGAATCACAGCGAATAAAGTAAACCCACTGTGTTTGGGAGCCTGTGTAGCTACACACAACTAATGAAATTAAGAACATGTACAGTCTTCTCATATTTGCTGGTGGTTGTGACTGAATAAGTGTAAGGGGTTAAATTATCCCAAATGACAGAGCTGAATGCTGTTGGAAAATAAGATTTAAGGTATAACTTGCATTAGAAAGAATTTGACCACGTGCCTGTGGATGGTAAGCATTCTACTTTATTTACTGCATTTTGTTTTGTTTGCCCTTTTGGAAATATTTTTCCCTCCTCTCATATTTTATTCAGACTTTTTTATCTTTTAAACTATTTTAAAATATTCCTATTTGCAGATGATGACTGTGGGGATGGCAGTGATGAGCTGGGCTGTGTTCACTCCTGTGCTGCCGATCAATTCCGATGCCAGAATGGGCGATGTATCCCGAGTCACTGGGCCTGTGATGGTGACAATGACTGTGGAGACTTCAGTGATGAAACCAAAACAAACTGCAGCAGGGAAGGTTAGATTTTATTTACACACACACACATTTTAATACTTATAAAGACGTAGAATACTTGTTATAAATCCCAAGGACCTGTCTTCAGTCAGTGGAAAAAGAGATGATGCTTTTAACCTTGGTAGATGTTGGAGTGGGAAATATGTCAAGTGCAATATGATAACACAGAAGTGTATCATGGAAGAAGAATGCATTTGAAAAGAGAATGGCTATTACACTGAGATAAATTTTACAGTTTTACTTTACTGAATTATGCTGTTGATAATGTTGGTCTTACTACAGAGATGCATGCTGGCTAGGGGAAGAGACACTAAGAGCATTCCTTAAGTTATTATTGATATTTTCTGATTTTTTTTTAATACAGTGGAACTGTAATACTCTCATTTTTATGTGATCTGAGTTTTTGAGTTTGTGTTTGGTTTGGTTTTCTTTTTTATTTTAGATCAAAGCATTTTAACAAACTACTCACATGCCATACATTGTATTTATTATTGGGATGGAGACAGAAGGGAAGGATGCTTGTAGCAAAGGGTGAAGAATAATCAGATCAGAATGAGTGGAATATCTTTTATATCTTTCTCATAATGATTTTTTGCAACAAAGTAATTGTACACAATGTTATTGATTCCTTTTCATGAGTTTATATTCTCAATCTAGTTGCAGACTTCATACAAATAGATGAATTAGCAGAATGCCAGAATGAGTAAAGTCCTTAATTTGTATACATTTTCAGAACTTGGTTTTATTTTAATTGATCTGGAATGAAACAACCACTTATAGCCCTGTTGATGTCCATCTTGAAGATTAAATCCTTGCTCTTCTGCAATAGACTGCAAGAATGTAAACTATTTAGAAAAAAATCCAAGGCAATGTTAAGTACAATATAATGTATATTTATAAACGTTGTTCCAAGAATTTATTCCAATAATGCTTTTTGATAAACAGGAATGTATAAGCATGTCATTACTTCAAAGTACATGTTGTTGTTGTTAGTATGTTATTAAATAATAGAAATACAATGGTAACAGTTTGGGAAAAGGAAAGCAAGGGTAAAATTGAAAATACTGAGACAAATATATATGTAGTGAATAATTAAAATCACATAGTAATTATGCTTTGAAACAGTCAACAGTGATTCCATAGGTGCAGTGAACTCAACTTCCTTGCTGTGGAATTTATAGCAGCTCCAGCTCAGCTGTAATAGCACAGGTCAGGCTTGGGTTGGGGCCTTGGTAGAGCACAACTGTGGCTTGTCATGTTTTGGAACTAGGAAACGGACCTTGGTGGATGAAGGAGGAGAATGATGGGTGAGGAGGGAATGGGGCTTGAAGATCAAAGACAGGGCTTATGAAGATGAGGAAAACTTGATCAGCCTTGGTCGTCCTTACATCTCAAAATTCATTCCTGTCTGACAACTGTGAAAAAAATTCCTAAAAATTGGTACTTACCTTAAGCTTGTTGTGGAGTGGAGGAGTGAAGGGACTGAGCAGAATAAAAAAAGGCTTGTCTGAATCTTCTGTTGGAATGATGAGTTAGAGCAGAATAGTGAGGTTTGAATGTTATACTTGGGGACTCTGATTTTAGCTTTGGTTACGAAGTTGGATTCTAAGCCAAAGTAGACTTGGAATGGAAAAAAACTCACATGAACAAATTCTTCAATGTAATTCTTATTTCTCTAAGAAACTCCCTCTCCTGGAAGGTGCAATGGGAGGGAATTTCAGTGCAGTCCTGAGGGGAGCTGTGTTCCCGAGGTGTGGCGCTGTGATGGAGAAAAGGACTGTGAAGATGGGAGTGATGAAAAGGGCTGTAATGGAACTATTCGAGTGTGTGATGAAAAAACAAAGTTCTCCTGCAGTAGTACAGGTATGTGCTTGCAGATGTGTTTTACTCTTATTTTACTCAGTGTGTGTGTGTCTGTCTGTGTTCTGATCACATATCTACTGTTTGACTACTCTTTTAATGTTTAATACTACTGAAGGGAGGTTGGTTATTTTACTCATACTAAGAAAAAATATTCATTTACATTCCCTAACCTGTTTTCTGATTTGCAATATAAAATGGATGAGTTCTGATATTAAAGTTGAAACTATTCTCTATAATAGTAAATCAAACCAAATATTTAAATGTAGCATTTAAAAGTCCAGGTATTTTCTTTTATTGTCCATCTTTGGCCCTAGAAGTAAGTTAAATTAAGTGGTATAAAGTAATTAGAAGACTTCAAAGAATTAGAAATGCAGCACTGGAAGTTTGAACTATTGGAAGAATAATACATTCTTTGAGAATGTTTAAAATAATTTTAAAAATTTTTTTATCCTAATTATACTTCATGAAAAGATGTGAAAAGAATGTGACAATCATTATGTGAGGATACTTTGCAAAATCATGTTTAGACAGAACACTTTTTAAGAGAAAGTCCCTTTAAGGATGAAATGAATATTTTTGTAATTTGTTTCAAAGCTTAATGGAATATTAGGGCTAAAATGACTTTCAAAGCAAAATTTAATTCAGACTATAATAAGTAGTAATATTGTTTTCATTAGGCAACTGTAATTATTAGAAGACAGGATAACCCATTCTAATGCCTTTGTTACAGCTAAGCATGATAAATGTTGCAGACTAGTTATGTGAGCCCTGTCCAAAAGCAGTTCGCTGTTATTTGAATTTAAAACTTGTAGAAATCATGTCCAGAGAAGGAAATACGGAATACTGAACTTTGTCTAAATAAAACATTTCCTTTTATGTTCTTAGCATTTCCATAAGTATCTGTAGAATAATTGTTAAATGAAATAGTTTCAATAAATAAAAATAGATTATTGCCTTCTAATAGTATGGACTGTTTGCTGAAATAGATTGATGGAAACATTGACACTGGAAATCCACTTGTTCTTGGCACTTTTTCCTGGTGCTTAGATGAGGAAAAGGTAATACCAATCCAAGTGACTAAAGCTGAAGTATCAGAGGGAAGAAAGGTGAAATCTCAATAAATGAGGTTTATTTTCATCAGTTGGATTTGAAAGCTAATGAGATAAGGTGTTACTACTTCAGTTAATAGAAAGCAGAGATCTAGGTTAGAGGCAGTGTGGAATACAAAATGAAGTGTAGATTTGAGTTATTAGGCTTGATTATCTTTTGGAAAATCTTGCTTCCTAGGCTGGGCTTTGGTTTCTTGCTTATCCTGAATGATTTTAGATACAGAGTGGAAAACACTTTCTGATGGTAAGCTAAAATTTCCCCAAGTGCAGCTGCAATAATAAAAGGAAATAGCAAGTGTTTAATTCCAGCACAACTGTTTGAATGAGTTGTCTTTTCAGCAGAGAACTACAACCACCTTTCAGAGTCCACAGTTTTCCTTCCAGACTACATTGCCTCATTTTATCCTCCCCTGTGCTTGAAGTCATGAGCAAAGAGGACAATACCTCAGTTTACAGGATGACATCTGTGGCTGCCACATAGAAATGCAGCAAAACAATTATTTTCATCGAACATTTGCTAAATTCAAGGGTTTGTGGCTTTGATTTAGAGGAAAATGCAGTTGTGCTTGTTAGTTGTGTGGAAACACCACTTTAGAAATCAATTGTGGCAGTTTCATCCATAACTTTTTTCTTTCACGATTTTCCTTCCATCAGTTCTGGAAGGAGCAAAACTGCTGTTCTGGAGGAGGCCTGTTGGTAATGCACTACAGCAGAAAATAGAAAAGGCAATTGTTTTTAGCTACTTTTCAGTTTAATTCCATGTAGTAGGACAAAGGAACAATAATGAGTCATGTTTCAGAAGAAATGTAATTCTCTCTGTGGATTATTCTGCCTGGCTTCCACATTTATGAGCATTGTACAGGTGAGGAGGGATTGGCTAATTCTCCCCTTATAGATTGCCAGGTGGTGGCATCTGGATTCCTGATAGAGCAGGGGATGGATCTGGGTGGGATCTGTGTGTGGGGGGAGCTGAAACACCCAATGCATTTGGAGAGAGATGACCACTGGTGAGAACAGTAACAGTGAGATGTCACTGCTCACTTTTTTGCTTATTTCTTTTCCATTTTATGTCTGTAAAGAGTAGCTGCAGGCTCTTTCTTTACTGTAGTTTTTGTTGGCTCCAGTTATTCTGTTATAGTATCACAAGTGCCATGTTACAGTACTTGTCAGCACCAAGCAATAAATGCAGTTTTTCTGCTTGGAGTAGTGGTGAGCTCAACTTTGTTTTCCTAAAAAGTTATCTGACTGAATATTAAAAGACTTGTATCCCCTTAACCACATTATTTGTTGAATAAACAGGTACTTTTATTTCCCCCCTTGCATGTCTTCTATTTTTGCTTTTTGTTTTTACACCTGTAGTATTTTTGTTGGTTCCACTGGAACTTTCAACCAGGACAGTTTTTGAGCTGAGGGACCCAAAGTCAGCCAAAATGCTGCAGGGAACTTGAGTTACCAGATTGCAGAATTTCTTTTCTAATTTTTTCAAGAACACCACACAGTTGTTTGTGGTGATGTGTGATAAAACATATTAGAGGTTGTGCAGCAATAGGATATGAGAAGCAATAACAACTACCTGATTGAGATTTACTGGAGCTGGGCTGCTTCTAGCCAATCATTTTCTGGTTTTAAATTAGATTACACTTCTTTCAAATTAGACTAGATTATTTTAAATTAGAATAAGACCCAACTTTCCATTTTAGATTCTGAAAATTATCGCAGACATGTAGTTTAGCTCAGTTTTATATAGTCTATAAATCTGTCCTTTTTATTCCATCTCCCTACTTTTCAGTTCATAGTAGTGGTGAAGAGCAGAATCTGTGCAATCTCACTTTAAAAGTCATCTAATTACTCTGACAGTCATAATAAAGTACTTCTGTGAGGGCAAATGCAAAAGAGCCCTGAATACTTCAGTTCAGTAAGCAGTAGATGTGAACTGTAATGTTTATTGGTCATACAGTTCTTTATAACTTTTCAAGCAGCAGTTAGTTTCTTATCTTACCAATTTTAATGCTACCCTGTGGGCTATTATTTTATACTTCTTTTTCCCCCCTCACGTTTTAATAATATATTGGAGGAGAAAATAAAGATGAGGAAAGAAGTAGGATTCCTTTGGAATGGAAAATAAGGAGGGTACACAGAGGAAATAATGGGTGATTATCCCAGTGCTATTGGAGGAAGGGACCAGCAGCACTAGCACTGTCTGGGTGGGGAGTGTGACAGTCCAGATGTGACAAGGACAGGAGGATGGAGAGAAGTTGGTGCTGGGGAAGGCTGGGAAGGAAAGGTTTTCCAGCCATATGAGCCCTAGAGGTTCTCTGAGGGTTGATGAGGAGGAAAGGGCTGATGTGAAGAGTTACATCATGGGAGGAATTTTGAAAGAGAAGATTTACTAAGAATGCAACAATGGGACACATGGAAGAGTTCAAAGGGTGGGTGGAAAGGGTATCAGTCATAAGGTGGGTTTGACAGTGTTGCTTCCACTTGTTTCCTGCCTGCTCTGTCTCTTCTCATTCTTTTAGATCTTTAGAGCTTTACATTTTGTACAACTACTGTAATATCCTTTTTTGAGATAATGATTTTTGTAATGATGAAATTTCTGACTGAAGGAGTATATTCAGCTGACATTAAAAATCTGAATAAAAAGAAACCACCACAGCAAGTGAACTAGAAAGTTATGTATTTTGTTTCAATAGTGTGTTTGGTTGGGTTTCTTTTTATCCTCAGTTCATGGTATCATTGTTTTCTGTGCTAAAAGCTGTCTTCTTTAGGTCCTTTTTTTTTTTACTTCTGTCCCATCCAGGAGGCATTTATCAATTATATTATATATATATATATATATCTGCTTTCTATTAAAAGCTTTGAAACCAAGAAATGTCCATGTTCTTGAAAGAATGTGATTCAGTCTCACTCTTACATGTGTTTTACAAGCAAGATCATTGACCATCACAACACTTCGTTAAATGTGTCAGACTGAAATGTTGTTTTATTTTGATGGGAACAAGACTGAATCCATTCTATAGGCTGGGAAGGCATCACAGCTTTAGGCAGTAAGAATTAGCTCTAAGGGGAAAACTGAATGCAATTAATGCTCCATCAAAGTAGTTTTCTTAAGGTTGAATGTGTGATCAGTCCAAAAACCTCCTGGGCTCGGTATCCCAACACTGAATGGTATATGAACATTTAATTCTGTTGTGATTGCTAATATTTGGAGAAAATAAAGTCAGAGAAGCATTTGGATCAGGCTCTCACACATAATTGTTGCTTCAGACCACCTGTTTCACTGTGTTATGCATATTTCTTTATAGTTATGCAAAAGAACTGAGGAAAAGAGCAGATACATCCATTGAGACAATTAATTTATGATGGGATTTTACTAAAAAGATTCCTGGAAACCAGAGATGTGAGTTTCACTAAGGGGCAATAAAGCAATACTTCAGTGAATTTTAAGTAATGATTTCAAGACAGTCATAATATTTCATTAAGTCCATCTCTTTAGAATTTTGGCAAAGATTAATTCCTTGAAAGTATATTCTACTTAAGAACCTGCCATATCTATCATAATGAAAGATGAGTCTTTCATCATAAAACATGTCCTCACTAAGGTAGGAGAGGCAGGAAAACTGTTTTGCCCTGTAAACATTTGAATGTATAAATGATTAAAATAACAGTTTAGGAGCTCTGCTGGAAGCCACTGTGATTTACTTTGGATGATGGTTAGTTTAGTTGATGTTGGTATTTTCCATTAGCTTTTATTCTACTGTTGTTTTATAATACTGTATCGAATCAATGATAATTCAAGAGAATAAAAAATAGGGACACTTGTGACACTGGAAAACACTTGTGGTTGCATATAATGATAAACTGTGTACCATACATACAATTTTGTCTCCTTGTGTCTATGCACATCTGTCTGTGGATATTTGGGACTTTGACAACCACAGAAAATGGTGGAAGCTTTTCAGTCCAATTGATGCCCCTCCCTCTTTACATTTTCCTGGTGATTTTTAACTGGTAAAAGGATATTCTCTTGTTTGAAACCACACTCACTGTAGTATGATCCTGAAGTTTTTCTTCTTGCTTTTCTTCACCAAAGGTGAAAATAGTTACATTTGCCTTGTTAGTGCTGCTGAAATGTAATTTTTTTCAGCCTTTTTGTTTTGCTGTCTTTTATCCCATTAAAATTTTGTGAGAACATCAGCACCATATGTAGTCAAGTGAAAAGCATTGCACCAATCTTAAGCAAATATTTCCTGCAAAGGAAATTAAAATCTGGTACTACATTGTGGCAGATATTGGAGTTAGGGACAGGTGCTTTGTTGTGTGGAGAACAGCACAGAATCTCTTTTGAGGTGGTTTGGTACTGAACTGGCACAGTAGGTGCAGAGTGAATGACAGCCTGTGACAGATTTGGCACTGAGGTGTGGCAAAGGATTAATATTAGAGTTTTACCTTAGCTGATTATTTTATACCCTTACTTCCTTGCTTCCCCTCCTCAAAGTCATACTCAGTCTCAGTCTCATTTTCCTATTGGGCAGACTGTGCTAAACTGGGAAAGGGGGTCAGAAGGTCAGGTCAGTTCATGCTGTGCAGGTTTGAAGTTACCAGTCTCAGGCATTGCCAGTCAGTCCCTGGGCCAGCCTTACTGTCAATGGATCCAACATTTCCAGGACCTTCTTTCCCATTACAGCTTGATTTTTTCCTACCTAATCAGTTTATAGGCAAAAAAATTAAAAAAGGTTCAAGACGAGCTTCATAACTCTTGGTTCTATCTGTTCTCTCCTTATTGTTTGGAAAATAAAATACATGATATTTCTGTTCAGTCCAGGTGTTTTCAAAATTACCAACTAGCCCCTCCTGATTGTATCTTAACAAGTAGTAAGTTATGCTGCAGGTTTGAAAAACAGGTTGGGACAGGAGCACACACAGTTGTAGGTGGCAGCACTCACAGTCTTGTTTCTTTTTCACCTCTTCACATCCCTGGCTTTGTTGATTCTAATTTAATACCTGTATTGAATTTTCAAAGATTAAAAGCCCTTTATTTTGTCAAGAGACTGTCTTGTGTCTCTAAACACTGGTGGTCAGCACAAAGGTAGAAATATTTTTACCCCTTTTGAGAAGTGAACACTGCTTTGGCAAAACTGAAATCATGTAAGATACTTTCTCTGCTGTAGTTATTTTGTCTAAAAGCTGATCATTTGTCTGACATCATCTGAGAATCTGTTGTGTATAGCTCCTGGAAGGATTTTTCCTTCTCAAACTCATGCTAATAGAAACTCATAGACTGAAACATTACTCTAGTGCAGGGCTGTTGAAGATAAAGGAAAAGAGATTAGGAAAATCAGAAATTAAAAAAAAAATAAACTTTTTAGTATCATTTGGTATATTTAATAGGCTATGGGGTGTGTCCTGCCTATATGCAGATCTATTCAGCATAGAAATAATTAGGACTGGTAGTTTGGGGAAAAATAGATTGTCAACAATGTTGCGGATGATGCTTCAGAGTGTAAGTTGGTTTCTTTCTGTTCATCAAAGAGGAAAGTGCTAATAATAGAAAAGCATAATTAAAACAAAAAAAAAAAGGAAAAAAAATCTCTGTGTTGTTACTGAAGCTTTTTTCCCTAAAGTTTGCTTCCAGTCTGATTTCCTGTGTTTATTGTCTCTTTTCTCCAAGGGAGATGCATTAGCAAAGCGTGGCTTTGTGATGGCGATATTGATTGTGAGGATCAGTCTGATGAGGATAATTGCGAGGGCTATATGTGTGGACCACCAAAATACCCTTGTGCTAATGATACCTCCATCTGCCTACAGCCTGAGAAGCTCTGCAATGGGAGAAGAGATTGTCCTGATGGATCTGATGAAGGCGATCTTTGTGGTACTTCTTTTAGACACATTTTTCTGATTGTTCTTTATATTGTCTGTTGCAATGCTTCCTATGGAGAAAAAAAGTTCCCATGCTAATCTTACTGAAATTGTATCACCCTATAGCCTATCTGAGGATTTTGTTTAATTAAAATCATACTGAGTTTTGCTTGAAGTATTAGTTTTCTTCAAATAAGGGAAAAACAAATGTTTCATTTTCAACCCCTTTAAAAGACTCCTGGAGGTAAACAAATTAAAAGGCATTGGAATGTAGGAAAGGACTTAAGCTTGTTTTCAGTTCTCTACAAGTACAAAATCTTGAGCTCATATCATGCAATGGTTTGGATTGGAAGGCACCTTAGAGATCACCCAGTTCCAGTCAACCTGCCATGGGCAGGGACACCTTCCCCTAGACCAGGTTGTCCAAAGCCCCACCCAACCTGGCCTTGGACACTTCCAGGGGTGGGACATGTGCAGCTTCTCTGGGCAACCTGTGCCAGCGTCTCACCACCCTCAGTCACAAATTCCTCCTGTTATCTAATCTAACCCCATCCCCTGTCCCGTTGAAGCCATTCCCCCTTGTCCTGTCATTCCATGCCCTTGTACAAAGTCCCTCTCCAACTCCTTTAGATACTGAAAGTTGCTCCATGGTCTCCCCAGAGCCTTCTCTTCTCCAGGGTGAGCACCCCCAGCTCTCAGCCCATCCACATAGTAGAGGTGCTCCAGCCCTCTGAGCATCTCCATGGATTCTTCGAGATGTGTTCCAACAGATCCACGTTCTCCTTATATTGGGGGCCTCATCCTGTATGTAGTACTCAAGGTGGAGTCTTATAAGAATTCAGGGATCAATCTCCTTCCTTTGAAGTCACCCTTAATTTGATGCAGCCCAGGACACAGTTGGTTTTCTGGACTGCAAGCAAATATTTCCAGGCCATGTCGAGCTTCTGATCAACCAATGTGCTCACCAACCCCATGTGCTTCTCAGGGCTGCTCTCAATCCATTCTCCCACCCAGCCTGTATTTGTGCTTGGGGTTGCCCTGACCCAGGTGCAACTCCTTGCACTTGTCCTTTTTGAACGTTGTGTTTCTGTCAGGCCTATCAGGGCCCTTCTGAGTGGCATCCCACACCAACCCCAAAACTCAGTATCATCAGCAGCCTTGTGGGGGTGCACTCAATCCCAATGTCCCTCCCAAAGGTGTTAAACAGCATCAATACCAACCCCTGGGATCACCACCTGGACACTGAGCCATGCTAAAATCTTGAAAAGTTGCAGTAAAGCTGCCATGATGAATATTTACACACTAGATAATGTTAGAAATAAATACAGAAATCTGATTTAGAAATGTAAAAATTGGTTTGTGCTTCTTAGAGGCATTTTATACCTTGTAGGTGACCTGGTGGCTTTAAGAATATACAATATAACTGAGAACCCTTGCAGCCCTGATTTTTTTTTTTCCCCCATGCTATTTCAGATGAATGTTCTCTTAACAATGGTGGATGTAGCCATCAGTGTTCTGTGGTTCCTGGAGGAAGAATTGTGTGCTCCTGCCCTGCAGGATTCAGTCTTGGTGTAGACAACAAAACATGTGAGATTATGGATTACTGTACCAAGCACCTGAAGTGTAGCCAAGTTTGTGAGCAGCATAAAAATACTGTCAAGTGCTCGTGTTATGAAGGCTGGAAGCTCAGTAAGGATGGAGAAAGTTGTGTTAGTACTGGTAAGTTGAAATTCAGTGTATTTTCAGTGTTCAGGATATTAATAGCTATTGTGGCCATTTACTGAGAGTTTATTTCACGTTTTCTTTCTGTCTAAGAAATATAGGCTGGGATTATCCAAATGTGGGCCTGATGGTGATCTAAGAACTCATTAGAGGTGATTCTCGATGAACAAAGGAGTATTGAAATACTAGATTTCTTATAAGAGTATTAATACAGAATAATTCCTAAGTACTTAGAGGTTTTACATGGTTTTTCATGAATATTTAATATACTGGGATATGTATGTGTATGTAGGTATATATGGAATATGGAGGATTTACTATATATTTATAAGAAATGGATCAATCTGTGACATCATGATACGGATCAGTATTAGCTGAGGGTTCAGAAGGTTAATTTTGAATGTGCAATTATTTTGTGCTGCCTATTAGCATTCATGATTTCAGCAGTTTTTTCCCCTAAGACATTCTTGTCTTTGTTTTTTGACATCGGTAAGAGCCTTTTCAGCTCAGTAATGAAGATGAAAAGCAACATGAGCTGAGAGAGGAGTGCATCCCCCTCATTGTTCAGCACTGATAGGTACTGAAGCAGGATTTGGAAACTGTTAGGGATATCTTTTTCAAGTGCAGTGTTGTGAGTAAAATACAAACATGTATGTGCAATATAAACTGTCATCATATCTTTATCTGCCCTGCAGAGAGTTAAAATAGTATTGATTTAGCTGTCTAGATTTTCAGAATATAAGTTTAGGGTTCTTTCTTATTTTCATTCTATATTTATTGTTTGATAGTGTTTAATCAATTCTGAATAGAAATATCCCCTAGACTCTCTATTGCTTATTTGAATATTTCATAATTCAGTTGATATCATGTAATTCTTTATTAATTCCGCAGGCTCTTCATTTCCTCAGGTGATTCACATGAAAAAAATTGGAATTTTCAAGTTAAAAATAAAAGCCCAAGTTCCTTATTGCTGGTGACCTGAAATAATGTAGTAATTAGCAACCAACATAATGGTCCATTCTTATAGAAAAGGCAAATTCTGATCTTTCCACTTTGACAATGTTCTAGCTAATTTACACAACGTTTTAGAAATCTGTTACAGTAGTAACAAGCAAACAATTTACATATGGCCAAAACATTTACTGGATGTAATAAAAATGTTTCTCTTTTCAAAACAATGAATAATTAAAATTTGGTTTTATATTACTGATACTCTCTTCAGGAGCTTTTAGCAAAGTCTCATGAATTGCACATCTTGCCTTGGAGCTTTAATTTGTTAAGAATGGAGTTTACATTCATCAGGCTGGAATAACTGTTACAATTTCCAGAATGATCCCCAAATTCAGTGTTCATGTCTCTATAATTAGTATCTTTTATCGATGAGGGGATTGAATCTACCATTAGCATATTTGCAGATGACACCAAGCTGGGGAGGCGTGTCCATCTGCTGGAAGGTAAAAGGCTCTGAAGAGGGCCCTGAACAGGCTGGGAAGATGGACTGAATCAAGTGCTGTGTCCAGTTCTGGGCCCCTCAATTCAGGAAGGACATGGAGGTGCTGGAGTGTGTCCAGAGAAGGGCAACAAGGCTGGTGAAGGGTCTGGAGCACAAATCCTGTGAGAAGCTGCTGAGGAGGTTGGGATTGTTCAGCCTGGAGAGGACAAGACTCAGGGGAGACTTTATCACCCTCCACAGCCACCTGACAGGAGGGTGTAGCCCAGTGAAGGTTGGGCTTTTCTCTCAGGCAACCTGCAGCAGAACAAGAGGGTAGAGTGTTAAGCTCTGCCAGGGAGGTTAATGTTGGACTTAGGAGGAATTTCTTCACAGAATGAGTCATTGCATATCAGAATGGGCTGCTCAGGAAGCTGGTGGAGACTGGATGTGGCACTTACTGCCATGGTTTTGTTGACAAGGTGCCATTAGGTCATAGGTTGGACTCGATGATCTCAGAGGTCTTCTCCAACCTAATTGATGCTGAATACTGTGATTGTTACTGTTCTATATCAAGAGTCGCTACAATGGTATGAGACCAGGTTTGTGTGTTGTGGCTATACTGATAGCAGACTCTCAAATCATTCTTCACTGGTATATTAATGTACTTCTGTGTATCTGAAATTTATTTTGTTGCTGACAAAATTGTTATTTTATGACAGCATCTTAGTTTTATTCTCACTAATTTTTTTTGATCAATCTGATTTATTATGGATATTTCCAGAAATCAAAAAAGTGCCTTCTTACTGAGTTACAGCCATGAAAGGGTTAAAAGCATTTCAGACAGACTTGGTAACTCACTGGAGGAAATCTTGGAAAAAAACTTTGAAATTAAAGCAGGTAGAAATGACCAGGATTTGAAAACTAAGTGGAAAAAACCCAAAGTGAAATACACTCATTTTTGCAATAAAGTGAGACCACAGTTTCTCAATTTTTTGTAAGAAAATGAGATATTTCTGCTTAAAGTTTACTGATGTTGGTAAGAGTTTGAAGTTACAAATAGATTTTTCCAAATTTTCTCAAAGAATTTGATCCTAATATATATGATCTGAGACCTGAGGTGTCAGCTGATACAAAGAAAAATGATACTTTCTTTACAAACTGGGAAGATCCAATCTTCATGCCATCAAAGCTGCAGCAAAATTATTCCATATTAAATGTGGCATATGCTTTTATAGTCACTAATAATCTTGGCCCCTTTCAGTTTATTTAATTCAAAAGGCACATGAAGTACTCTGAGGGAAAGATCCTCTGATACTTGAGTTCTTTACTGTGTGAATGGCATTTTAGTAAAATAAGAACAATTTTGGTTCCATTTGCGAGTCTGTGAGGCTCAAAATGTCCATACCATTTATGTCTCTGGGCAAGGGACTTCTATGAACTTAAAGAAAAAACCTATATAATACCATTATAAGTAAAGTTCAACATGATCTTGCAAAGATAAGCAGTGCCCCAAATGCCAAACTACTATTTCAATAATTCCAGTTGGTATGAAGTAATTCTTAGAATAGCCATAGTGATTTAAAATGTCTTGAACCAGGAGTTAGGTCTGTTTTATATTAGGGGAGTAACTAATAATCTACTTTCCAGGAGAAAAAAAAATTACTCAGAGGGAAATGATTACATTGCCCTTGGCTACATTTTTTTTTTTTCCTATCTAAAATAACACTTTCTTATATACAGGCAAACATTACACTAGTCCAGAGCAGTAACATGTAGAGTTTAGTGTGCAGCAGATTTTCAGAACATGGTAAAAAGATTTTTTGTGAGTCTGTCAGAAATGGAATGGGAAAATGAATGCTGAAAATGCAGTAATATGATTTAACTTTTTTTTTTTCCTTGCTTGCCTAACAGAATCAAATAGTGTTTTTGTCAGGGGAATCTAATGAATTGTCAGAGAAATGCAATGAGATATAGAATAATAATAAGTCTATGGAACCAAAATGCTTAAAGTTGAACAGTTCTTTTTAGCTTCTCTTTCAAAGTATTTTTGAGTTTCCCCTATTTTCTCTTATTTCTGCTTATGCTGTCTTTGTTTCTTGAGGGTTTTCAGTGTTGTTTTCTTCAGAGTTTCTTCACTTTTTGTATCTCTTGTTTTTATCTAGTTTGCTGTTCTGCCATTGTTACATTACTGAGTTCCCAAAGACTAAATGTTTTGTTTCCATTTAAATTTGTATTGATTGAACTAAGGGTATGTTGCAGAGCTCCATAATTCAGATAGAAAGTCAATACAAATTATATGTTTTCATAGTTTCTCTTGGGGCACATTTCAAAATAAGTTGTGCCAATATATTGTGCTTACTCTTTTAGTTGATAATAAGCTTACAGAAAAAAACAGATTGGTCTTAGAAGATACTTAAATTTCATGTTTGCATTCAACATTTCAGAATTTGGTATAATAAATTTTAGATGAACTAAGAAACAGTTTAAAAATTAGTGTCAACCTATTCTAAGCTGTGGGAACTCTTATATCACAAAAAGGAGGATGGTGTCTCTGTATGTTTTATCTGTTTTAGCTGGTATGCAAGGCATTTTGTTGTAATTAAGAGCTATTAATGTTTCTATCATATATTTGAAACACTCATCTATATGGTAAAAAAGCTTGGTGCAGTTATGAAATCAGAAGGTACAAAAATGTGTGATTTTTCTCTAAGAAATTAACAGTTTATTTTCCTTAAAGTTTTAAGAATGCAATCAAGAACTGTTATATTGATTTCAGAATTAACAAAAATGCTCTTAATCAACTTCTAGAATGTAAAATATTTGCTCTCAATTTCCAGAAGGGAATCAAATGGGAAAATAACATCAAATTTTGGGGGTTTTAGGCTGATGGCAGTGTAACTTTAAATATAATTGATTCAATTGAGCCTGAAAATTCTAATTCACTAAAATACAGCTCATTTTTTATAGTCATTGAATGTTTAGGTTGGAAGGAAGATCAAAGGCTAATTTTAATACAGCTTTATCTGCTTTTCAAGACCATCAAGACACCCTCAGTGGTAAACTCAAAGTTTCCCAGGGGTGAAATATTTCAGTGCCTCACTCTAAGATTTTTGTTTTTCTAGTCTTTCTGTGTCTTCCTGGTCCAGTTTAAGCCTTTAATCCTTGGCCTACTTGTTATTTATACAGAAAATAGGATTTTTCCGATGTTCAATTCATAAGCTTTTTATGTTTTTAGAGAATTTTATGTGCTTTCACTCATCATCTTATTTTATCTTTTTAGACTAAGAAGTTCCAGATTGTTCATTGCTTCCTGGCAGACCTTGTTTTCTAGACCTCTTACAACACTTGCTTGTTTCTTGTGGTTCTGTAGTGGATTCACACTCTTGAAGAGCCATGTTCAGGAGAGGGTACTGGGTCATAGGCTGCCATCAACAAAGCTTAGGCAGAGGGAGGGGAAGGGTCATGCCAGATTTATTTCAAGTGTCAAGATCCCATTGAACTTTGATCCTTTTCATCAGTGTTCCTGATAGTTTTCACTGTAGGTTGTTTATCTTAAGCTCTACTTCGTCTGTTCTGAATGAAAGAAACCCATTCAAAATAGCACATGTTCATAGGTTTCTTTTTTTTTTCCATTGTGGTGTTAATTACTGAGAAGTAAAAAAGAAACTACTGTTCATATCATGATGTGTGTTTTTATGCATTGGAATTGCAAAAAAAAAGCTGCATAATAAATTTATCAGAAATTGGGAAGTGCCATTAATGTATTTCTCAAGTTCAGATAACTGTTACATGTGAAATAGCTTGTAATGTCAGTGATCCTGTTCTTTATTAAAGTACTTCAGAGCTTTGAAAAATGGCTTTGCAGGAAGTCATTCGTTGCTTTAACAATTAGGACAATCATTTGGAAAGTTCAGGCCAGATTTGAACAAGTACTTCAAGAGCAAAAACAGCTCTGCTGAGGTACCTGATTACCTTAAGACATGGCAGGTAATTTAATCTGTGTGTGTAATGGGTATCAAGAGAAGATGATAATGAAGTTAATATTTTCAAAAAGAGGAATTAATACATCTTTCTACTTGATGGCAATTTGTGCAACTTTTTATTTGAATATTGTAGAACAATGAAATACTGCCTACTGCCAGAAACAGCCAATCATCTGTCTTTTCTAGAAATAGGGTTAATTATATGGAAGCAAGACCCTCAATACAATTTGTGTTTCGGTCTAGGAGAAAGAACTGGAGGGAAAAACCAAACCAACTACTTCCCCACAGGAAAGGATTGCTGTGAAAAAACTATTATTATTAGAGTGTATATGCCAACTTGATTCAACAGTTTACAGAATCCCATTTTTTCCCCTTATTTGTTTTATTATTACAGCTACCTGTTTGTAAAATCTTCCTTAATCTAATATATGTGTATATAATAAAAAATAAAAAAAATTCCATTTCCTAGTACAGTTGACCTATGCAGAGTGTGTTTACAGATATGTGTTTTGGTATAAACTTGCTGGCACAAATCATGTAACATTAATTGAATAACAAAGGAAGAACTGTAGTGGTAGCTGGATTTGTGATGAAGAGTATCAATAAGCACATACAAGGTTAATTTTCTTCCTTGTTAGTTTGGGATGAGGGGTTTTTTTAAGAACTTCATCTGAACACACAAGGTACATTGTCTGTTGAAAAGGTACATTACATCTCTTTTAGTAAAACTTTTCAACTAACTGGTATTTGAAAGGATGTACAATCTAATGGATTGTTTCTGAAACATTTGAGAAAGTAGATTTTAATTTTGATAACGTGACTTTTTAAAACTCAAATTATGGGCTACAAAACACAGTTCAATAGTGAGTTTGATATTTCCGGATTTAATGTTTAATATCTCGAGTTAGGATCAAAGATAATGTTAGCAGTGAGAAGTCTATAGGGCTAAAAAAGTATTTGCAACACTCCTCATCAGAAGATGGATAGTTTTAATCATCTGGTCTTCCTTTAAGTGTTCTGTTGTTCGCCTTCCACTTGTCATTTACATCAATATGTAGCAATATCTTCTTTATTATTCTTTTGAAATGTATAATCCTCTGCTTCCAGATCCATTTGAGGCTTTCATAATTTTTTCTATTCGACATGAGATCAGAAAAATTGATCTTCACAAGCGTGACTACAGCCTCCTGGTGCCTGGGCTGAGGAACACCATAGCCCTGGACTTCCACTTTAGCCAGAGTTTGCTCTACTGGACAGATGTGGTAGAGGACAAAATTTACAGGGGCAAACTCTCTGACACTGGAGGTATGGATTTCATCTTGATTTTCTTAACAGTGAGAACAGCTGCACTTACAGGGTGTTAGACCTGTTCAGTCATAACTAAGCCGTGCACAGAAACAGAATTTATAATGCTATTCTGCCTTTGAAAAGAGGTATATCTGGATTGTGCTTGATGTTGAACACGGAAAGACTTTCTTATCAAAGCTGCCTTTTGCAATAGGCTATAGGGGAAAGAAAATGAAAAAAGCTGGTATTTCTTCCTGGTCCAATGACTGCAATATTGATTTTTTTTTAATTTACCTTTGTCTTATTAAAAAAAATATAAGAATTTATAGGATGTCTGATAAATTATCTGCTCTCACTAGGTGAGAGATTCTGCATCAAAATTTCATAGCATCCAGAAAGACTTTTTCTTTGCTCTGGTGACCTAGTGATGGCCTATAACTCAATATAACATCATAATATATACGAAGAAGTTCCTACAAAATCTTCTTTGTTGAAGTGCATGTTCCAGTGCTTTCATTCCTGCATGAGCTGACAGGCATAAAGATGTTTAACCTGCTTCTGTAAAAGTTCATTTATGTATGCACACATATATTCCCTGGCATGTATGATTTTGGTTTTACTTACTAAAGCATTGGAGACCTAAAATATTCCATTAGTGTGGAATGAATTTTATTTGTGTAACTGCCAAAATTATGCTTGTTTTCAATGTCCTGTCTCATTTGTAGAGAAAAATACTGTATGGAACAAAGTGTCAGATACAGATTGATCAAGAACTCACTCCAAGAACATAAGATATACTTGTATGTTCATGTTCACTATGCCAGACATTGTATTATTTCTCTAAGACTCCTTTTTGCTTTCTCTTGTTTTTTCTTACTCTTTTATTTTTAAGGTGTTAGTGCTATTGAGGTTGTAGTGCAACATGGCCTGGCCACACCTGAAGGTCTTACTGTAGATTGGATTGCAGGAAACATATACTGGATAGACAGCAATTTGGACCAAATTGAAGTAGCAAAACTAGATGGCACTTTGAGAACAACATTAATAGCTGGAGCTATGGAACATCCAAGGGCTATTGCTTTGGATCCCAGATATGGGTAACTATAACAACATCACTTATTCTTGTTGCAAAGTATTTTAAAGTTAGAGGTTTAAATGCAGGATTGTTTGATTTCCTATTTTGCTATGAGTTATAGTTTCTGACTCATCTTGAATAGTTCCTGAAAGTATTTTTTTAATGGTAAACAATCCATTATTAGTGTGTTTTGTCCTGGTGAAAAGGGTTAAAAAAGGTAAATCAAGAGACATAGGGAGCTGTTGGTTGGCAAATCACTTCCCTTCCCATGTGGTTGTTTCATTTAATTTTTTAATGTGGCTGAGAGCAACTGGTGTCGTTGGTCTAACCTTCCTGTGTGGTTAATGAACAGATTTGAGTGTTTCTCAGGTTATTTGTCTCACTTAGGAACTATATTATTTTTGGTGGGACTATAAAAATGCAGCTCAGATGTTACTGGAAGACTAACTGTTGACTGAGGGAAATCCCACCTTGTGTATTTGATTCTCCATGTTTAAAGTAGAGAGAATGTTTTCCAGCTTCTGTCTGTATTGTTTCTACCTATTCATTAGAGATATTTTAAAAAACAGAATATTAAGTGATAGTCAATAGCTACATGATCTTCTCATAATTATTGTTCTTTCAGAGAGGAAAAAAAAAAAGACTAAACAACAAAACCAGCAAACCTCCAACCACAAAAAAATGTGGCCAAAAATAATGCAAATTTTGAGCTGGCAGTCATGGTATCTAATTTTGTTTAGGAATTTGCTACAGTCTGTCTTGTCTTCACTGAATATTTCTTTCAGAAACAAAGTAGTCAGCATAAATAAATAAATACACATCCCAAACTCTGACACCTGAGGTCTCTCTGGGACCTAAATTGTGAATTAGGCTGTACATGCTTTAATGAGTAAGGATATCACCCTCTCAACTGAAATGCTAGAAAGCCTATTTACAGAGTGCATCGTTTATCTATAGAGATCTTTAAAAAGAGGCATCCTGTTGGCAGAAAAATTGGCAAAGAAGTTGTTCAAATTAAATGGTTGGAAGAGAAAAAAAATCAAATCACTACTCTTGCTGAAACTGAAGACTTAATCTGCCTCTTGAAAAGCTGGAAGCAATTCATGCTGCTTTATGTTACAAGTAATGAAAGAATATAATATTTGAACATGGATAGGAATAGCTCCTCAATCTTTTCACAAATAAATATGAATAAACAAACAGTGTTTCAAAGAGAAGGGTTGTGTTAGGACAGCACAAATTCAGTATCCCAGCAGAGGTGTGGCTCCATAGCTCTGGTCCAACCTGCAGTGAGACTGAGCACATATCCTCAGTCTGCACAGGTACAGATGTATTTAAAATAAATACAAATACATAAACATGTGGCCACATAGGTCTACACAGGCAGAAATTCAGCAATAAGACAAACACCATCATGTAGTGTTATCCTCTCTGGCTGTTAAGTTTGCAGGTCTTCTAGTGGGAAATACGAAAACTTATCACACGTTTTGTTGCAGTCTGAATCTGTCATTAGTTCTTTACAAGGAATCAGAAGTTTTCCTATCAAAAGTATTATTTTCCTTGAACAGGTAAAAAAAAAAGTCCTTGTGTTGCTGAAAACTTAATAAGCTAAGAAGAGTTGAGTGTATTGTTGGACTTTTGGTGACATTGCTTCTGTCTCTTAAGATACTTCTTTGGTTATACAGGTGAAAGCTCTCCTTATGGAGAGACAGTGGAGATAGTACAGAACTGAGGGTGCCAGCAATACAACACATCTTTTCTGTTTTCTTGGGACTAATCTACATAAAATTCATTATTTACATACAAAAATCTAGGTGTCTTTGTTGGAAAATTCTTCATAATAGGTAAAAATCTCTGGTTTAGCCTGTTCCTTGATCCCTGCTACCTCAAATCACCTTTCTTCCCATTCTCCCTTCCCATCTTTCTCATCTGTGGATTGCTTTCAAACGGTCTCATTAAAATTTCTTTTAATGAGCTGGGTTTCTAATTATAGAGGGAAGACAAGACAAGCTGTTACTTATATAAATGGACATGAAAAAGGGAATGCTATCAAGCTTCTAGTTTTTAAAAAACTTTTTTAATTTCATGATTGCTCTAACACTAATGATAAAATAATATTACCTTCATGTTACCATTTTACTTCAAGTAATTTTTATAGTTGTCCAAATTGATCTATGTTTCTTCCTTTTATTTAAAGCATGCAAATGTTTGAACCTTTTTTCCAGCTATCATTTCATTAAACTATTTCAGATAATTTTTTGTGCTTTATTATTTTCTTTTATCCCTTTCATTTTCCTTTTCCTCCTACCAGGATTTTGTTTTGGACTGACTGGGATGCCAATTTTCCTCGCATTGAATCTGCTTCCATGAGTGGAGCAGAAAGAAAGATCATATATAAAGATATGGATACTGGAGCCTGGCCTAATGGCCTCACTGTAGATCACTTTGAAAAAAGAATAGTGTGGACAGATGCCAGGTAAAGTGATAACAGCTTCCTTATTATCTCTTTGGAAACCCTGATCTTGCATGTAGAAATGTGAACTATAGTGGAAAGGGGAATTTATTATGTGCAACATGGATATAAATCACCCCCTGGAACTGGGCTCTCTTGGCCCAGATCCCAACTCACAGAGTGGCTTCCTGGCTTGACCCTGGATTGTCACCACAGACTTGCGTGGTGATTTGGATTCCCACCCCTGGGATCTGCTCTTCTCACCTCGATGAGGGGCAGGGATGAAGCCTCTGCCCTGCCAGCTCTGGTATCATCCATGGCTCCAGCCTCCCTGTGCCTTAGAGAGCAGTTCCCAGGTGTCCTCCCTGACACTTATCCATGGAAGGCCCAACCTAGTTAACTATTTTTTTCTGTAAGTTTGCCTGGAATTGATCTTACTGTCGTGTCTTTTACAACATGGAGGTAAATTAAAACATTATGCAAGCAAACGAGTATTTCATTTCTCTAGTTAAATTATTAATATGAACTAAATCATCTCTGAAATAAAAGGTTGTACTGTGAACATCCTTTGGTCTTACCAGAATGTAAGAGTAATAATTGTTGTGTGATTTTTATTTCATTTTTATGCAGTCTTAAATATGGGGCTCTCTTGTAGGTCAGATGCCATTTACTCTGCGCTGTACGATGGAACTGCCATGCTGGAGATCATCCGAGGTCATGAGTACCTTTCTCACCCTTTTGCTGTCTCTTTGTATGGGAGTGAAGTGTATTGGACAGACTGGAGAACAAATACACTGGCCAAAGCCAATAAATGGACTGGCCAAAATGTCAGTGTAATCCAAAAAACAAGTGCTCAGCCATTTGATCTTCAGATTTATCATCCAAGTCGTCAACCACAAGGTGACTCTATAGAATAATTAATTGCTGTTCTTATGACGGAGGAAATAAGTATTCTTTTTAGATATAAATATGTATTATTTATAGAATAATTAATTATTATTCCTGTGGGGAGGGGACATAGATTTTTTTTTTTTTAATATATAAATATCTGTACCTGAATTTGCCTTGAACGGCAAATCAGGTACATGCAACCCATGTGGCAGAAGTTTATATGGAGTGCATATATCTATATCTATGTATATATATAGCTTAGGATGTACTCTGCAAAATGCCAATTTTCAAAAGACAGTGATAATTTGGTACAGAAATATAGGAAAGTAAAATTACCTCGGGAAGTTGATCACCAAATAATTCTGTGTTCTCTGGATAAATTTCAACTCTTCTGTCAAAAAGTTGATATTAATAGCAGCTACTTGAAAATTCATCTTATGTATACTTGTTTTTTTGTTGTGGTTTTTTTTTATATTGATAAATACTTTGTTTTTCTGCTCACCCAGGGCTTGTAATGCTCGGTAAGCCATTTTAGACTTTTATTCCAGTAGGTTCTGAGCAATCCTGATTTGAAAACATTAGATCCTGACAATTTTGTATGGCTTTGTAAATGTCTTGAAACCTCATTCTGCATCACTTATACACAGAAATCTATGGATGTAGCTGTTATGTCAGTGAGTGCCAGCAAGGGAAATTCTCCCTGTACACTGGTAGTCAAAAGATAAGAAGAACGATCCTTAATGGCACGTGTGGGTAACAGGAGAGTGATGACCAGGACTCACTGCTGGTTTGTGAGTCAAACCATGATGGCAACTGATAAGGACTCACAGTGACCTCATCTACCCCACACTATGTGACATTATCAGAATACATTTTTCTGATGGCTTTATTTTAAAATAATAATGAATGTATATTGAAGAAGAATGTTACTGTTTCTCAGCGGATATCAAGTTCCTTGGACTTTATTACTTTCTGAAATAAGTCTCTTATTTCTCTAATTTTTAAGAATTTACTTTTTAGTGCAGGGTACTGTTCTAACAAAGCTGTCTGACTTGTGGACAAAAGAATACAAATACCCAGGATGTTAAAATATGAAGTAAATATGCACCTCTGCATGCCCCTTTCTAGTAATGTTTTTTTGGGGGGCTGGGGGTTTTTTGGAGGGGAAGATTTTTTTGTAATTTTTTTGTATCACTTCCTGAATTTTGGGATTTGTTCCTTATTTGGTGTTTTCGGAGTGGAGTTCCCCTTAGCTTTTTCTTGCTGTCAGGAAAAGAACAACTATTTTCTGTTTGGACTGGGGCCAGGCAGCATCTTTGGAGAGAGTCTGTAGCCTCGGGAGATCAGTCAGTATTCCACAGTCACAGATATCTTGGCCTCAGGGCAAGTAAAAGCTGTAGAAGAGTTTTCAGCTGTTATTTGCCAGAACCAAGAAGTTCAAATATCAAGTTGTGTAATTGCAGCTTTTATTTTATGATGTAGAAAACAGCAGAGTCTGATTTCATGATAGGCCTTTTGGGTTCTAAATTATTCTCTTTCAATGGAAGAGATTTTTTTTCTCTAAATCTCCAGCACCTTGTTTTATTTGAGCTGCAGAAAAATGGTGGTACTATGCTGTTATTTCTTAATTTTCTTTTGAATTTGTAGTTTTTTTGCAATAAGTGAACAATGTATCATACAGGTTAGAATCCCAAAATAAAATTAACAGTAGATTTACACTGCAAAATGTCAGTATAAATATAACACTGAAAGATGAACATTTTGTAGTTTCATCTCCATAGATCTACATCTGGGTCACCTATGCAGGTGACAATTTATTAGCTTTCAATATATATCATGCAAGTTATTTTGATTGAAATAAAGTAGAGCAGAGCTAAATAAATTCCTGTAGCCTAAAGCAACAGTATTTCAGTCAATCTAGGACAGATGCTAATTTAAGGTAGTGAAGGTGCAATAAGATACTTGTGGTGCTGATAAGTTCATCTGTCAGTAAAGCACAGGGGATCATGGAAGGCTTTTTCCTTAATGCAGAATATTCTCAGGAATCTGAGCTGGAGCCCCACTCATCTGCACAGAACCAAAGCTGTGTGTCAGCAATGTTGGTAACGAAGCAAACACAGAGTTTCTAGGGAGAATTTTTTTTTTCAACTTGCTCCATTGTATTAAAAATCCACTTGCTGCAAAGAGCAAGGTCTTCTGTTTTAGTCACAAGAAGTTGTACCAGGAGGTGTACTAAGGATAGTGATAAGAGGGGTAAATACAGTGCATTGGAAGGATCACAGCTTGAAAATAGTTAAAGCTGTGAATTTCTCATATGCTTCCCCTCTCCTCCTTTTCTTTTATTTTTGTTGTTGCTGTTGTTGTTCATTTCTCAAGGGTATTACTTTGAATTAAAAGAAAAACAAAAAAGCCAAACATGGATGTGGAATTATTTTTCCTTCTGCAGTTGAAATTTTTATTTAAAAATCATGACAAGCAGTATAGTAACTGTTGAATATAAAGTATATTGGTACCACTGGGCTATTTTGTAAATAAAAAATGGAAAACATTGAACTTCATAGCACTGTTTTGTTACATTATTCTGTTGAGGCCCAGACTGCCAGCTGTTTGAAATAAATAACTTTTTACAGAAGTGTAGCTAAAGATGGGGAGGTTTTAAAAAATATTGGTTACTGTGAGATTTTATCTCAACCTTGTGTACATCCTTTTTTACTTCAAAACTTCAAAGGCAGAAGCCATGCTCCTCCCATACAGGCTTCCAGTAGCCTGGAACTCAGGGATTTTTCAACCTAAAATGGTCTTTTTGTGCTTTAAAGCCTTTGACTTATTCTTGTTGCATGAGGAGTTCTAGTTGACATTTGAACTTACACACACTCTTAATGTCTCCAACTTTTGGGGCAGCTGGTTCAGGTGTGTAACTATTCCCTGTGTGAGAGAGGACTCATCTTGCTTGTTTTGTCCCTAATAGCTGATAATAAGAGCTTCAGAATAACCATAAAGTTATCACACTCTGTACAGTGGCACATCATGAAGAATTGTGCTAACTTTGCCCTAATAATATTCTTGTTTATTTAGCTTCATGTTAAATATGCAGATTTTTGTTAGGTAGTGTACTAATTCTTGAAGTGAATGATTACAAACTGAAATAGAGATAGTGGTTAGAGGAAATAAATATTTATTTTAAAACACAGATTATCTGATCAGTCCTAACCTGCAAATTGCCAAGATCAGTGCTGAAATAATCAGATATGATCAGGTGGTATGAAGATTTTAACCTGGCTGATTACAGCAGGAGGATCTTTGGCCTTATGAAAGCAGTGCTATTGAAATAGTTGACAGTGAGCAGAGGATTAGATCTATAGCTGGTTTGAAATATGAGTGGGAATCGATTGTCAGCAGTTTAAAAGTACCCTTTGATGTAACTGTAGTGCACATATTTGAAGGTGTAGGCAGAATTTAATCATGTTGTGCACCATTAAAGTGTAAGATCAAACTTTGTCTCATTAAAATCCAATGCCACGAAGGGACAGGTTCAATATGAAGTTAATGGGTAGGGTAAGTTGGTCCACAGTGAAGGAGCATATTCAGAGGCTGTCAGAGTAATTGTTCATTTGTCAGCTGGTGATGGAATGTCTGAGGAGATTTTTTACAGGGTAACTGGTCAAGAAATACAAGTGTTTTGTTTAAATAATATTGAAGAGCAGTCAAGAAGTAATATGATGACAGAGTGACACATGTATATCTGTGCTCAGTGCTGTAAGAGAGATTGACAAGCAACCAGCAGTGGAATCAATTAAATAATGCAAAAGGCTGGCCAGTTGGTGAAGATGCCAGTTCTGTGAGTTGCTGGCATCAAAAGGAAAATACATTGCTGGAAATTAGGAAAGGAATAAAGAGCTACAGATACTGAACTATGGTGCTGTATAAATCTATATCACTCCCACGTCTTGAAAACTGTACAGAGATCATAAAAAAGATATTGAGAAAGCTTGACAGGCTGGTCAAGGGTGTGGGAAATGTTTTGGTCTGAGGAAAGGTAGGCTGATGCTGCTTGGAATACAACTTACAGACAGGCTTCTGTATGATGGCAGTCTGTGAAATTACAAATGGCATGGAAAAGGTGAATAAGGAATAGTTATGTGGTTATTCACAATAGAAATAGAAGCAAGTATTAGAACTAGCACAAGGAAATAAAAGCCAATTTTTTGACAGTCAAAGCAATAATATATCTATATGCCTTCAGGAGAATTAGTTTTTATTAGAAAATAAAGAATGGGCTTAGCTGTTATTCAGTGAAAGCAGTATGAATATGAAAGGAATATATAAATATGTGCTGCTGGAAGTAATTTTTAGATTATGGTAGTTTGCTCTGAGAGTTGTTCATTCATGTGGAAACAAACACATCTGCTTTATAACACTTCTTTTTCCACCAATTTTCTATTCCATGCTATATGAAGGGAATTGTGATGGGAATTGTGATGTGAAGACAGTACATGAATTGTCCTGACTCCTCTTCGTGGGTGCTTGGAGAACACTTGAACCACAGCACTCTCTTTAACATGACCTTTAACCAGAATACCTTTTGGGTTTTTTTCTGTGTGTCTTTCTATTTGAATTCCATACTCACATGGGAACTTCAGTGGAGAAAAACAAAATTTACTACTTGCACCAAAGAACAAGATGGAAATTGTTATTTTTAGGCTCTTGTCAAAAATAGTTGTATGCATATAAAGAGGTTGAGGTTCCACAGAAGTTAGTGTTTTGTGTTGGTAAATAAATTAAAGTAAATTCTGTTTTACAAAACATATTGCTAAATTTTAAATCTTGTAACAGCAATGTTAAAAATGCCAAAGAAATTGCAGGAGGTTGAATCACTACATGATTCCTGAGGTCCCTTGTAATTTAAATGATTCTATGATCTCCTTCACAACATTTTCAAAACTCTAAGTTATGTTTGTTTTCTAATGTATAGTTAGTTCGTAGTGATAAATGATGTATATTTGCCAATAGTTCATTAATAATTGTTATCTGTAAGGATTTCTTGAACCTTCTTGACTTCAGTGTTATTTCCTCAACTCCATGTTTTTTCTGTTCCACACAAAACTGTGAACTTATTGAAAGAGATCACCCCAGATTTTCTCATACTGTTACTATAGACACAAGACAAGTGGTGTTAAACATCTCTCTATTGTGCTTTTTGGGAAAGGCAGGCTCAAGTATGCTCATCCCAGAAGGATGATAAGGTATTTACAGTCTGTTAGCAGTCCAAGAAGATATTAAATCATTAACCAACACTAAATATGTTTAAGTTTATTGGCCCAGCCCACGTTTTGTCAGAGGTTTGGGAGGGCTGACAGAGAGGATGTGGGATGATGGTTTTCAATAAACTTTGGAATAGCAGGATGGACTGTAAAGGCTGGAGAGTGCTGAGTGGCCTCCTGTGCTGCCAGGGCTTAAAAGGGGCAAATGGGGTGACTTTATAGAAATCAGTAGAAGCTTGTGATTTCTTTTTAATAGAATGATGGTGGAAATAATTTCATTCACTTATTTCTCCAAGGTTTTGAAAGTTTCATCCTTCCTGTAGTAGTAGTTAGACAAGTAAGTAGTCAAAGGATTCAGGAGTTGGTGGATAAATTTAAAGAAGCACGGATGAAAAAATTGGTTCAATGAAGCAAACTTTGATTTGTTTCATCAAATGTTAGTGCTTGAGCTAAATTTATTTTGCAAAGAAATTCGTACATCAAATTTATCTGGTTGTCTAATTACTTGTATTGCAGGCTAGCACAGTGCTGGAGGAATCTATTCTAAATTAATTGGTTTTGTTAATTAAAAGTTTGTCTTTATGAGTCAGTCATTCTCACTTCCCTTTTCATCAGTATTAATTTTCAAAGCTTTTTTTAGTAAAAGGAAAAAATCAACATTGCTTTCTGTTTATGCTTGAAATCTCTCTCCATCAGAGCTCTGGAACTGTGTGTGTGTAATAATAAATGAGGGTAAAAAGAGTGGTTTCCACGTTTTGTAAGACTAAGAAGTCTTCTCCAGTCAAGTTTCTTCTGACTCTTTAAAGCCATTTTAGGACCTTATTCAGTCAGTGAACTATAGGAAACTACTTGTGGAAAGCTACACTTAGAAGAGGCTTTTCTTTTAGAAAAGTTGAAATACTTTGCCATGTGTTTTTTCCAATTACCTTTGCATGTTAAATTTCTCTCTCATATTCTAGTGGGTAGATCAGTTTGAGAGGGAACATTGAGTTTACTGAAGTTCATCTCATAATCTAAGCTTTTAATAAGCTTTCACAAAATTGTCTGGGTTTTTTTTAGGTCCTCATCATATTAACATTTTTTTAGTTCCACATGTCCTGGTTAGGACTATAAGATTCTATACATTTAAATCTTATTTAATCTGCAAAATTAATATCTCCCTGGGAACATATTATGCAGTGGCTTCATGAAGTTACAATGATAAATTTTGTGTCTGTATTACCAAGAAAAAAAATACTCTTGGCCAAGATTTAATATTAGTCTAGAAAAAGTGATCAGAGCCCAGTTAATTACTGAGGCTGGGTTTGTCTTTCAATAGAATATTTTCCACTTTCTCACCAGTGTAGCTGATGCCAGCCTGACCAACTTTGATTCTCAAAGGTGTTTTTGCATTTTCTATTTCATTATTCAATTCTAGCTCCCAATCCATGTGCTGCTAATGAGGGCAGAGGTCCCTGTTCTCACATGTGTCTGATCAATCACAACAGAAGTGCTGCCTGTGCCTGTCCACACCTCATGAAATTGTCTTCAGACAAGAAAACATGTTATGGTGAGTTTTCCTCCCAAAACCTGACAATTGTATTGATTTCAGAATTTTGGGCTGGACAAATTAACCTCAAACACAATCTCTGCAGTGCTTTTTAATGCTGTGTTTTAAAGGGGCAACTACTTTATGAGGACTGATAACCCATTCTAATAGTGGAGGTCTGGGGTGCTTTGATATTTGCTGCCACAGCCATTTCTTTGTGCTGCTTAAGTGTGTGATGTGTTGGTAAAACTTATCTCTGCAAAGCAGAAAGCTTTGTACTCTAATGTGCATCATCCAGAAATTACGAGTCAGGTAAGCTGAATAACAAAAAGATGCTTAATGGCTTAAATCTCTACCTGTTCCAGAGTTGCCTTAGTTTCATTTTCAAGGATTAAAACACAAAGAGTAAATGTTAGATCTGCAGCTTTGCAGGGAAGTTTTATTAAAAAAAAAAAAAAAAAAAAACCAAAAAAAAAAAACCCAAAAAAACCAAAAAAAAAAATTTTAAAGCTAGAGAAGCCCTCAAAATGTCAAATAATTGTGTGTATTATCTGTAAAACCTTGTACTAAAGTACTCTTTTCAGTGTTGATTAATACTGTTTAGGAAATAAAAAACTAATATTTTGTCATGTCAAAGATATTGCAGGGAAAAATTTACTGTTCATTTGTAGACATTTGCTCAAGTAATTTAAACTTTGGTGGTGAAAAAGAGAGTTCTCTTTTTCCTGTAGTGTATCATCATTTTTTCTTTAGTGGAGGTGTAAATTAGAACAATCACTTTGCCCTTTTTGCTCCGTATGTTGACCTTTCTCTATTTACACACACAATTGTTGTTTGCAGTGAATCCCTGACCCCTCGTGATACCAAATGTTAATATCTTATCTGATGTCCAAGAAAAACTATTTTTTGAGTGCACTAAGCAGGGCAAAATTTTTAAATAAACCATTTTAACTTTTTTTTTTCTTACACATTCATAAGACCACATTGATTTAGCAGTGTGGTAACATCATGTCCACCTTCCAGAATTATTAAAATTTTCATGTGATTTTTATTCTCTGTAATATATTTTATTTCTCAAGTGTCACTAGGCTGCAGGTTTCCTGGAGATGTTTGACCACTCAGATAAACACTATTTACACATTGGTAAATTTATCTCAAAAGAAAACCTTGGATTTCTGTTAAACATGATGTAAAGAGGATGAAGGATAATGTTTTCCTTTTTTCTAACAGAAAGAAAGAAATTTCTTCTCTATGCAAGACGTTCAGAAATAAGAGGGGTGGACATAGAAAACCCATATTTCAACTACATCACAGCCTTCACCGTTCCTGACATTGATGATGTGACAGTCATAGATTTTGATGCTGTGGAGGAACGTTTATACTGGACTGATGTGAAAACACAGACCATCAAACGTGCCTTCATCAATGGGACTGGCTTAGAAACCATCATTTCAAGAGGTAAATAGCACAGCATTGAAGTAAAAATAATGAATTCTAGGTAGATATGTGTTATAATCCTGCTAAAATAGGAGCATGCAAGTTCTCAATGGGATATACCTTGCAATGGTATTGGATAATTGATCTAAACAATAAGCAAACAGAATTTTTTTGCGGGGGGATTCTAGTTCATTTTATTGATTCCTAATTCAATTCCATGTAAACAAATTGGGATGTAATTTTAGCATTGATTTTATACAAGATTGATATGTGTAGTAAAAAAGGGAACTAATGTTTTCAGGGGAGGGTAGAAAGAATCAAGATAAAAGGCAGGAGAAACATAATATCCTGACATAGCTTTGCATGGAAGGATTTCCTGTGTCCGAAGTATTTCCTGTGTCCTTTGGGCTACCTGTGCTGACCTAGCAAGGAAATTGCCTCTGTCAGTTATTTTTGCTTTCCATTCCATGCAGATCTTTCAGCTTTGGCACTGTTGGTGAAACACATGATGTGGTAGCTTTGTAATTTTGGTGATACTGGTGTAATGTGTTTTTTCTGGACAGAATTACAGAATGTGAATGAAATATAAAGTCTATACCTGTTTGCTTCCCCTTCATGTCAGTAGCTCTGGTATTAAAATGATACACTGCATTGTCCTTCGTAGTGGGTTTTTGCTTGTTTGTTTGTAACCACTGTCAGTTCTTCCCCTGGCAGCACTTGAATCTTCTTCTTCTTTGTTTGAAAATAGGAAAAGTATCTGAAGGCAAACTTTACTAACTCTGGTTCCCCAGCTCTTAAATGTATGTTTGAAGGGGAAGAGGAGAAAAGAAATAACACAACTGTGCAATATCAGACCTTTTCTGCTTTTGAGAACAAATAAATCAAATGTTGATCATTTGGGGGACTTGAGAAAATTAATTAAAGTGCTGCCCCTTGCGTCATTTTAGAAGGAATTATTTCTGCATTGGCACATTTTGGGAAATGATTGGACAAATATGGCAATATCCCCATTTGGCTGTGTAGATTGATGAATTCATTTATTTTGTGTGGCTATTTTTTTCCCCCTACTGTCTCAGAGACAACTTTATTAACAATTAGCCATGTTTTTCATTCCCAGTAATGAGAAAAAGGTTTAGAGTGCCTCCTAGAGCTCTTTTCATCAGGTATTCAGGTGCCCGACAGAGAGACTTATTTGCTTTTTAGATGATAATAGAATAAAAACATAATTTATTATGGAAAATATGTAGTGAAAAATCACAGAACTTGTCAAGGAACTTAATAAAACATGCTTTGTGTGAGTGTTTGTTTATCAGCATTCTTTCATATTCCTTTTATTACGGTAACTTCTGTGATGGAGTTGTTTGGGTTTTTTTCCAGATGGAACTTATTATATAAAAGTTTGCAAAATTACAGTTTTCTGGCACATCAAAACATTGTAAAGACTATTTATTATGTGTAAACTATCTCATTTACTTACAGTTATATTTTTATATTTTTTATAAGAATGTAAGAAGCTTTGTAAACACATACAAGTGGGATTCTCACTGGATGGAGTCTTTTGCCAATGTCACAAAGATGCCAAAGTTATACTTTAATCTTTTTAAGAGTATGAAATGCTTATTTTCTACTTCCTCCAACCAAAAAAACCCAGAAGGGCAATGGATCAATTGAAAATGGGTCAAGGACTATGTATTTGGTGTTCTTTGTTACATTCTCTGGGGTTGGCAAGATTCCTAATGCCCAATCCCCACTCAACTTTATGCCCATGCAAGAATCCACAACCACAGCCATGTTAGTCTGTCAACAGCAATAATTCTGCCAGTGGAAATTACCCTGAGAAGTTGACAAAAAGTGTTTTTAAACCATGAACTGTAATGAAATCTTTGAATCACCCTTGGCCCATTTCCTTGTCTACAAAGACAAGAACCAATGTGAGCCAGTTCTATGCCAAGGCAGAGTGGCATGTTGGTATCTAGAGCTTGAGCAGTGACTTTATACCCGGTATTTAGGGCAGATACTAACACAGATGAACATTCCTTTTAGTACCTTGTTATGGAAGACCATCACATACAAAGACAATATAAAGCAACCAAACTGATCATGCTTCTGTTTTGCTGCCTCAACTGCTCAGTCCCAGCCCACAGTGGGATGGGGAACTGCATCAGAAGGGGAAAAGTGAGAAACGTTGGGGGTTGAGATAAAAACAATTTAATAGGGAAAAGTAAGAGCTATGTGAACAAGCAAAGCAAAATAAAGAATTCATTCGCTTCTTCCCATCAGCTGGCAGAGATTTAGCCATTTCTAGGAGAGCAGAGGAGTAACTTGGAATCTTCAAAGCCTTCAGAAATAAAACCTGAAAACTACTTGAGTGGTGTATCTACTGTGCTGTAGCACTATCCTCTACATCAGTGGTTTTAATTCAGATCCTCTGTACTGAGCCTTCCTGGTCCTGAAGAAGGAATTAGAGTTTAGAACTTCAGCATAGCATTGTTTTAGAAAGCCACTGAGTAATAAATGCTTTCTTAAGTAGAAAAATACACTGCAAAAGCTCACTATCTGTGTGATTTTTAATTTTGGACAATAGGTTTTATACCATGAATATTCAGTGTGATTTTCGTGTTTATGTTTCTGTTTCAGGTGTGTCAGGCCCAAGAACTAAAATAAAGGTTATTAATTCCTGGCAATGAGTTAATAAATACACCTGAATAGAATATTGCACAATATTGTTAACAAACTGTAGAAGAAAGTTGTTTGTTTTTTTTTTTTAATTCAGAAATAAAACCGAAAGAACAACTGTTTTCCGCTTTTTGCAGATATTCAGAGTATCAGAGGTCTTGCAGTGGATTGGATATCACGTAATTTATATTGGATTAGCTCAGAATTTGATGAAACACAAATTAATGTGGCACATTTGGATGGTTCCTTGAAAACCTCAATCATCCATGGAATTGATAAACCTCAGTGTCTTGCAGTTCACCCAGTAAAAGGGTAAGGTATCTGTGGTTTTAATGAATAAACTACAATAATGCTCACCAGAAGGTTGCTTCTTCATTTATATTTTCAGCTTCCCCATTCTTTTTTCTTTCAAACTTAAACATCAGTTTGAAAACTTGTCTGAAATTTTTTTCAGCTGAAAACTGATTCCCTGCCAAAGCTGTTGATTAAATCATGTAATATTTGGTTGTACATTTTGTCTCCTTCTAAACTGTTGAGTGTTTTCACTAGTGACACATTAAAAATACACATCAATAAGCAATATTTTCAATATGTTCATTTTCTTCTTCAGTAAACTCTACTGGACAGATGGAAACACAATTAACATGGCAAACATGGATGGCAGCAACAGCAAAATACTCTTTCAGAATCAAAAAGATCCTGTTGGTAAATAACTTTTTTCCTGTTTCTTTTTTATTATGGTGATTTATTATGGAAATTATCATGAGCTGCTATTTAAGTATATCATGATATTTTTCATTTAATGCATAACAGTGATAAGAACAGGCATAAAACATGAACAACTCTCATGTAATTTTGTTTCACAGATTAATTTATTTTTGGCCCATTCTAGCTGAAATTTACTGTAGTAGTAAAGTATTATCAACTTTTAGGGTTACAGTTGGCCGACGGACAACCCGTCTGTATTTCCCCATCTTTATATCACGGTCTAAATAAAAAGTAGAGATCAGAGATTTAGTAAGTTATGGATATCTGTGAGAGGGTGTATTGACTGCAAACGTAGGTGCTTCCTCACCAGAATCCCAGCTGCATGAGCAAGAGATAAATTGACTGTTATCACACACAATAAAAAACAATAGTTGAAGCAAACATTTCATATAATGACTTACCCTTAGTTTTAAGATTTCATACAGTTGATGATAAATTACAGCACTTTTTGGAAAGAAAAAAAAAGCTTGCTCTATATTTACCTTTTTTATTTTTTTTTGTTCAGATCTCTTAGTTTAGATAATTTCATTTTCTAGAAGCTTAGAGTGGTTATGTTAATTGATGACTTATTAATGTACCATCAATAAAGTGATTATATTTTAAAGCATTTATTTTTTCATAACTGAATACTTTAAGAAAGCAGAACCAAAAATTATCTAATGAATTAAATAAAATTGACATAAGAGCAACATGACATACATTTTAGACTCTAAATTCAATGAATTTTATAGAAATTACTTGATAACTGTTTCACTGTTAATCCGATTTGCTGTCTGTCTACCTGGAGACAGTTACCTTTTGATCTGGAGGAAGAAGAGTGGGAAACCCCCTAATTTTAAGGTGAAACATAAGCACAACTAATAATATTAGTACAATATTAAGATGTATGTGAAATATGCAGCATTTTGCACAGGATATCATGTGATTTTAGGTCACATGGTAGTAAACTGCAGTCCTTGTAGTTTCTGTCATTGAGTGGCCACTGAACCAAATACAAAGGCTGTGGGTGCAAAGTTGTATTTGGACGAGGAAAAAAAATATTTTCTTTCTCTAGTGTTGGATTAATTTTAACACCTTTGAGATCTCATAATAGGTCATATGCCAGGTCAAAGGTTCTTATTGCATGCAAATGAGATGTATGATATATGTGTGGGGTAGAACATGTAGTTTGTAAAGGGTGTATGTGTGTGTTTATCTATGTGCGCGTGTTTATACATAAATATATATATATGTGTTTGTAAAGGGAAAAAAACTTGCACCTGTCTATTGCTGGCAAACTCTTTAATTGCTATCATCTTGGCTCAGGTTTTTTGTAAGCTGGGATGGACATGAAAATATATTCTGTTGCATGTCTGAGGAAAAATGATCAGTTACACTACAGATCAAATAAGTATTGAGTTTCCAATATCAAACTCTATATTCAAATATCAACAAAATGCCTGGATCAGTGGTTTAAATTCTCTTTACCTTGATTATAAGACATTCCCATGCTAAGAACAAGCAAATACTGATGAAGAGCCAGAGAGCAGCAGTTTTAAGGCCTTAATTTAATATTTCATTTCCAACTGAGAAACTGTTTCTCCATAAGTGAAACTCCAGGTCACGCAGTGCTAATTTTGAGCATTTGGTGAGTTCACATGTAGAAGTCTGAGAAAGACAAAATATCTGCTTATTAGAGTTGGATATCCTGGTAATTTATGGGGATTTTGTTTTCTTCATACATAATTGGGAATTTGGAGGAAGAGGAATGAGGAAGAGTTTTCCAGTCTATGACCTGAAGTGAGCTGATGGATTTTTTGTCTGTTTCAGTTTTATCAAAAGAAGTTGATTTTTCAATTACTTTACTTTGTATCATCACCAAGAGTGTATGTAGTTTGGAAAATTTGGGAACTGATACTCTTAGAATGACAGATGGTGTCTTTTTATTTTTATCTTAACTCATATATACTAGATATGACATTCTGCTCCATTCTGCAGTTCTAAAAGGCTCAAATTCTAACACAAATATATTGATTAACAAAGAAACTGGTCACTGGAATACCATTAAACTGTATTCTCAGGGATTCTGAATTAATGATTAATTTTACTCTTTGTTTGGCAGACAATTTGATCCCTGAAGTTCTCTGATACCAATATTGTACAGTCCTCCTGTTCAGATTGACTTGAGCAGCTGGGTCAGAAGGTTTAAGCCAGCCAACCAAATTAGAATGCATCATGAGTATCTGTGATGCCTTTGTCTAATAAATCACCTGTTTTCATTAGCAAACACAGGACAATTCCTGAAAAAATCTAAACATGCTCTGCCTGCATCAGAAATAACATGTCTCAAAGCTTGGTAATAGGTGGAAAGTGTTTTGGGAAGAATAATGTGGTAGACTTGGCTGGAAGAAGATAGGAATGTTCTGTTGTCAGTTGCTGATATGGAATTGTAATACCTCTGTGTAGAAACACCTGTTTACTATCTGAAGTATAAAGATAGGATTGTAGTTGCTGTGTAGGTTCAATGGACAACAACCCCCCAAACAGGTCCCATCTGGGGGAAATCAGTGAGCAGCTGAATGGCAGTGCTCAGAAGTTGCAGTGGATAAGAAATGCTGTCCATCTTGGAGTAAGGAAACCTTCATCCCATAGCAAGGCTCACTGATATTCCCAGGCAAGTTCCCTTTGCTAGAACTAAGCACTGCAAGTGCTGCTGCTTGTCTCCAGCATCCTTGGAAATGTATCCTTGCTCTGAGCATTGCCTGTTGTACAAGCACGAGATGTGTGCGGAGAGATGTGTGAGATCAGTCTCTGCTCAAGACACTGCTCCCAGTCCTTATCCTCTCTCGAGTGTGTGTTGTTTCCTTCTGGGTGATACATTAGCAGAGGGGAGGGGGAGGGAAATGTCAGTAACTGTAAAGGAATTGGAAAGCTGTTTGTCAGAAGCTTAGAAAGCAGAAACCTTCTGACCTGCCATGTCAAATGTTTGTGAAGAAGCAGTGACACGATGGCAGCTGTAAGTGCTGCAGCACAGGGTTCTGTACCTCCTGACAGGGTTTCCAAAGCAGCTTCCACTTTACAGGATGGAAGAAGACTACAGTACAATATCTAAAGGTTGACCTATACACTGAAATACAGTATTTTTTGGCAACTTGCTGCTGGATACATGACATGAGTTCTGTGAAAGATTTAGAACCAAAGCAAATTATTATGGCATGAATTGTCACCATGCCAAGAATATTTCACTGTCGAAAATCTCCTGCTACCAGTTCTTGAGCATTTCAAATTTATTATAGAAATATGAAATACATTGTCTCTTAGTTCTTTGCTCTTACTTCCAAAAATTATATGCTTTGTTTAGCGAGTTATTATACAAATATTTTTGTTTCTACAATTCTCTTACTTATAACTCCAAAGAACTGATTGTAAGGTCAGTTTACTGTGAAGCAAAATGAAAATTAATACTATGCCTTTATTAAGAATTTGGGTTAGATTTTGCTATTTCAGCATTCTAAGCAGAGGGCTGTGCATGTAGGGATAGTTCTGAATCATAAAAAGTAGATTAAGTCTTCATGAATTCATAATTTTAGAATATAAATGATGGCTCCTGTTTTGCATTTACCAGTTGTTAATGACCTCGCTTAGGACCTCAGCTTATTTGAGTAATTCTTCATTACCAAATAATTCTCTTTCATCAGTCAGTCAATGATTTCTGTAGATGCTGGGAGAAGTAAAAGGCACAAATTTTTCTGAAAGTGTGTTTTTTTTCTCTATATAAATAACCAAGTTTTCTTTTCTCAATTGTATTCTTTTTGAAGTGTGAATAGGTAATGTAATTGTGTGTTGTGTGTGTATATATATATATTTTTTTTTTTTTCTAAACACAGTTTTTCTATGAAAACAGCTTAACATTAAATGTATATTATCTATCCAAGCCACAGTTAAAGTTGTATGCATTAATTACAGGTTTATCAATAGATTATGGGGAGAATAAGCTTTACTGGATCAGTTCAGGAAATGGAACCATAAACAGATGCAACTTGGATGGTGGTAATCTTGAAATAATAGAATCAATGAAAGAAGACTTAACAAAAGCCACAGCTTTAACCATTATGGGTAAGTCCAGTGATAATCACTTCTTTTTTAAAAATTATTCAAAGCTAATTAATAATGAAATACAAAAATCTTGTATAAAATCTTATTGTTGGTTTTATGTAAATAATGCCAACAGTACATTCACTAGTGAGACTGTACTGTGTGTGAGAAAAGGTCTTTGTGTTTAATTCAACTGACAGTCTGCAATCTGTATTACAAGTATATGCTTCTAAATATAGTCTTGCATATATATATACAAAAGGTGAAGGTAACACATTGATGATTTATATTTGCTATAGTTACTTGTAAAGCATATTGAAAGGAGGAGGAGCTGTTTTGCTCTTCCTTACACAGAATTACCCATTACTTGTTTTCTCTGCTGATCAATTCTTCCTACTTAGTTCAGAATAGCTCTAGTTTGTTGGATTGGCTGGCACTTTGTGAAGACTTCTCTGGATGATGAATTAATGACTGATGATTTGCATTATCAGATATCTGTTCCATGTATAAAATACGTTAAAAATACTCCATTTACACATTACAGTTATTTAGAATGTTGAGAAACACCTATAAAAGAAAAATCAAAAGAATAGTAACATAAGGAAAAATTAAAAAAAAAAAACCTCCAAAAAAGTAGTCAAAGATTCCTGAGTATTATAAAAACATTACTTCAAACTGACTGTTTCTCATATGCATCTTCCGCTCTTGGCCCTTGCTGGGACAGAGTGTGGTAAGAAATTCCAGTCTCACTCAGAATTGGTATTTCTGTTATTCTGGAGATAAATTTAGAGCTTTCTATATTTTTCTCAAATGTTTTGTGCTGACCTCTCTTTTCTGGTGGAAAAATTATTTAGATTTATCTTGGATGTTCCAATTAAAATTTCAGTTGGTAAGCAGATTTTTGTTGGGATAGGTGACTCACCAGCTGCCAATATCTTCTTAAGAAATACTTTATTTGATGGAATAATTATAAAATAATTATGTACATATAGATGTTGTGCTAGTGAACTTGATGCTAAATAGAATTCAAAGACTTCTAGGCACATGGTATAAATTATGTCATAGTGTAAAGTGGCAATTGCCAAATTAGATTTATTATACCCACATTTGGCCAGTATTGAACTTTAAATACTGTCAGTGTCTGTTGGAGATGGGATGCTTTTATATCTGCTTTCATAAACACAAGTACGTTTGGTGTCAGAAGGAATCATGAATGTTAATATAGACAAATCATCTTTCATTGATTGGATTGTGAGTAGAAATAGATTAAATAAATGACCTTTACTCCAGGGAGCTCTTGACAGCCTTTAATAGGAGATGTAGAGAGTGTTTGTTCACACTGTCCCTGAGGTGTCTGTGGTATCAAGTCTTCATCTGTGGTTCCCAGAACCTACAGCAGTGATGATCTATTGGGATATGGAATAAAGAGATTATAGCTCTCATGTAAAAAAAAATGTTACATGATTGTTTGGATTTTTGCAGGTGTGGAGATGGAAGAGTTTCTGCTGCAAAGTTTTTACACATGTGTACCTTTAATATTCTTACTTTGGGTGCTTTGTTTTTGTGGGTGATGATAATTCTTGCAACTCCAAAATGGTAAACAGAACTTTGTTTTGGAGCTATAGCTTTGCCAAACTGCAATATGCCATTGCAGTGTGATTCCATATATAAATCTGCTGGGAAAAAGTGGAAACAAATACAGTTTTATCAACAGTACTCTGTATGTGCTGATTGAAAAAAAACATGAAAAGTTTCTGTATTCATCTGTCCTGTAAGTTTTCATATTGTGGAACACTGTGGCAACCTAAATGCAATTTATTTATCAGCTTCTCATAGGCAGGCTTTGTGCATGTAAAATGGGTCAGAACAGAAAAATCCATTGCTATATGAAGCAAGGTAAAAGATCTACCGTGCAATGGTGATAAATAATATATATAAATAAAGAAGAATGACTAATTCGTTCTAATGTATAATTGAACATGATAGTGTGTGAAAATTTAGTACCCCTGCTGATCAGCTTGCCTACAAATTTAATAGGATGTTGCAGCAGGTGAATCACAGTAATTGCAGTTTATTGCAGCATTTTTGCTCCCTTTCCTAAATTTTCTTTACTGCTTCTATCTAAAACCCCAGTAAACACAACAAAACAACATGAATGGAATGTTTTTTTCTCTGTGAATGTGCTGAGCAAATTTTTTCTTACCATTTCAATTCATCAGCGACTGAAAAGAAAACAGATACAATGCCTGTGCCTAAACTCTTAATTATGTAGAATTCAGGTCCACTCATTGCTAGAGAGTCCTGTCATCTGCGCTCTCTTTCCCTTTTTTCTGTCTTTTGCACTCAGTGTCTCCCCAACTAAAAGCAGTATTTTGGACAGCTTATATTTGTGTTTGTTTGTTTTTTAATTTTAGTATATGATGTAGTCATGTTGGTGGGTTGTGTTTCCATGGGGGCAGAAAGAGAAGATAGAGCTGAGTATTTTGAGACTCCCTTTGTACAGTTTGTCACCAGGTCATACACTAGTCGGTTGTTGATCTTCAGAACCCGTATTGTACTCAAGAGTTAAACCAGGGAAATGGTGCAGGGAACCTCGGTGGTTTGAGGGGATGGGTAATGATCTGAGATTTGTCAGAAAAACTACTGAATTTCTATTAAATTTACTATACCAGTCATCTCTTTGAGCACCTCAGTTGTTGTTTCTGGTGTTTGTGAAGCATCTTCCCCAGCCATCAGTGTCCTTATCAGAAAGCATGAGCTCCCAGAGACACCCAAGGAAAATCTGTCTAGTGCCTTCTGTTCCTTGTCTGAACAGCCTTTTGACAGAAAACTAACAGATCTTCTGGCAGTTTCCAGAAGGTTTGCTGTACCTTATAATTTACATTCCAGAAGATTTTTCAGATCTATAAAAAAACTGATGAGTGAGTGGCTTGGCCCAAGACTGACTTCTTGTTAGCCTTGGTAGTTTCTGTGCTGTTCTGATATCTTGAGCTTCTTGATCTGAGATTCTGTAAATCTCAAAATGGGAAGGGAAAGGAGAAGCAGTCACTCCATGGTTGTGTTCTGTGACATGAGCTCAACAGACACTGCCAGCTGAGGCACTACAGGTTTGCTTTGCTTTTTAATCTGACTTAGGGAGTGGTTCAGAGCTTCACCAGGCAATGATGATTCTCCTCTAGTTCTACCCCTCATCTCCTCATTGTTTTTATTGCATTCAATTCCCCTGTTTTTGTGTTGCAGTTTAGCTGTTGTAAACCATTTGGAAGTTGCCACTTCTGTTGCAGATGTTTACTGTTTAGTCCTTTCCAGGCTCTGTTTAACGTTTTCCTACTATGATATTCTTTAGTGGGAGCTTAGAGAAGGTAATGGTAAGACATGAAAAAATAATGTTAGCAAACAAGCTGGTGCCAAAGTAACTGTCAGGTTTATCCTTAAGGGAAATGGAAACAAGATATATAATTCACATCTCTCTGTATTTTGGTTCTTTTGTTTATTGGTTTTCTACTCAGTAGTGTCAGTCATCTTTGTTTTTCCATATGCTGAGCAAAATTCCTAGTCTTTTGGTGCCTGCTTTTGCTACACCTTTTTGAGCATAACATAGATGGGATGAAAATTATATTCCATTTCAAAGTAAAGCATTGGAATATATACAAAATTACTATTTTTCCATGCACTTAATCATACAAAAATGTTTCCTATGTGTATTACAAAGCAATTTCTGTAAATCCATGAAGTCATATTTGCTTTTCTGCTCTTCTCACCTTTCCTTCAAATGTCAATTCATGCAACATCAGCCCTTTTTTGTTAATTTATCCTTCAAAAAACGTGTGAATTATTTGTCTGGTACTTCCCACTGTTTATTGTCTTGTGTTTGCCCAACAGTAATTTATTTCTGCTGCTAGGTTAGCTTTCCATTTTATTTTGTTCAGAAACCTCTGAAGTTGATTCTAGTCTTTTAGAGCTTATCTGATTCACAGCACCCTGTGCCCTGCATCATTTTCAACATGTGCTGCTGACATCATTTACAACTTGATATTAAATATATCCACTGTTTTGAAATTCAAAATGTTCCATGTGAGATAATCTCTGATTTTCTTATAAGGTAGAGCAAAGCTCTTTTCAATAACAAGAAAATGCTTCCAAAACTTGTCTTAAGGTTTGAACTTAATGCATCATTCAGTATCTGATTTTCACAGTTTTCCTTGTAGCCAGTTTCTTGAGTGTGATCAAGTTATAAGGATGTATTTGGCATTTTGCATGAGGTCTCATTTCCTGCCTTCCAAGTTACTCAGTGGAAATGGTTCCTTAATGGTAACAGATACTTGGATATGTACCTTTGTGGTGAGAACTGTGTTTCTCAATTGGTGAGCAGAGTCAATATATTACAAGATTTGAATTGCAAAGGAACTCCCAGCAATATCTGATGTGCTTCCAAACTGTAGTGTTCTTTCTGGAATGATATATGGCTCTGAATCATAAACTGAGTATTGCTAGAAAAGTATTGATTAGTTACTGTAAGTTTATAGCTGAGAAGAAAAGGATGTTGAGGGCTTCTGTCAGCAGTTTTGGTGGAGGCATTTCATTGGATTTTCTATCAGGTCCTCACAGAAATACAATTTTCACAAACCCACAAAATTCAACTCATGTCTCTACAAAATAGCAATATGATGTAAATTGTGTAGACTCTACAATGAGGATATAATTTGTTGTGCATTGGTTGGGTTTTTTAGTATAAAATAGAGTAACTTCATGTAGTGAATGATTTTATGTGTCAGTGCTATTTCTGTTGAAATTCATGTAAAAAATCCATCAGTAATACAACAAAATCAGATGTACATAATAGCTTTTCAATGGGTGTGCAGATATTAGAACACAAACAGATTTTGAACACAAACTGTATATAATATAGTCATCAAGGTGTATTATCAGGCAACCAAAACATAAAGTAACAATTACAGTATTTCATTTTAGACAGAAAATGTGGGTTCCTATTACCAAAATATATTCATGTTGACATTTACTTTTGTCATGTAGTCAGATGATACATTGGTTATTTGATTTGTGTTTTATCCTAAATAAAGCTTCAAACATAACACCAGGAAGCTTTTCTGCTCACTCAGATGGTGGAAGCTGTGACTTTGCTGGATGGAATTGCAAAGTGAAAGGGGCTGCTCAGATCAGGAAACTTCAAATACATACACCTTAATTTTCCAAGTCATCAGTCTTCTAATTGCCGTAACACCATTCATTACATTAGCATTAATAAATGGAATATATCTAGGCAATTTGCCCAGTTCTAAGTGCAGTACATAGTTGTCTTCCATAAATACTCAAACCACCATTAATGAAAACTAATGGCCCATCAAAATTTGCATTCGGAGTACTGCTTGAAATCTCCAAAGGACTGTCCACAGTGCTGGTGCTGCAAGTTTTGGCATTTGAAATTGCTGTTTCCCAATATGTTGCTGTGCTTAATGCTATTTCCCAATAGAATGGATAAATGCAACAATTTTAATATATATTATAACCCAGTTTCAGCAACAGGATTGTAATTAGTGATCAAACACTCTTGTTAGCATAATCAAGCAAATAAATGTTTGATATTTAAAGGTTCAAAATAGTGTTGTTTCTTCCCTAGTTTGTGAAAGCAAGTTGTCTTTATGCTCAAGTGGTTTTGTTTAGCTTTGGGGGTTTTTTTAAATCATCTACTATTTTTTAAAATGAATATAGAAATAGATTAATTCATCTTCATACTTGGTGAGTTATCTAGCAACCAAGTAAATCAATAGTGCAGAGAGAAAGTTCAACTTTTGCTTTGAATTGTAGTAAAAAATAGCTGTGGGACATGTTGGAGTCTTTTTGGTATGAGCCTGTTGGAGTGTGTGTTTTCCACTCAGCAGTCTCTGAACAACTAAAAGATGTAGCTTTGGGTCTTAGGGCATAACTGGCACTTTTATGGCAAGTAGTCGCCTTGAGGTGTCTGTATGTCAGAATTTGTGGGTTGATTGTTTGGAGGTTTAGTGTTATCTTTGGTTTTGTAATATTTTACGGGGGTTGTTTGTTTTATTAAATAGTGGTTTGGGTATTGTTTTTTTTTTTGGGGGGTGGGGGCGGTGTTGGTTATTTTTTTTGTTACTATACCTGAAATGTCAGTGTTTGCATGAGCTTTCTCATTTGATTCCCCACTCTGACTTTATCTCTTAAATCTCATAGTGCACTCTGTATAAAAAACACCTAATTCAGTAGACCTTATCAGTTACATTTTTATTCAAATGTTTATCCAGATGTGGTGTTATCAAGGATGGAAGAGGAAGATAAAAGAATAATTTTGAAGAGTATTTTGAGTATTCACTTGTGAATTGTGATTTATCCTTTCCAATGGTGTTTGTGATGTAGGAGACTACTGAACCCCTGCAGTCACAGTCAAGGACCTCAGGGATTAGTGATGAGTTTATCCAGTGCTGTTTTTTGTCATGAGGGTAGAACAACTCTCTGACCTGAAATGTCTCACACCATTGATGGGAATGGTTTAGATACTGGGAACTATAAATGAAAGCAGATGTGGTCTCATTGAGCAGCTCAGTAAACAGAGGAGGAACCTGGAGGAACATTCAGCTGCTCATGGAGGAGTGGTTTTGGTTCTACACTAACACCCGAAGGGAGAAATGAAACTCTTTGTGGTGTACGTAATTATTGGTAATTGAACTTTTTTGGTGGCTCTTGAAACCATGGCCAAAGTTGGGGGTTTGCACAAAACATTAAAGAAGTGACCAAAAGAGTTTGATCACTTCTTGGAAGTAAATGATGAAAACACCAAAGCTGTATATGTTTTGCTTCCTTTTTGTACTCCACTCTTATAAAAAAATAATATTTTATGCATGTGTTTGGGTATGTAAAATAGTAAGATCTAATTACTCTGCAAAAGACAGCAGCCATTACCAAAGTTACTTAATGGGCTGTTCTGATTCATGGTCAGAGAGAGGTGGTGAAGAATGAAAACTCTTCTTCACATACAAATATTTAACTGAAAAAGCCTAAACCTTTAGGATTGTGGGTTATCATCTTATAGGAGGAAAAAAAAAAAAAAAGGAAAAAGGAGTCCAATTCCCATTATTTCATATATGGATTATAGCACATAGGCACTTTTCTAATCTTAGTCACTTTTCTAATCTTATCTTGCATGTGCCTTTTTCTATAATTGACACCATCAAAATTGAGAACAGTTTTTGTTCTAAGGATTTTCTGATAAAAGGATCATCAGATGCAATCTACTATTAATTGCTTGATATCATACAGTGACGTTTTTACTCAGTCAATTCTAGTACCTTTGCATGCATAGGATGATAGATTTTCTTTAAATTTTACCCAAATTCCATTTATCTCCAAATCTTTATATTAAGAATATTTTCATTCCATACATTGTGGTCTTATCATATAGCTGTGAAGAGTTGTTTGGTTTTTTTCCTTGCTATTTTCAGAGTTTATTCTTTTTCTGCTGTAACTTTTTACAGTTCAGTGGAAATTATTTTTTAGATCTGCAGTTTCTGTCAGGAAGCAGCCAATGATGTGGCTCAATAAATTAGTTATTTCAATATTAAAACTCCAGCATAGGCAGAAATTAATTTAACTGAAAAGAAAATGAACTAGTAGTGAAGTTCATACACAATATTTGTTGGAAAGGCAGTGCTCCTGAAGTTGAAAAGTTTTCAGTCTAGGGTTTTACTTTTGGTTAATCTACAGTAATAACTTTTTTTGTCTGAAATGAGAATGCTAATGATCTTTATCTTACAATTATACAAACTTGCCCCATTCAATTATTTAATTTAGATGTTTAAAAGATATGTAGCTATTTTGAGGGAAAAAGCAATATTCATACCTTTTTTTTTTTTGTGCAAGACGAAGCTCTGATATTGTATTTCACTGTATTTAATGCTTATAATGTAGCCACAAGTGAAGTCTTAACTCACTGCAGAGCAGTATTTTTGTAGTAATCAAAGCAAATGTCCTGTTCATGTACCACTATTGCATCATTCCAGTTTAAAAATACACATAACAAACTGAAGACAGAGTTGGAATAAAATTGCTGCTGTAATTTCCTGTTCTTTCCCCTTTTCTAGTTAAATTAAACATACACAAAAGAATTATTTTGTGCTGCCCTTGAGACTCCTGGTCAAATCTAGGTGCGAGATAATATGGTATTAAAATGTTACTTAGCTCAGTTTGTTTAAAGAGTTACTTTTCCAAAAGGCTGAGAACAGAGGGGAGCTGCTTGCTCTTAGTTTTACACCACTATGTTAACTCAGAGGATGTAACAGTGATTGACCAATGAAACCTTGTTTCTTCACTGAGATTTCCTAGAAGAGTAGTACTAGAGAGGTTTTATTTGATTGCATTTTACTAGAAAAAGAGCTTAAATATCTTTAAGACCATTGGAAAATACAGGTTGTGCATCATCAGAAATATAATTTTAAATTCACCGCATCTCTTACTTCTTTTCTGGCATGGAAGCCTACAAAGTGTTACCCAGTCACTGAGGTGAATGACTTGACTAAGCCAAAAGAAACTGATAACCTACAATGTGTTGAAAGGTCATGGTGCTCTCTGAGTCTGTGCAGAGAGTAAGGACTCAGGTGAGGAGTTCTGGCAGTCAAAGCAAATGAGAAACAGACACTGGGAACCTTCTTGTGGGCTGTGAAATGGAATCATTGAAGTTGGAAAAAAGCCTTTAAGATCATCGAGTCCAACCATTAACCAGCACTGCCAAGTCCATCACTAAACCCTGTCCCCAAGTGCCACATCTACCTCTGGGGCTGAACACTGTGGCCATCTCATCATACACCTGTGTGGACTCTTGTGATAAGGACAATCAGAGTTCACTGGGGTTTGATTTGATATCAAAGCTATTTTAATTTTGAATCATTGGGAGGCAATATTTTGTATTCTTTTTTCTTTTTCTTTTTCATGATTTCTTAGCTACTGATTGTAATTTGTTTTTAATGAAAAATGTGGTTTAGCATTGCAAGCAATTTTGTTCACTGGTGAAAATGAACTTCTTCCCTAAAGTCAGTAGAATTTCCATCATCATGGCTAGGCTTCGCGAACGAAGATTTGGGAAGGGCACTACCCACGCTTGCTGCAAGCGTGCTGATGACTAAAAAGACC
>JAWWLZ010000177.1:4417279-4427307 GCA_035041345.1 Poliocrania exsul
ACCGCCAGCATAGCTCTCAACCTCATGAGGGCACGCAAGCTTCTCCCCCACGACAAGGGGGTGTCCCCGGAGAAGAGAATTTCCATATCTATATGGAAAATGAGGCATTTTAATTTAGGATTTTCTGTATCAGTAGCCTTAAATCAGCAGTTGTAGCAGCAAAAATGGAACTACTGAAGACAGTTTTCATGTCTGCAGAATCTTAATAACACACTACCTTCAGATTCTCTCTCTAACTTATTTAAGCAATTTTCCTTAAAATTGATCTGAGAATTAACCTCAAAAGCTTTTCCCCACCTTAGGTTGCAACCATATAAAATCTATTAATTTATAAAACTTGAAAATTTTACAGATAAAAAGCTTTGGTGGGCAGACCAGAACTTGGCTCAGATTGGAACCTGCAATAAAAAAGATGGAAGGAACCCAACTGTCCTACGAAACAAAACTGCAGGTGTTGTACATATGAAAGTGTATGATAAAGCAGCACAACAAGGTGGGTTGCATTTTTAATATGTATAACCAACTTTTAGAGGGCACAGTATCTTTTCTCATGTTATTCTCCAAGTGTGGCTAGAAGAAAATAATAAGGATTTCATGTAATTCAGTGATAAAAGGAATTGTATTGGTAAAAATACTTTATTTTAAATTATTGATGATGATAATAGTATAATTGATTTAACATATCTTCCTGATATATTTTAATTTCTCAGATGTTTATGCTATATGAAGTTTGAAGTCCCTTTAGAGAGTTTAATATTTTAGTCAAAAACAGGCTTACCATGTGTACCTCATCAAATTATTGAAATTTTAAGTATTATGAGAGAATTCACTAATATTCTTCATTATCTATCTTGAAAATGGTTTCATTCATGTAAGTTGACAGAAGTGACAATGGCATAAGTCAAAATTGAGGCAGCAGAAAAATGGAGAGATATTGCTAATGTTGCCAAAACTTACTTGGCAAAGTGGGAGGTAACATAATGTAAAAAAAGTGGAATTTGAGGTCAGACAAACAGTTGTATGAATTTGGAGACTGGTGATGAAAACATTTGTGAGTTTCTCTAGAAAGAGCTTATTTCAGGTTCCAGTTACTAAAAGCAATGAGGATGGGAAGCCTGACCATTAGTTGTGGGTGTGGTGGAACAGTAAGATAAATTCAGGCATTCAGGAATGTTTCTGTCATTTTAAAATGATTTAACTTCCAACCATGGAATCATACAGATAGTTTATGAGGGCCCAAATGTTAGCAGTACTGGAGGGCTGCTGCAGAGAAGAAACTTTCTGTGATTTTAGGTGAAGAAATGCTTTCGACTTCAAAATTAAGAATGCAAAAATAAATGTGACAAGTAGCACTATGATTCTTGTGGGATTGGTAACTTGCAATCAACTAATTCCTTGAATGTCTTAGTGGCTTTAGATGTTTCTTCATGAGGCTTCAAATTTCTGAGATGTGTTTAGTGTGGTGTATTTAATGTTTATTATAAATCTTTTTAAAAATGTTCATCTATTACTTAAAAGTAAATACTGTATTATTTAAACAGTAGGAGCATAGATTTGGGAGATCACTTTAGAATATATCTTATATATGTTAAAACCACTGGTTCATGAAGATAATAAGGTTAATATACCATTTGATGAATAAATGTGATATGATCAATGATTTGCTCATGGTCTAGAATAAGATACATCTTCTAGATTAATGTCAGTGAGATTTCATCTTGCCATTCCAAAAATCATGTAGTAGTTTCAGGTTTTTCATATGCTTTTACTTTAAAATGGGCAGTTTCTTCAGAAAACTGAGTTATTTATGTTTTGGAAGAAAATGTGTGGATAAAATCATGCAGGAGTGAAGCAGGGAAGGATGTATGAATATATAACATATTTTATGCATATCTCAATTTTTTGAAGAAGGTAGCTGAACACAGTTTGGGTTTGGTAATATTAATATTATATTAATATGTCAATGGCACCACTCATTTGTTGTCAGGATTGCACTGTTCAAGTTTTGCTTGCTCTTATCTCTTCTCCCATCATGGCACAGGCAGCAATTCCTGTCAGTTAAACAATGGGGGCTGTTCCCAGCTTTGTTTGCCCACATCAGAAACCAGCAGGACCTGTGTGTGCACTGTGGGCTACAACCTACAAAAGAACCGCATGGCCTGCAAAGGTAAAACGACTTTCTGCACTTATTGAACTACTTATGTTTGATGGGAACATTGCAATGAGTAAATAAACTCATTTTATTCCTTGCAAGTTAAATAGCTATACGTATATGCTTGATTGAAGCAGTAACAGGGGAGTGTTTGTTGTGATTAGGAGAGAATGAAATTTAACTTCTAGTTTCATTATTTAGTGTTGCATAGACTTTTTGTGGAAACTGAGGAGTATTTTTTTTAATGCAGGCAGAAAAGCAGACCATCTGAGCCATCATTAATAGCAGTAAATATTTATTCAAGGTCATATACCTTATTTTAAAGTAAATTATAGGCTACAGTAACTGCATTGTTGGGCGTCTCAGCTTATTGTATGGCTTGTAATATAAATTAAAACTTCCTTTATTAAATTAATTTTGTTAATGTTTTGTCTGAGCTGTCAAAAATCAAAGCTGAAGTCTTTTTGCCTGAAAAAATCAAAACAACCATATGGTCAAGGTGCCTTATAGCTTTATAAATATAATATTATTACTGCTATTTATTAGGACTAATTAATTCTTGAGAATTACTACATAACAAGACCTCTACACAGTAGCATTTATTCCTGCCTAATAGAAATGGGTGCATCTGGAGTGTGATTAATCTAACATAAAAGTAGATATTTAAAATACATAAACTGCATTGGTCACTAAAACGATGTGTTTCTCTCTTGTCTGTAAAGAAATTGTTTATGACTAAAGCAGGGCAGGTGAGTCTCCTCCCTCAAAAGACAATTTATGATCCTGCTTTCTACAAGTTCTTTAAAATTGTCTCATCCTGAATATGCACAGAAAGTGCACTGAAAATATTCTTCAATTACTTACAATTCAAAAACATTTTTCCTTAAGTTTTAATTTTCATCACTGCTAATTAATTAGTTATAAAGGGATGTTTGAAAATGGACAGTGATTTCCTTCTCTTCATTTAATTAAAAATACACCATAATAACTCATGGATGCTTCTTTCAAAGAGGTGAAGTTATCACTGGATAACTATGGATCAGTGTTGGAAAACTCTGTCGAGTGTCTGTTAGCTCCTCAAGTCTTGAAACTGGGAAAGGTTCCACTTTGCTGTCATTGGCTACTTTATCTTCCCATAGGTATTGAATCATTTCTCATGTATTCCGTCCATGAAGGAGTTAGAGGAATTCCTCTGGATCCAAATGATAAAATGGATGCTTTAATGCCTATATCTGGGGCTTCATTTGCTGTGGGCATAGACTTCCATGCAGGTAAATATTGTGTGCAATTGATTGTGTGGATGGCAAAAATTGTATGTTGTTCTCATAAATGAAATAACTCTGCTTTCAAAATAACCCTTCTAAGTAGTGACAACTGTATTTAAAGGAATTGGAAGTTGAATTTTTGATTAATTTTCAGAAAATAAGAAATCTATGACCAAGTACTGACCTGAAAATATCTTGTACCTCCCATATTTTATACCCATCAGCTCTTTGACCAGACTTCCTTCTAGACTAATTTATTACCCATTGAGTTTACAAACTAGAAGTTTAGAAATAAAATCTTAAGTTACCTGTATTATGTACATGCAGACTTTGGCTTCATGAAAAGGGCAGTCTATCGTGGTCCACTGTATTTCATTTTGAAATAATTCTGCCTGGGAATTCTGTATTGAGAGGTCCTAATTTTTTGCCGAAGTGTATGTTAATATATACCTTCTTATAAAAAACAGACTTTTTACTGCTTGTACTGTTGGGCTACTTCACTCCACAAATATCACTTCATCTTTTTTTAGCAGGTTAGAAGTTAAATTCATTAAATCTTCTCCTTTTTTTGGCCTGCTTCTTCACTGATCCTTTTGTACCTCTGCTCTGCATAGCACAATTTCATGTCCACTCACCCTTTTACAGTGCCCTCATACTGGGATATTTTACTTTCAAATCAATGACAGCTGATTTTCAGAGCTCTTGTTGTATCATGAGTATAGTTCAGTTATCGTCTACAAAGACATTAAAATCACTTAAAACGAATGCCTTTGTCCACATATCTGAGATGGGAAAGACTATGATACAGAGATTTCATCCATTCCTGGAAAGATATAAGAGAGAGAGGGGTTAGTTACATATATTTGACAGAGAGAGCTAAGAAAATGCAACTGGTTTTTCCAGGGATTATATTTTTATTATAGTATACTTAACTTTAAAAATACTAGTTTTTAGTGTAAGGCATGCAAACTTTACAGAATTATTATGTCTAATACAGAAGACTGAAATTTGACCTTTTTGTTCTAAAATATCAATATGAGGATTTTATTGAGGATTTTGCATCTCATGATTTGGTTTGGTTTTTGTTCTTTTGGGATTTGTTTTGAGCATAGTCTACTTACAGGATCTGCCTGCCTCCTGCTTTACTGAGTTTTATTTGCACTTCAATAATCAATAGTAAATTAAAATTTTGGAAGAATAAGATTTTTGACTTTTGGGACAAATGAGGTTTGAGAAAGGATGGAATTAAGGGAGGTTCTCTAACCTGCCAGATGATCAGCTGCAGCACAGGGAACATGAACATTTCTCATTTTGATACCTTATGCTGAGTTTTGTAAATTCATTCCTAACATCTCAAATGTGATTCAGAAGGCAAGTGGAAGTAGTTTCAGATTTCATCTCAGTGGTTTTCTCCACCAATTTTGATCTACTGTTGGTAATGTTTAGGTATGTAGAGTGGCTAAAATAGATCAAATTATGCAAGTAGTATAAGATACCATAGTTAAAAGGCTTAAGGCAATGGGTTTTTTTGCAAACCTGAATGAGATAGAAGGTGCATGCACCTTTTTTCTCCCTGTGTTTTGATACTTCTAAATGCTAATTAAAGAGCTGAGAGTAGTTTTGACCTTTTTTAGAGTCAGTTAAGGTGTAGGATTGCCAGTGTTAAATCATAGGTTTATAAAACTGAGTGTAATCCTAGAAATCTTTTGTTTTTGAATTGTTAAAGATCATGGCACTGAGTCTTCCCTCTTGTTGAAGGCTTTTTCACACTATGTGAATGCAGATGCTCATTGTTTTTTCCTGTTGACATTGTTCCAAGAAGGTCAGCATGCAAAAGTAAAAATACTTTACTATTGATTTGCATTTGTTGAAATAATTGTTTCACATGGTGGGGGAGTGCTCTGTACTTCAAAGCTGGGTCTGGTTGGAGGAGAAAAGGGGTGATATTCAGCAAATATGTTGTTACACAATTTTATTGGCAAAACACCAATGCATTAAATGAAATTAATTGTCAGTGTTTGCTGTAAGGCATTAATTAAGAAAACAGCACTAAAATGTCGTGCTATATGCATTAAGATTTAGTGAGGAAAGTGAAACTACAGAGATTTCAAAGTTCCTGTGTGCATTCTTGCTCGCATGGCTGACTTAGTCATGGTCTGAATACAAAGGGGGTTTTTTTTATGGAGATGAACTAAACTGGAATATGAAACACCTAAAATTCACTTGTAGGGCACCTTATCTAGTTGATAAACATAATAGTTTTGGTAGCCTTTATTAACTATGCAATTTCAGATAAGACTTTGTAGTAATTCTATATATCTTGCATCCCGCTGAAGGGTATGTGACATGCACTTCCATGCAACCATAGATCAGTATCTTATCATAGAATGTGCATGCAGATGGTATTAAGATGTATTTAATTTTCATACTCATTTGAAATAAGTAGCAAAATAGATTACTCCCATATAGGTCTGGATTCCTTGAAGTCAGAATTTGTCATTTATTTATTGATGATGTGGCTAAGCTTCTTGAGCATACCATTCTGGTTTTTTCTCAAATAAATCTGGTTATTTGAGCAAGTTTTGTTTTTCTCTTTTTCTTCCTTTATCTATCTATATCTGTATATATATGTGTGTGTATATATATATATATATATGTATATCCATCCATCCATCCATGCATCCATCCATAAATATTTACATACACAAAGATACATATATGTATAGATATAGAATATTTCTATGTATTTAGGTAGGTAATACTTCTATATTTATATACAGAAATACTTGTGTTCTATAAATACACACACACTTGCTTTTATAAAATTAAAAACAAATATAAAAGTATGAAAAAATAAAGAAAGGTATTACTTGATTTCTCTGGGCAATGTTTTTCCCAGACAAAATAGCTCCCTCAGAAGGTCCCCAGCTGATGGCTTTGAAAGCAGCCTCTGGGTTGCAACCCTGTTAACCCAGAGCTCAGTCAGTGGAAACAGAGCCAATTTTGCTTGAGAGACATTCATCCTTTGTTTCCCCAATGTCTTTACTGAGGGTGCTGTGAGCAGCAAAGGGGAGTGCATGTCTGTGCTTGAGCCACTCCAAATTCTCAGTCTGGCTGATCAGTTTAAGTGGTCAAAGTGGTCCCTCTCTTCTACCTTATGGAAAACCACTGCAGCAGAATTGCAGGGAAGGCACCTAAGATGCCTTAAAACAGCAAAATATACTATTAGTGAATGCTTTTCAGGAAAAAACAGCTGAACTGTAGAGAGGATTTTTTTTTCATTCCTTTATCAGTTTATTGCTCTCAAATGTCACTTTTTATTTGCTTAGTTGTATTTTTTTTATATTTCCAAAATTTAATCTTCATGATTACTACAGAAAAAGACGGTATAGGCACCTTTACACTGTAGTTTCTCAGGCTCCTAAATATTTTGGAATGGTGAATAATAAAATAGTATGTTTGATAAACATTTAGTCCATTAGCAGAGGTTGTAGCTTCCATCTCTTGTCATGGCCCTATTGTTCTATAAGTGCAGTGCTAAACAAATGGTAGAAAACTTAGAATTTTGAAAAAAATTATTTTAATTAAAATTTAAGAAAAGGAAAAGGAATAGAAACTAAAGCTGATAGTTTTGATGCCATTATTCTTCTTACTCTGAATCATATAAATAAAGTTATAATTGGCAGTTTTCACAGTAAATGATGCAGATACTTTTATGCAGTACTGGAATTAATCTAAGAATCATTGCCGTGTACTTTGTAGGAAATGATACCATCTATTGGACAGACATGGGTTTCAACAGAATTAGCAGATCTAAGCGAGACCAAACGTGGAAAGAAGACATTGTTACCAATGGCTTGGGAAGAGTTGAGGGCATTGCAGTGGACTGGATAGCAGGTAGGTCAGAACCTGCTTCAGCACTTGTCATTAGTTTTGACAATATGCTCTTCTGTCTTCTGCTCAAGACTAATTGAGCTGGTTTGCTTTAAGTTCTAATTTCTAATATTGCACATGTTGATAAATTATTTCTATATCTTGGATATGACTTCTTAGATGGACAGTTTCAATGGTGACAACCACAAATACAAGTTTATACTCTAAACTGGAAGGCTGAATGGGAGTATAAATCACAAATATAAGATATATGTAAATGGAAATACAGCAGTTAGTTCCTGGTCCTACCTTACATGCTTAAGATTGAAACACTTCTCAGGTAGCCTTTTCCCCATGCAGTGACTGTCCTGTGCTTTTCCTAGGTAACATATATTGGACGGATCATGGCTTCAACTTAATTGAAGTTGCCAGGCTCAACGGCTCATTCCGCTATGTAATTATATCCCAGGGCTTGGACCAGCCAAGATCTATTGCTGTACACCCAGAAAAAGGGTAACATCACCATGGCTACTTGCATTTCCTTTCAAGTTTGCATGCTGGCACTGAGGCTTTGAGACAAGCAAGTTGAGGCCTTTGTCCTAATTGATAAACATTTATTGAATCCCAAAGGGTTATATTGGAAACTGTTGTCTTGTAAATAAGCACAGGTGGAAGGAAGTATTATTCCTAACACACATGGAGTTTTTTCATTGCTCTGTATTCAAGATGGAGTGTCATTTCTTTGCAAAATAGTTGTAATTTTTCCAAGACAAGCATTTCACCTGAAGTTTTGATGTTGCTTGGAAGTATCATTAAATCTGTTCTGAAGTTTCCAACAAACACAAGGAAGCCACATGAGCTCTTGAAGCACCTCAGTGTCCTGATGAAAATGCAGAACAGTGTAATCCTTCGTCTTTATAAACTTCAGTATCATGTAACAGCCCATTACAACAACTAAGATTGCCCAGGGTAGCTGAAAGTCTTGTGAGATGAAGCGTGTGGGTAGCAGAGTAAGGGCTGGCAAAACTGGACTGGTTGGCAAAAGGTCCCTGATTGTTGAGAGCAGGGACTATACTGCAGCATTAACGTAAAAAAGGAATGTACTGTTCCCTTCCAGCTCCAAAATTGCAAAAACTCCCTGTTGCTGGAGTTGTTCAAGGCCAGGCTGGTTGGAGCTCTGAGTAACCTGGTCTAGTGGAAGGTGCCTCTTCCCTTTACAATGCTTAGGGAGGAGGTAAGGACCACAGATTAGTAATTGCTTTAAATGTCTGGTAGAATGTGTATCTTCTGTGAAGGAAGATAAGCTTCATCTATTTTATGATATTGCCACAAAATGATAACTTATCTCCAGTCAAAGTTTCTTTGGGCGATGGACAGCAGTCTTTTGCTGGGGAAGAAAAGGTTTGCCTTTCTGTGGGCATATTTAAGGACTCTTTCTCCTTTGCATTATTGTCATATCTCTTTCCTTTTACAAGGCAAAACTTGCAAAGGTATTCTTCCCTCCCCTTGCCCTGGCTTCACATTCTGTATTTCCCTTGAAGCTTGAGTTGACAGCTATAAGAACAGAGAGGAAAATAGCAGTTATTAGATCTCATTGAATCTGCCAGTTATACCAAGGTATGAAGCAGGCAGCTTTCAGCTGGTTGGTGACATTATTTATTGTTACTAAGAAAGAAGTGAAGAATGTGTAGCTGTTCAAAAGCATCTCTTTGTCCCTAATCAGGTATATTTATTCACATAATATGCACTTGCTTGAATTTTTCCTAATTTAAGTTTTCTGATCAAGCTCAGAATTGCAATTGAAATACTGAATTAAGCTCATAGTGAAACAATTCTTTGAAAGCTTTGAAAATTCCTCCTTTAAAAATATTTAGGGATTTCATTTGTATTTAAGGCTTGGGGTGGGAGTAGCTTAAACTGATTGTATTTTTTCCAAAGAAGACTCTAGGCCAGCATCAAATTTCCACTACTTGCATCTCCATGTCAGCTGTGTAATTTGTACATGGGATAGTTGTGAAACAAGTTGAGTCATAGTTATTTTATCATCACAGTATATGCATCAAATATGTTGGTAGTATGTTGTTGCCTTCAGAGGTCCAGGGAATAAGTATTTTAGTTGGTACTTACCAAACTTTCAAGGAGTACTTTTTCAGTACTAGTTAATGGTTTGCGTAAGTTGATATATTAATATATTTATAATCACTAATACTCTAAGGGAGTAATTAATAACTTGCCTTATATTTTTGGCAGCTATTCAGGATTTTCTTTGGAAGATTTTAGATTCATTTAACCTGCTAATTATGGGGTTTCATTTTTTTCTCCTCAGAGTGGCTAGTCTAAGAAAAGAGCATGGGAAGTTTAATTCAAGTATATTGAATGTCTGCCTTTCTTTATTCAGCATTTGTGTTCATATATTGTGTTCATATGCCTTGTGTTAGGAAAGAACCTCTGATTAGACCCCTGAAAGCACGTTCAGCTCTGGTTAGAGGTGCTGTTAGTAATCTGGTTAAAGTTCTAGTAAACTTAAGCAGTGATTGTTGATATCCACCTGATTAGTACTGTCTATTTTGCCACTTCTCAAACATCTTTTTAATTTAGCTAAGTTGCAGTGAAACTTCCTAATGTAGTAGAAGTTTTGTAGTTAGTATAAATATTATTGTTTGCTACATCAACAAATATAAGAACAGATTTGTTTTTCTTAGAGCCAGAATGCCCTACAATGAGAGCCAAAGTAAGAT
>JAWWLZ010000177.1:4437085-4458254 GCA_035041345.1 Poliocrania exsul
TGACAGGAGCTGACTTACCCTGATCTTTTAGTTTGGTATGTCCTGAGCAATCCCACCCTCAGTATTGAGGGAAGAAAATTCTGTCCATTGAACTTGAGATTATTCATGAGGAATTGATGCTCTTTGTGGCTGCTTCAACTGTAAACATTGCCCTTAGATTTTTTCTGGTGTAAATATTTACTCAATTTTTACATTACCAACTGTGACTTAGTTGCTTTAAATGTAAAGCTCTATTTGGTGAATTGTCAGGAAAAAGGTACACAGAGGAACATTTCTTGAATTTCATTGTTTTATTCTAGAGTAATGTCATCCAGCTAATGTTATTAGGCTATTTTGCCATCAATGCCTCAAATATTTCCTTAGTGTTTGGTTTTACTTTAACAGTAACAATACAATTCTGTGATTATACATATTTATTAGCATTCTTAAGGTACTCCATCTAATGGTATTGATTTAAAGGTGGTAAGGGTGAATAGTAAGTTTGAGGGTATTTTTAAAGGCCACATGTAATGCATAAAAAGATAATGTGGGCAAAAATTTCTTCCATGACAATTGTTGAGATTTCTAATAATCTAATACAAGACTCCCATCTCTATAGATTAGCTTTCTATTCTGGAAGTCTTTCTGCTTTTAGAGCCTCTTTTACACGGGTACTTTAACTATATTGAAGTTACGATATTATAAAGCTTGTTAACTAGGAATGATTTGTTGAACTGTTCTGGGTTCCAGTATCCAGTTATACAAAATACTACTGGTTTTCTAAATAGTTGAGTTCCCTGCATTCCCTTAAGGATTCCTTTGCTACATTATTCCCTGTTGACCTAAGACAGTCCCTAAATCTAATAAAGGAATAAGTTATATCTAAGGTAATATATTACAGGTTTACATCTCTGTTGTGGTTTTCTTCGGTGAGTGCTCAGGGAACATTTGTGGAAGGGAGATATCCATTGTTGGGAAGAAAAACTTAATTGGAGGTAGATATAGATTATGTCATAAAAACTGTTGCTTATTTTTTTCTCCATGATAAAAAAACCTAAATCATCCTGTGAAGAAATTCATTATGGTACACAAGAAAGTAAACATAGCATTAAATACATAACTGGTGTATTTAGCAACCTATACTATTGAGTTCATATAAATATGACTAAAGTCATCAGCTGCAGGTTGGGTTCATGATCTTTTTTTGTGATGCCTCCTACTCTGAACAGTCTCATTCTGTGTGTTATTCAGACATTCATAAATTCACTGATGGACCATACATATCCAAATATCCCACTTCTTTTTCACAGAGGACTTGTTTCACAGATGCAATAATTACAGACCCTATTTCATATACCTTAATTGGCAAAGTAGCATTATAAATCTGGAAAGGTATTTCTTTGTACTGAATGCGAAAGAAGTGTTTCTTGATCAGTTATCCAACATTCTTTTTCTTTCTTTTTTTCTTTTTTTCTTTTTTTTTTTTTTAGGTAGACAAGTTTCAATTTTCTTTAGAAGGACACAAAAAGTTTTACTAGATGTGCGACTTAATTCCAAAAAATCACAAGGGGTTATATTTTTTTTCCTGATTTTAGAAGGATCTTATTTTTCTTTAAATTATCCCCAACAAATCTTCATTCTTTGCTTCATTAAGTTTGAAGGAATAATAAGGTAACATCCCTGAGTATGTTTATGATGTTTTTCACTTAGGGTAGTTGTTGCTTTGAAGAACCCAGAGACTTTGTTTATACTGTCTTATTGAATTCAATAATCTTTGATATGGAATAAATTGTGGCATGGGTTTATATTTTGAAGATACAGAGAAATTATAGATATTTGCTGATTTATGGTATAATTTTAGCAAATTTTACATCTGCACTGAAATAAAACTATATTCTTAGGCTAAATAGAACAAAGACAATTGATTATTACAGTTTATAATAAACTTATCAAAATTATGATGTTGACAGTTGTTCTTGCTTTATAACATTGCTAAGGAAGAGGATTTGGTTTAAAGTATGAAATTAAAGGAAAAAGATAATTGAAGTGGTGCAACTGGAAAAGTTTTGACTGTAAATTTCCTAGATCATTTGAAAAGTAGAAGATAAGAGTTAAAAATCTAGGGCATGGAGAACTAAAATGTATGCTACCAAAAGTCAGTGGCAACAACTACTGGATAATTTAAACTTAACGTCCTTTAGTGTTATTTCCTGGTGGCAATAATAAGGGAGCTTATTCTGAGATCTTCAGTTATTGATTTGTTGCTTGTGTGTTCCCTGGGAAAGTCAGCTGAAGAGCAGCATGGCAATATTTATGGCTGCATCTCCTCTGGGGGGGGACAATCTATCTTCGTTAAGTTCAGGAAAAGTTGATAGATGGCATTTGGCACCGTAATGATGTGATCACTCTACCATTGCCCTGCTAAATCATAAGCTGTTGCATTCTCTTGTGTAGATATTTAATCAGTTATACACCCCATTACTGATTTAATTCAGAACGTCAGTGGCAGGTGAATAATGTGAGTATTTGTATATTAATATCATATTGTATTAATGTTCCTTTCATTTAAGTATGCTATTCATGGGAAAATCATAAACTGTTGCTTCTTGGCTAGAATAAATCTAATCAGTGCTGTAGGCATCTAATGCCATCAAGTGTTTTAATTCAATATGTCAGTGAAACAAATGTGTTTCTTTTCATTTCCCATTTCTTTATGCTTTACCAGTTCAGAATATTATATGATGCTGCAAAAATATGAAGCTGAGAATAAACAAATTGCTAATTTTTATCCTGTCAGTAGGTTTTGGGACTAAATTTCCCAACTGTAGCACCAGAGAGGATGAGTCCATATTTACATAATATTTTAAAGTAACTGAATAACTTAACTTAAAAAAATAACTTTAAAAATATTGTTCTAGAATACGCTTTAAGGAAGTAGGAATAAGTAAGTATAAAATAATGACATTACTGGTTTGAATAGATATTACACTGAAATGCTGTTGCTTAGGAATCTTCTCTGCTGTTCTAACAAGCTGAAGTTGCAAGAAGGTTTTAGTTTTAAGGAATAGCTTCAAAGTGTCTAAAGGACCATTTGTAGGATCATTTCTGTCCCCACTTGTTCCATATTTTATCATTGATGAAAGGATTTGCAGGAATTTGAGGATTCATCAATAACCTCTTAAATATTTTAACCTAGAAACAAAAAATTGTATTAACAGTGATAACTTACGATACTGAAGATTTGTCTGACTGGTGTACTGAGGGCACTTCATCCAGCTCACACCACATGCTAATAAGAACAAAGCTGTATTATCTATTTTAAGAATTTATCTAAATCTGGTATTGTTTAAGAGCCTACTCCCTGAGTCTTATGCCACTTATTTTAAAACCACCTTATTTATAGATTTATTACATGACTCTCTTTTGTGTTGGTGGGGTCTCAATTCCAAAAGTACAGAACATAAAAGTAAATTAAAAGTTTACTGGCAAATAAAGGTGTGCTTGATGTATATCCTTCAGAATTAATCTTTTGGTGGAACTAAGCAAATGCACTTGGTATGTGTTTCCAGCACAGTTTTCTATTTAATTAATATATTTTTCTTGTATATCCAATATTGGATATTTGATTTCAGGCAGCTTTCACAGTCTGATTCTGTTGTTGGGCTATTTTAAGGTCTTGAGGTGATTTTTCTGTTCATTTCTTTGTTTAGTTGTTTTTTTTTTCTTTTCAGTCAAAATATTAATCATTGGCATTCCCATAAAGATGGAGCTTTCTTAAATCTTTGAATCTTAGCTTCTTTATTATAAAGCTGTTCTCTTTAAAATAAAGTGCTTTATTGATTGCTTTGCTTTAGTTGTTCTCCACTGAGAACATATGTACATATGGCAATTTCTTTTTGTAAAACTGCATATTTTAGATATTTTATTAAAACATTTTTCATCTGTATGCTGAATGTTTGCTTATCTATAAATATGCTTTAGTCTTCCATCTATCTGTTTTCTAAAATTTAGAAATTACTATTTTATAAATAGTAACGTGGAATTAAACCTTTTTGTCACACCATTTCTAGACCTTAGTGTGGAATTGCAGTACGATGTGTTGGTCCAATGTCAGAAAGTGAAGCTGTACTTTCTGATACCTGTGGAAAAACTGAGTTTTTTCTTTAGTACAGAAATTCTAAATAAACCAACACAACTGGTATTGCACAGCACTTTCATCATTCTAGTTGTGTTTTAATTCATCACATCTAGCTGTGGCAGGAACAACATCATTATCTTCTGTTGGCCTAAAACTCTTATGTAACAATATTGTGTAATCAGTTTGCTTTCAAATTTCTTGACAGATTCAGACAAGAAACAAAGCTGAAGTTAGTAGGAATTCAAGAGGTTACATAGGGGAATTTTTTTTTTTTTTCTGGTAGTCATCTTACAAATGAAGAGCAATAAATGTTCTGATGGTTTGTTCATTACAAATAAAGTGTAGAATTTGTCAGAAAAAGTCAGTACCTCTGTCATTTTTAATGGAATTGCAGACAATCCAAGTTGTAAGGGACCCATGAGGATAGTTGAGACCAACTTGTGATTCCACACAGGCGAACCGAAGAGTTAAATAGTTACTTGAGATCTAAGAGCATTTGGTTTAGTTTATAGAATTGTGTGTAATTGTCCACTGGGATTCAGCATATAATTCTAATGGAAGTAAGTAGATTGAGTTAAAATTGTATTCCTGGCTCTTTGTTTTAGCTGTTATCACACTTACTAAGCTTTTAATTTTGGTGTTAGTGGAAGATTTGCAGGAAGTGACAAAAAAGCTGCTCAGAGCCCACATCTAAAGTGGGCAGCCCTCTGCCCTCTCAGTGCTCCCTGCTCTGCCAGGAGCTCAGTGTTCATGTGCTGTGCTTGCTCTGGGGCCTCAGGGTGGGTTGGGCACTCCGAGTGTCCCTTGAGTCCTGTGTTGTGTGTTCCTCTGGCTCTGAGAAATGATCATTACTGTTAGGAGTTCTTCTGGCTCACACTGCCAGTTGTGTGCATGTCCTGAGTGATATTTTGGTGTTATGATGTCGAAGGTATGTTTTGTCTGTTCTGAGTCTTCATTTGAGCAAGTTAAGCTGTTGTTTGAATTGCGATTTCAGGGCTAGGGAGGCCTATGTAGGCAAAGGAGCAAAACCTAATGTGGTTTTATGATACTCCCGAAAGAGGTTTGGTTTGCTTTTCTTTTGCTTTGTTTTGTTGTGTTTTTTTTTTTTTTTTTAGAAACAGTAACAAATTTTCGCTGGAAGAATGCATGGGTTATATCTCAGAAGTAATTAGTTGTTTGATTTAGGAAGGTTGTCCTGGAAAAAAAGTAACTGAGTTTCTCAATTCATAGTAAAACAGACAGATCCAGGACCTGCCTAAACCACAGTCAATGATAATCTTGCATTCAGGCATCTTCCAGCTGGCTTTAAAGTACTTCAGTAGGTGTTTGCACATCTCTGTCATGGTATTTGAAAGAACAGAATATTTTTTTAATTCAGTTGTTGATTTTTAAACCATTCACCATATTTCAATATGTTTTTAACGCTTAAAATTAAAAATAATAAGGCAAAGAAAGAATGCATGTAACCCACTCATCTTTTTGAAGAACATAATTCCTATCAAAAAGGTCGTTTTTTTAAAGATCAGAAGAGGTTTTTGTAATCTTTGAGTTGCCTTCAATGCCAAGTAAACTGTCTAATTTTGAGTTATTTGTGAGTGAACTGAAGATATCTTTTATTTTTCATGAATTCTATTTCATAAGTAGGCAAACTATTTTTACACATATTTATATAATTACGCATATCCTTTAAGGAATGTAATTTTATTTATTTCTTCTGTTGTTTCTTCTTTAAGACAAGTCACTGAGACTTTTCCACAGATATGTCAAAATGTAGTCAGAAGATTTCCAAGTACTTCAGAAAGAGAAATATGAAAAAAGATAATTATTTGTCTCATAGTCTTGATTTATTTGCCTCAAAGCTTTGGTTTAGTGTTTGTTCTTTCAGTGTGATCAAACTTATTGTGGGACTTTCTGTTCTGTGTATATGAATTTCATCTTTCAGCAAGCTGAATGTAAATTTAATAACCTGCATAACGTAATCCTAATTATATTTCTAGGTTTTTGCCTTCTGTAGCTCATTAATAAGCTGCCTGAACCTTCTGGTCTGAAAATCCTTGTTTCTAACAAGATAATTATCAACGTACATTTCTGTAGTAATTATAAAATAATGATAGGAAATTATTACTCCTATTTCTCACAATCTGTCATTTTTATATCTTGGGATCTGATACAATTTATTTCTTATGGACATTAAATATATCGATTATTTGCTTATTAATATCTTCTTTCTAGCTCACAGGGTTTTTTTTATGTTGAATTAAAGAACGTGGTATTGTGGCTTATTGAAATAATATATTGATGCTGAGATTTTCAGAGTTGGTATTTGTTCAGTATTTTTTAGGTGTTGGGCAAGAGTCCAAACAGTTCATAACAACTGGACACTTTGGTCCCTATTAATGTAATGTGTATCAGTGTCAGAAAATACATGGAAAGATAATGCTAAATAATGCAAGTAACTAGTGAAAACATCCCAAGACTTGGTTTAAATGATATTTGAAGGTATGGCTAAATTTTTGCTGTCTTGAGTAAATGCTTGTTATTTCTAATGTATCACCTGGGAACACTGTAGTAAATATATTAATTTAATGATTGTTAGTATTGACCAATATAGTATATGGGGGTGTTAACAGTGGTCTTGCTCTCTGTCTTTTTTTATTTAAATTTATGGAAAAATTATAAGATTCTGATTTTAATTAAAAAAAATATACAGCAGAAACGGTAAAAGAATTGACAGAGTAGACTGAAACAGCCGAACTCTGCGTGCCTACAGGATCAACTCTGAGGGAGCATCAACACCAACACCTTCTGAGCAGGTGCTTTATTTGTTCTGTCCCCATGTCTTGCAGACGTTGGGTCAGTGGAGGGACTTGCTTATCACAGGGCTTGGGACACCCTGTACTGGACCAGCTCCACCACATCCTCCATCACGAGGCACACGGTGGACCAGCGGCGTCGAGGAGCCTTCAACCGCGAGGCCGTGATCGCCATGGCCGAGGATGACCATCCACACGTGCTGGCTCTGGAGGAGTGCCAAAAGTATGTATTACAGCCTTCCCACCACATTGTCATTGCTGCCTGGTGCCAAGCAGCACTTCTTTATTCCACAGTTAAAGTAAACAACAAATAACGTGGAGGAAAAAGGACACCACGCACTAGACCAGTGTGATCAAGCAAATGCCCCCTTATTACACACTGCACATAGTTTATATAGGGTTAAGGCTACATTCAGTTATCTAAATTGAACCTCACACCATCTAATTGCAAATCCCAATTGGTTATAATCCATATCTCACAAGTCCAGTGTTTTGGTGAACTCATCCTGGCTGTTTTCAGGAACATCTCCGGTGTACTGTGAGAAACCTGAGGAGTTCTCATGTGAAACCTCTGGGGAGTTGCTGAGAACTCCTAGGGAGTGATTTCTCTTTTACTGAACAACAGCAACTGTGCTCTCGTTGCTTCTTAGCTGCTTTCAGTCTCACAGGGTCTTATATAGATCTGAATTGCTCACCTTTGATTTTTCTGTACCTACACACAGTCACCTAATGCTGTTGAACCTTATGGATGTTAATGAGATTTCTTTGATTAGGAGACCAATGTTAGTATTCTTTTATAGAGCAATGGCAGAATTAAGATATAACACTTTATATGTTTTTATGTTTCAAATAATCATTACATTTTCATGGAATGTCAAAAAATTCAAGTTGCTTTTCTTAAAAGTGAGCTAAATGCAAATTATTAGAGTGGTTCTTTCAGTGATTTCATCAGACGTTACTTTTGTTGTTTAAAATAAAAAAAAAGTGTTTGCAAAAAGGAATCTGGTTTATGTCCAAATCATAGGCCCTCGTGTTTATCAGAGAAATCACTGTTGTATAAAATGTCTCAAGGCTGTGTTTCTTAGTAAGATAGTAGGGGGGAGTTTAAATTTCTAGTTCAGCCTCCTGTTAGTAAGTGTCATAAATCTGAGGTGTTTTAATCTTCTGTGGTAATTCTGGAAGAAAAGCAACCTGCTTCTATCTGTCTCTCCTTTGGGAAGGCTGGGCTGCATTAATGCCTCATTAAATTCTGGTTTTAATTTTGGTAGCTGAATGTACAGTGTTGCATGAGCAATCGAGGTTATTTCCATGTGTGACTTCTTGCCCTGTTTATGCAAATTAAGAGTATATGCTATATTGTAAAATATATTTACCCAGGTATCATAAATAAACCACCTAAATAGTGATGGAAATTGCAATGAGAGCATGGGCAGGTTCTGATCAGTTTATGAATTACATCTACAGCCCATTCCATAACATTTGTCCACTATTGTTAACTGGAACAAGGGGCTGATGAGCCTCCTGGAGAGCACATCAGGGTCACCTTCTTCCCACTGTCAACCTTTTCCTTTGGTCTGTGTTGCAGTTCTAACATGGGAAAAGCTAGAGATTAATTTCACTTCTATAAATTACTGATACACACATTAGCAGAATTAAGTTTCTATCATTACACAGCTCATGTCTCTTTGTAGTGGTGTATGAGTATAGAGACATGATCAGAATTTAACAGATCTGTAACAAAAATAAAAAATCTGTACTTGTATAAAAATTAATGAACTAGGAAACTGCTATAATTTGTAGGATATTGGCTATTACATTTTCTTCTTCACCACTAATTGTCACAATTACTCAAAGATGCCATTCAGAGTTGTCTGTGAAGGCATATGTTTGTTATTTTTTGTTGTTGCTCATTTCATACAGAACTAAATTATAAATTGTATCTTATGGTTTTATTTGTTATTTTGATTTTAATACAGCTTAATGTTTTGGACTAACTGGAATGAGCAGCTCCCAAGCATCATGAGATCGACCCTCTCAGGCAAAAATGCCCAGGTTATCATTAGCACAGACATTCTGACACCGAATGGACTTACCATTGATCACAGGGCGGAGAAACTTTACTTTTCAGATGGCAGCTTGGGCAAAATTGAGAGGTGTGAATACGATGGATCACAAAGATATGTGAGTAAAACCAAAACCTTGAACGTACTCGTGGTAAATCTGTTTGTATTTCTTAGCATCTTTAAAGTGAAAATGTTTCAGAAAGATCATGAATTGCCTAAATTTCTCCTAGTATTAGTTGTTTATTAGATTTAAAACTGTGTTGAACTGCAAATGATGGTCTGTTTGCTCAGAATTTATTTTCTGTAATGCTTGAGTGTTACTGGAAAAAATCTTAGGGGGTTTTTTCCCCTTTTCTAATTGTGCATTTTCACATATATTGAACAACACTTCTTTACTCTTCATCATAATACATTTTGATCCTTGAATGGTTTCAGTTGAAGCAGACCTTTTAGTAGGAACATGCTAAAGGCAGTTGATCTGTGCTCATGATTTCAGTGCATGTTTAGCACTTTGCTTCTCATATTTCATGAAATCTTCCGTTAAGGGACTTTGTACCTCCCAAAGTTAAGGGTAAAATGAATGAAGGGCTTGTTCTGCCTTGTATTGCATTCCCAGCTCTACATCTCATTTTGACATCTAATAAATTCAAAAAAAGTCGTTATGCAGTATAAAAGCTTTGAAATATTTTTGCATCTTAAATGAGAGTAACATGTTTTCCTGAAATCTTATCCAGAAGTTCCACACACTTTACTTAGACAAAATTTTCTTATCAGAGCAAAATAGGAAAGCCAAGCTTGTAACAGCATGTAGTTTTGCCTAATTTCCCTTTTCATTTTGTTTTAATTTGTATAAATTTTTTTGTATAAATTAACAGCTAACAAACATTTTCAGAAGCAGTGAATAGAAACTGGACAAATCAAAGCTAGATGGATTCTAAGCCATATAGTCTCTGTCTATATATTTACTGTGAAAATTGATTAACTTTCAGGTATTTTTTCTCAGTGAATCCATCTGTATATCTGAGAAAACAGACAGAAGGTACTTTGGTTGTTTCCTTTGGAATTTTGTTTTGATTTGTCATTTGGGAGATAAAAAACAGGATGTTTTTCTTAAATTCTGCTTCCATTCATCAGTTCTCCTAAAATATATTCAGTCTTCTCTGTTTTTATTCCTGAACATTTTGAATAATTATGTATCTAGAAAGCACTTCAGTTTCTGTTTCATACAAATAACGTAAAAATACATAAAATTATTTTTCAAATAGTACCTCAAGGAACTTGTTGCCATCTTAAAATACAGGTATAAGGAGTACATAGAAGGATGAATACAGAGAGAGGAAATCATCCATTTTTTTTCTGATATTTGTCAGCTTTCTCAGCTACTTCCTTTGTAGGACTGGGATCATATTTGGAAAGTTATAATATATTTCATATTCTTCTTTTGACTTCCTGTCCTTTATTTCTATGTTGTTGTCAGTTTTGAAGACTGGCAGTAAATTAGAGGGGTTTTTGTATGTTACTCCATCACATGTTTTATTAATCCACATTTTTATCATTGTAAATTACAAACTCTCATCTTCCTTGGTCAATTAAAAATGGCTATTTAAAGGACACAAGCCACTTCTATTTCTTCCACAAGTAGGAAGCTGTGCTAATGCTTCTTTGTGTGTACCTGCAAGGCTATGGCTAATTCAGACACTTTTTCTTAAGTTCCTGAAGCTTAAGGATGTACCTAAATATATATATATAAATATATATATATATATATATATATGCGCCATTTTGTTACCGGGGTTTGCTTTGCCCAAGTGCATTGCCATCTCTATGTATGAAGTTATTTGTCCATGTCTCTACTATTTTTGCCACATTTGTTAGAGAAAAAGAAAAACATCTCATTTAGACCACAAATAGTAAGTAATTTTTAAAGTAATTTCATCTTCTATGTTTCCTTGAATTGTTTTCTCTGAAAATACCTCTTCCTAGATTGGATATTCTTTTCATCCTCTTCCACTTCAAGAGCATTTCTTAAATTACTTTCTCTTTCCAGTTATTTTTTTCCCCTCTTCATTTTGGCTCCATTTACACTTTCTGATATCTACCTCTATCTTGTACTGCTGGCTCTTCTCATTTTACTATTACTTTTAGTTTTTTACTTTCCTGATCTTGTTTTCTTAAGGTTTGAATTTGCTGTCAGTTAAGTATAAGGTAATTAGTAGATACTTAAGGAGTTTAACTTCATCTTTGCTCAGGATATGACAAAATAGGCATCACAAACTTGAAAAGGGACATGATGCAACTTAATTGGAGAGACCATTACCAAAATCCCACTTTTTTATTAGGCTCTGACTTTTATCTTCAGTTTTCTCAGCCACTGAACATTGAAACATCCAATTTTCTTCCTATAACACCTTTTCGCTTGGCTTTCTGTCATTTATACTCTTCTTCCCCATTACTTAACCAAAAAAAACCCTCCTGACAGCAATAGCTGAGTCCAGCATGCTCTTCTGAAGGCTTTTTGGGAGGTCAGTTGTTTTGCCTATACAAAGCTACCCTGCTGGTAATCGTCCTCCACTGACACCTGTTTTGGGATAATCAGCTACTTCTCCTGTCAAAAATCCTGATCTGAGTACTCTCTTTTCCTGCATTAGTTAAATGAGGATTGTCACCCCAGAGAAAACCCCAGCAGGCTGCCAGGACTTGCCTCACTAGCAAAACTTCAGCAGTTGCTGCTCACCCTGTAGATGAATTGTTACTGATACAAGTAATGTCAGAATCCGGGCTGGTAATTGTATTATTGATCCAGTGAAATAATATTTCCAGGGCAGTTGTTTTACTTGGTTCATGTGCTGTCCAGCCTGACAAGATCTCCGGTTCCTGGGACATTAGGAGAACACAAGTAATGATCATAGCACTGTTCTGGTGAGCTGAGACCTTTAGGGGGTTTGTGTGCTCCTGCCATCAACCCCCTGTCAAGAACAGCTTAAACAGATGACCCTTTTCCTCACTGTCTCTGCTTCATTGCTCTCTGGTTTGTTAGGTTAACAAAGGTAGAAATGGGATGGTAGAACATGAAAGGCTAATGGCAATGTGATAAGTTTTCTTCCACACAGCAGCTTCTCTCTTCATTCTGCTCACCACAATAATCTAGTACAATGAATGAGAAGAAAATCATTTAGCAGTATGGAATTGACTCTTTTAAGTGGATTGTAAGAGTTTATTGATTTTGTGTTGAGCTGATATGTTAATACTAGTATTAAAAAGCTAGTATTGGCTGCTGGAATACTCTTTCAAGTTTGGAACTTTTTTTATTTGTTACTTCTTTTCCTTTTTATTTTTAAATCTATAAAGGTTGCTGTGGGTTTTTTTATAACATTTCTGGTTCTGCTCTGTCAGATCTTCCTGTTTAAAAAAACAAAAGTGGCAATTATTTTTTTTCCACAATCACTCCATTTTCTTCCATTTTTGCTCCTGCCCTCAGTTGGATTTAACATTGTGGCCAGTGCTGTTTTCAGCTGCTTGGTGCTTTAATTATAACCTTTTGTTCATGAACACAGAGACTGAGCCAACAGCAAATAAAACTGGTTTCATGTTTTAGATATATTTTTCCAATAAATTGTGAGCTACTTAATTTTTTTGTCTTTTTTTTTCCTCAGCATTCAGTATTTTGTAATATTTTACCTGAGAAAAACTAGAAAACAGTTTCGTTCTTGTAAACAGATGTGTGGTTGTTTTCTAACAACCAGGTTGGAATGTTTTGGTCTCAGTTATTGTTTTGTGGGCCTACAATGGGATTGTTAAAATCTGTAAGGGTTTAGAGGTGGTTCTAGTAATTATAATCTTCATGTAATTGCAACCTGCCAGTAATTGTAACTTTCAGTTTCTGGAATATGGGTGTTTTATTCTGTTGCATTTCTGTAGTAAAGCAGTTAAACAAGTCCCATAGTTGGTGCCCAACTTCTGTTATATTCAGAAACACTTTATCAGATCTGTTCTTCAAAATAATAAATGCAGAAGTGGAAGCTGTAAGTTTGGCTGTGCATTTATGAAAAACTTGAGTTTATGACTGACAGCTAAAATTACTTTTCATGCATTATTTTTCTTTGTGGTAGAAGTATCTTTGGGGAAACTAGAGTAATTTTGGTCAGTTCTGGAAAGGTGTTCATGGTGTCAGCAGTGGTACCTTGAGAAATGCTGAATAACTCCCTAAAGTTGGATAAAAGTGAGATCAGCCACGGTAGCTGGGGCAGAGAGAAATAATGCCAAATAATAATATTTAGAAATGTAGAATGTCCAGCTCTATTAAAATCAGAATGTGCTAAAAAGTCTTGAAAAAAAAAGATTCTCACCAAGATCTGAACATGAGAAGTTACAAAACGATGCAGGTCCTGAATGTGACTCTGGGTTGAAGAACCACATTGCTGTGTTCTCTGAGTACTAATAAACAGTCAGATGTGAAAACCAACCTGAAGGAAAATCATGTTGCAACTAGAAGGCAGATATTTTAATAAGCTTGGATGGTTTTCTAGAAGAAAGAAATTAAAACTGAACTTACTTTCCCTAGAGAAATGGCTTCATCAGTTTCTACTGCTTCCCTTTTGTTTTTTGTTTTTTGTTTGGTTTTTTTTTTTTTTGGTGACACTAGAAACAATAATAATAGAGAAACAAGAAATGCCAATAAAAATTGATGTTATTAGCCCATGCACAATTTACCACCTTGACATTTAAGTTATTGTGGTTTGCTTCTCTTATTTCCCCCTATTATAATAATAGGGGAGCAAGACTTGTGTTCAGGGCTTTTTAATAAATTCTTCTTTCTGTGTTTGAAAGCAGCTCTAGTAGTTTGCATATTCTTGGCAATGAATGGTACTAGAAGCAAAGTGGATTGTTTTTAATTTTCTGTGCCCAGCAATATAAATACAGTATTCATAGTGGGAATGTTGTATTCTTGATTCTTTCCTCTTGCAAATATGATAAAAAAAGAATATTTGTTTCTCAACTTTTCAGATGTCCACATTTCCCTTTAAAATTCATCTGAAAAGTCCCAAACCAATACAGAGAGTGAGACACCCACCCCCTGCTCAATGAGTTGTTTTTCTGGGGAGTTCATTCTGTTGACATTGAGTCGCTTTCTTTCAGTAGTTCTGTAAGGTATTGCTAAGCTCAAACCTAATGAAAGTTATTCCCTGGCCAAAGTCAATAAAATCCTCTAATCCCCGAGAAGCAGAGAGCTGGTTGACACAGATCCAGCACTTTTAGTTTGGGACTCTTTGCTGAAATGCCTTGAATGTCCAGGATTGGTAACACAGCAGAAATTAACTTAAAGGAGGAATTAATGAGAGGATAAAACTAATCTTTAAGGCTATGGAGAATAAGATTATTTATAATACCTCAGGATCCCCAAAAATTCTGGGATTGAAGTAAATGTAATATTAGATGAAGTTTGTCATTTATGTTGTTGAAAATAAGTATTGTGACATTAATATGTGTGTAATTTCAAAGCACCTATTTAACACAGCAGTGATTTCCAGAGCTGGTGCTTTCCATCTCAGTGGAACAGAGAAGTGCAGGTCTGTCTCAGGTGCTTCAGCTGAGCAAATTAAGTAGCAATTACTTGCAGGAACACTGCAAATTTAGCCCTGCAGTTTGGTTTCCAGTGCCTTAGATGTTCTTTGCAGGCAGGGAGGCCCAAAAATGAGTTCTTGAAGAGGAAGCACTTCTGCTTTTTTTCCATTGTGCTTGGACAATTCTGTGGAAAGAGGATCCTGTTGTTCTCTGTAAACGTTGTCATCTGGGATGTCTGTTGTTTGCTTTGCTATTTGACTTCTATTCAAGCTACTTAGAAGGTATTCTTGAAAGATAAAATAATTGAACCCCAAATCTATGCATTAAAGATATGAAAATTATGAAAATAGGGTCTCCATTCAGACCAATCAATGAAAAGCAGGATTATTTTTAGTAGGTTGTGGCAGTGATTGGCACTGTTCTTCTACCAAAACCAACATAAACTTGGACTAGAAATGCTTCTAATTTGTTTTGGTGAAACAGGAATCTTCAGTACCAACTTTTTCTTCTTTGGTCTTTAACATCCACTTTGACTTCTGGTTAACATTTTTGTCCTAGTAACATCAGAGTGTTGACAGTGCAGAATTTGAATACTCTACATAAAGGCTGATTTGTTTATCCAGAGAGAGCATTTTGCTTTTGATTGAAGCAGCCACATCTACAGCAAGCAAAACAAGAAGTCTGACCTAAATGTATCTCCTTTTTTGCTGTCTAAATCAAATGCATGAAAGTTATGAATTAGATAATTTTATTTTTTGCTTTGGCTGTGCAACTGAGTTCCCTCTATTACAACCTCTTTTTTTTTTTCATAGAGTTCTTTTCTATAATCTTTAAAGAGCAGTAGTCATAACTTAATGAGATACTGTTTTATGTCTTTCATTTTAAAGAATAAAATGCATTATATAATTGACCAATGTGGTGTTCTGTATCAGTTGGTTTTGTCAAAGTGAACTTTCTGATGTTGATCTAAAATGTTATTTATTTTTAAATTACTGATATTACTTTACACTTGCATAATGATTTTATAATACAATCGACTTTAAATTGTCATTAATTTTAACCTTTTTAAGTGCAGTTTTCTGTACTAGAATTGTTATTTTATTATAGACCTCTAAGAGGGTTTGGATATCTTTAGAAAAGTGAAGAGCCCTTAAAAAACATTTTAAAGCTTCATTAGATAGAACTGTCCATTTATTAAGTATTTTGAAAGAGAAGTATTGTCAATAAGCAATTCATTAAAGTTAAAATACTTAAAAGCAACTCATATTTTAAGCAGGTGCATTAACTTTATGCACTCTTCTTTAAAAAGAAAACAATGTTTGTCTAAAAGTTAAACCTTGTGATGAGAACCATTGAGTCTGGTTCTTACTGACAATCTAATAAGAGTTTTGGATCAATCATCCAATTAAAGTTTTCTGGCAGAAATTCTTTTCTACTTGGCTGACTCCTCCTCTTTTCCACCCATGTTTTTCTAGAGAAACTACCACACAAATCTTAAATTAGAGCAGCTGTATGTTAAAAAAAGGTCTGTCTGGACAACTTCAAAAGCAGAACTTTAAAAAGAAAGCGTCACTGTTAAAATTAAATTGTCCTGCAACTTCTGACATGCCCCCATCTATCCCACCCCCCACACTCCTCATCTCTTTTCAGGAACCAGAGAAAACTTGTCATCTCTAACTCAGAATTCGAAGTCTGTGCTATAACTGAATGTTGGGATCATTTAGTAGTAAAACCTGTGCTGAACTGTTGGATGTGTCTGACATCACTGGTTCAGGTGCAAGGGGTGGTGGGCCATTCCTTGTTCAGGTTTCCTTAATGTTTTGAAATTGTACTTATGTTGTTGCAGTTTCTGGTATAAATTTAGGCTTAAAAGAACAGAAATAAAAAACTGTTAAAATTTTCAGTGTTATTCCTTAAATTAAAATGTTAAAACAGGATGTAAAGTTGGCCAAAACCTGATAGAAACAAGAACTCTTTCTTTTGAATGCTGGAATAGAACCAGAGTCCTTGGCTAGGGCTGTGACATAATGGAGGGGATGAAATGCTATGAGCACTGGTGAATAAATATTTTGGTGTTTGTTTTTGTGACACTTTCTTTGAATCTCAACTCTCCCAGGGATGAGCAGCTCTGGTCCATCCTGTAATGAATTTACACTCTATTGTTGCAGTCAAAAGAAATTGTGGTAGTGCCATTAATACCTTCCCATCTATCTTTTAATACTTTTAATTTTGGAAAAAGGTTGGTTAGACATAAATTGTTCTCTTGGGATATTTATCAGTAAGAAAAATCTTTCCTGGAAAAAAGCAATTGCTAGTCAATCCTTCTTTTAAATATGCAGAAATATATGATGTGCATAGTGATGCAGAATTTGTTATAATTATCTGATTAATGTAAGTAATTTTGATGTTCTGTTTGTATAAGTGAGTTCAAACATGGCCAGGACTGCTCCTGTGCACTGGACTAGAATTATTTATGTTAGCAAATTGTTGAAATACCCTGGGCAGTGAACTGGCAGAGGTGTGAACCAAACTGCCCCTGGAGCTCTCCTTGGATTGACTCCTGCAGAGTCAGATTTTTCCAGAGAAACCTGGAAGAATGCAATTCAATAAAAATATTAAGAGTATTATTTATTTCTATTATTAACCCCCTTCCAATAATTCTTTTGAGCCCAAATTAAATTTTCAATGAGAAAACTGATTAAAAAATGTGTCCTGTTCTTCAGAGCAGAAACTGTACCTGAGAATTTTTAATTCTGATACATGGAAAGTAAGAACACATATGAAAATATTTTACAGGAACTGTGATTTAGACTGGGATCACAGTCATTGCATTTCTCCAGTTTTCTTTCAAACCTTGCTACATAGTGAACTACAATTCATATTTTTTTGTCTAGGTTTTAAACTGATTATTAATCTGATGAGGGTTGGGGTTATTTAAATTGAAAAAACACAAAACATTTATTTTCCTGGGTTGAAGTTTCTGATGTGATCATATGGTGAGTGCTCTTCAGTTCTGAAACATTCTTCTCACTTTGATTCATAAAAACTGAATTTTTAGACTTTCAGCCATGCTGAAAGAATCTTGTGTTCTCTTTTCTGTTCAAGCTATTAAGCAGGTAGTGTGTTGAGTAGGTATTTTTACAGGCACATTTAGATAAACTGTGATTTTTTTAATTAAGGAACAGATGCCTATTTTTCTGAAATTTGGATGCTTGTAGCATCCTTTTAACACATTTTACGTGCTGTTATCCCATTTCTCCAGGTGCTGTAAGGATAGAAGTTCTGAATGTTTTGTCTAAAACTATAAAGTGATGTGAGTCACTGTTTGCACTTTAAAAACTTCTTATTCAGTGACAACAATTGTTCACATGCTTCTCATGTGTCTTTTAGGTGATTGTCAAGTCTGGCCCCGGCACCTTCCTCAGCTTGGCCGTGTATGATGAGTACATCTTCTGGTCAGATGGGGTGAGGAGAGCAATCCTGCGCTCCAGCAAATACACTGGGGGAGACACCAAAGTGCTACGTTCCGACATCCCACACCAGCCCATGGGAATTATTGCTGTTGCCAATGACACCAACAGCTGTAAGTAACAAAGCAAGAGCCACTGTTTTGTGAGTTCCAATATCATTGCTTTCAGATATTTTATTTCATTTTAACCAACTTAAAACGTTTCATGATGTTTCATAAATTCTTGTTGCTGCAGTAGCTCTTAACTTAAGATGGATTGTAATCTTTTTCCAAGCAAATAAATATTGAATGACCATTTTCTACTGTGGATGTTTGCTCAAGGGAAGAAGTCAAATATTTTCCTGTCAGATTTCAGCAGTTTTGTATATTGTAGGTTTTTAAAGTGATTATTTTCTAGGTAGCTTTGTTTGTCTTTAGTATGCCAGCATGTGAGGCAGGCTGACATTTTCATCCAACTGATAAAACCTGAATCAATTACCCATGAATCTGAGATATGGTGATCTTTGCTCCCTCAAAGACATTGGCCATTGAAGCAAATTTAATAAAACCAAGTTCATCTTTCCCTGTTTGTTTTTCAGGTGAGTTATCTCCTTGTGCACAGATGAACGGAGGCTGCCACGATCTGTGCCTGCTGACGCCAGACGGGCGAGTGAACTGCTCGTGCAGAGGGGACCGAGTCCTGGTAGAGGAGAACAGATGTGTGAGTAAGTAAGAGTGGCTGCCACGGGGCTTTTCTGTGCTGTCACAGTTGCCTTTCATAGGACAGCTGGCCCAAACCATTCATTTTATTTCTTCTATATACTGTAAAAATTGATCTGGCAATTCAGCACATACCAGGTTTTTTGAGGGGGTTAAAAAATAATAATACTCCTCTTAAACCATTATTATGGTTGGGATATTGCTTTCTTATTAATGGTTAGGTTTTTTACATATCTATCAGAATTACTGCAGAGGTAGATAGAAGTGTCTCATGCATCCATTGCATCAACTTGCTGAAGTTGAACTTTAATTAAAGCAGTTTTTCTCACCTATTTCTTTGTGTTGTCAAGGCAGTGCTCAGCAGTGAAAAAGGTTCAGCAGAAAAATTCATGCACCTGATAACTTATTTTAAAATAATTATATGACATTTATATTTTCCTAATACATTGCAAGTCTTAAAATTGCTATGAGGTGTTTAAATCTTCATTTAGACCATGGTGCAAGATTCTATCTTCTAAATTAATTTTTGGAATGTTTGCAGGAAATGCTGATCTGAGGTATTAGTAAAAAAAAAAAAAAAAAAAGAAAGACTTAGACATTAAACATTGGAGTTGAGTAGTAAGGATGGAAATAAGACAGACTATAGTTCAGCTGTGAGATCAAAAGTTTCTTTCTTCATAACACAGTTGAAACGGATACTCAATAAAATTGAAAGTTAGTGATTCCAGCTGAGAAAAGGAATTAACTGTCCTTTCACAGGGTAATTAGTCTATATAACTTACTGCCAGTCAAGATGCTTGACACAAAGCTTGAGTAAAATTCAAAGGGGGATTGGATGGTTAAATGGGTAATGACTACTCCGAGCACTTACCTCTCATCAAAGGAATAGTTTGAAAGGCATTACAAGGCTTTGTTTCTGCAAGATGGAGTTTGAAGCAATCTCTGCAAGGGTGTCCAGTTAGACTTGAACTGAGGGCAGATTATATTATAAATATTTTGGGGTTTTTACATCTTTTACTAAAGATACCAGTCTAAGGTGCTGAACTAGATGAACTATAATTTCTTTTCCTTAGATCCAAGTTCTTAATATTCTAAAGAATGGGAGGAAAAGAGAAAAAAAAGTAATTGCTCTGATATACTTGATTAAGATTTAAAGGAATCTGAAAATCATATTTAAGATCAGATCTCACCTTGTTCAGAATTTATATTGTCAATGCTTCTTTTATATTTGTCTTCATGTTTGAATCAAATAAAAATTATTTTAATTGACTTGATTTTTACATATTGCAGATGTTGGTTCTTCCTTAATTTGTGCTGAAGTAATTACAGATGAAACAAGAAAGAAGCATAATAATTATTTTTGAGTTCTCCTAAATGCCTCTCTTTTCTCTGAACTTGGATTTTTTGTTTAGAATGTTTTTCACGTTTACACTCTTGTAAATGCTTTTTAAAATTATGCGTTAATGTGTTTTATTTTTAGCTAAAAATTCTACTTGCAACATTTACTCAGAGTTTGAATGTGGAAATGGTGAATGTATTGATTATCAGCTGACTTGTGATGGCATTGCTCAGTGTAAGGACAAGTCTGATGAGAAGCTTTTCTACTGTGGTGAGTATTTCTGGATCTTTCCCCTTCACATTGTTATTTTAGTTATAAATGCTTAGATTGGTCCTTCTCTGCTTATTCATATCAACTGCTCACCAAGAAAGTGCCAGCTCACATATTAAGAAAACTGACATTACATGGATAGAATTACTTAATACCTGAAAATATTCTTCCTTGCAAACTTCATGTATTGACTGAATTCTGTTTAATGAAAACCTTCTCAAATGTTCTCATGTTTCTGTCTCTAAAGCAAAAGTAAGAGAAAACACAGCTCACTGCTTTTTTAAAGATGAAAAAATGAGTATTTTCAGATTTAATTCAGCAATTTTGATTTAGTTTTTAATAGTTAATAAGATTTTCTCTGATTGCCAATAGAAGGCACTTAAATAGAAGTATTATAAAATGGCTGTGTATTAGATATCCTTCCACACAATTTTCTGTTTAAGTTTATAATATCATTATTCTTCACAACAATCCATCTACAACCTGCAATGATGTCAACTTCCATAATTTCCCCAAGGGCTTCTACCCTTACATGGATTTTTCCCCCTAATAATCATAAACTGAATTACACGGTGTCTTGGGTTGAGCTGACAAAATGCCAACTGTCCAAGACAGAGTGAAAAGGGTTCCTCCTCCCCCCAACCAGCCAAGGAAAAAAAAAGGGAGAGGGGAAAAAACCCCTCTAAACCAGGTTTATGCTGAAACTAACTATATGTATTTATACGGAAAAGAGAAAATTAAGAGAAAATTACAATATAAGACACACTTACACAAGTTATGTATAACAAGAAATAACCTCCCACTTCCCAGTAAACACAAATTCTACCATTTTAACTA
>JAWWLZ010000177.1:4458354-4537551 GCA_035041345.1 Poliocrania exsul
ACAATATTATTGGCTAGAAGAAGTCAGCTGTTAGCTAGCCCAGCTCAGCTCAAGTCAGCTGACAATCCCAGGCCTGGCCTGAACTTTAAAGCCTAAATTTAGGCCTATCAGCTAAACCATAACACATGGATTTTTTTCCCCTAATAATCACAAACTGAAATACTTCCAATTTTTTTGTGGCCAACAGAATTTGCCTGCTGCAGTGTCTAAAACATCACTGTTCAAAAAATTCTCTTTTCTCATCTTAGTGAATTCAGACATTAAACCTCCTTGTGTGCCTGTGACTCTTGGCCTTTATCCTCCTCTGTGTATCCACATCACAGCTTTGGGATCTCTTCTGTTTTCTATGGGAATGATTTCCTATCATTTCCAACCCACCCATTCTGTTTGTACCTCTCACCTGTATAGTTTTATGGAACTGTCTCCTTTAATTCCTGGAGTGAGTTTACCTCAGCCCTTTTAATAATTAACAAGTAGTTTTCTCTTTTTTTGTGTGTGGTTTTTTTTTGTTTGTTTGTTTGGTGGTTTGATTTGGTTTTGTTTTCCCCTCATAAAAATTAACTGATTTCTTTTTCTTCTTTCATCTTTAATTTGTGTCTCTTTAGCTTTCAAACTTCTGTGTGGTAATTGCTTTGATCATGTCATGTAAAACCAACAGTAATGTTTCATCAGATCATCTACATGTAGATAACTTAGAAGGTTTGATTGCTTGAATCTGAAAAAAGATAAGACATAAGATGAGGAAATAAGACTTTGGAATATGCAAAACAGTGTTAGTTACCAGGGGGAAAGGCCCTGGAATTACAAGTGACAACTTCAAAGCATTGTATGTGTTGATATATTTGTATTTATGCAAGCATTATTTGTATTTATGTAAGCATAATGCTTTGACATAAGAATTAATTTAAAACTAATGACAAACAAAAGCAAACCACAAAACCTGACACCACGTCCAAAACAGCTCCAGTCAGGTTTTTTTTTATATAGATTAAACCTCTTTGTCTCTACTATTACTTTAAGTTATTTGTTTTGTTCACAGTTCATGGAAGAAAGATTAAGTTTTCATATAGTTTCTCTTTCTTTGTTTAGAGAGGATAGTAGGTTGAAGGAATAGAAGGAAAGTCATTTGGGAGCAAATAATAAAGTTGTAGCTTGTGAGGAATCTTCAAAATACTCTTTCTTGTCATTCCAAAGTTGTCTTATATGTCAGTAGTCTGTTTGAGGTTTACTGAGCTGCAAAAAACTGTTCTATACTTTATTCTACAGTACTGAAAAATGTATAAAGGAAAGTTTATAAATTTAGAAATAGATTTGTAAATGAAAGATTTTTTTTTGTCGAGAGAAGTTCTGGCTGTCCCATCCCTGGAAGTGTCCAAGGCCAAGCTGGGCAGGGCTTGGAGCAAGCTGGGATAGTGGAAGGTGTCCCTTCTCATGGTAGGAGGTGGAACGAGGTGATTTTTAATGTCCCCTCCAGCACAGCCTGTTCCTTGATTCTAACATCCAACAATTTGTCTTTCCATGGGTTTGCCACATAATTTTATATAGGCTATTATATCAATTTGTGTTGTGACTATGTATATTTTGCCTCATTTACATCAGCTGTGTTGAAGTTTTTGCTACACCTTGGAAAAAAAAGCAGGAAAAACTGGGATTCTATCATGCACTGGGTCACATATGGTGTGTTACTTGCTGAATCTGATACAGTACAGGATGTTGGACTCATTACTGTTGATTATGTGACATGACTTTTGCAATGGTTGGGCTTCAGTAAATCATTCCTGAATTTTCAAACATATTATGTGTAAAATTCATCCATTCTTCAAAAGTGTTCTTGAGCAGAACACTGGAAGTATTTGGGTTCAGAAATCTAGAAACTTCTCTGTTAATAGTTGCTATTATTTTGCTCTCCATTTATTCCTAATTTAGGTTAGGGCTAATTTGGAATGCTTTATTCTATATGATGAAATTATTGATGTCATATGCAAACATTGTTGCCAAAAAAGTGTGTCAAAACAAATGCATTTAAAGCACATGGGGGTTTTGTACCACAAAGTAGTGAGAACTGGGAATTAGGCTTTCCTTTTTCTTGTTTTTTTTTGATCATTCTTTCTCATCATACCTTCATTTGTTATTCTTTATCAGTCCAAGTTTTTCTGCTGGACAATAAACAAACAATTTCTGAAAATTTCTCCTGTAGCCTCAAATGCATTATCTTTTTTTCCCCCTGAAATGTTTGTTTAGTTTTAATGTAAGCCTGTTTGTACTAGATACAAAGTACCTAAATAAAAATATGTGTTTAACTTGCCAGAAAACAGAGGCTGCAGGAAGGGCTTCAAGCCATGTTCAAACCGTCGCTGTATTTCAAGTAATAAAGTTTGTGATGGTGTAAATGACTGTGGTGACAACTCTGATGAATTGGACTGTAAAGGTAAATGGCAGTTATTTCCAAGGTGATTTTAGAATATTGCTTTATAAATGCTTAGTATGTAAATAGAAGTAGCTAGAAAATACATGTAATTTAATCATATGTTGCAATTGATGTAAAGACTGCTTTTGGTTTACACCCAGAGTCTTGTAGAAGGAGGGTGATTCTGGCTGTAAAATAAAATATAAATACACATATATATTATATATAATAGTTTATATTATACATAGATATAAAATATAAAATACAGGTGCTGCTTCTTGTGTGCAGTAATAAATGAGAGAGTGTCTGCTACAGACAGAAGGGTTGAAAGATGGGTGGGTTTTTTTCTCTACATCTGCTTTTCCTTTGAAGCAGCAAGTGTTCCATTCCTTTGTTTCTCAGATGCATGGCAATGTCTCTGTCCTTTGCAAAGAACTAGAATTGTTCTCCTTTTTATAACAGAATCGTCTTTTGTTTTATGTCTTAAAACATGAATATTTATATCTGTGCATCAGCCAGTGAATAAAGACCAGCTAGCAGACAACACAAACCCTTAGTTACAATTCAGAAAGAGTGGAGGGGATGTTATTCCTCAATCTATAGCTAAAAAGCTATATAGCTGTTATAAGTAGCATTATTTGAAAGCACTGAATGGTTTTTAATCATTTAACTAAATATGAGTAGGGAGAAAACCTGGTGTTGTTACAAGAAAGAAATTGGAGAGATTCATAGATGGTCCTGAAAATACTTCTCCCTTCCTTACATGGTGATTATCTCAAATTGAGTTGTATCGTATAGAGACGCTTTTAGGCTAAAACATGAATTGAAAATTTAGAAATTTGTAAGGTCAAATAAACTCAGAAGTATATGTCTACTGAATTTTTAGCTGTGAAGGGTACAGTGTGTTCTGAATGTCTCATTCTGGCAGGTAGAATGTTTAAACATAATACATGTAATATGCATCTGAAGAGTGTTTAGTACCCAAATTTCCATCCTTTCTAACCATATGCTGCAGATTCAACGTGTGCTGCCACAGAATTCCGTTGTGCCGACGGGATTTGCATCGGGAAATCAGCGCAGTGCAACCAGATCATTGACTGTGCAGATGCTTCTGATGAAAAGAACTGCAGTAAGTTTGTGTTGTGCTTCAGGTGGCATCTGTGCCATGATTAGTCCTTGTTGTGTGGCACTTAATTTGTTGTCATTAGTATTGGGATACCAACACCTGCAGTGTCTGTGCAAGCTCAAGATAAAACCGAAAATTAAACTATAAGACTCTCAGTCTGTGTTAGGTGTGATGCACTAATTTGATGTCTCTTTCCAGATAATACCAACTGTGCTTACTTCTATAAACTTGGGATAAAATCTTCAGGATTTATTAGCTGTAATTCAACTTCCCTGTGTATACTGCCAGAATGGATATGTGATGGATCTAATGACTGTGGAGATTATACAGATGAACTAAAATGCCCAGGTAACTGTAAAAAAGTAAATAGAACATTAATTATTTTTTTTAATCCTATTTTTGGGGGAGGGGGAGGGAAGTGCTCCTAATTGTGTTTTGCAAAATGTTTATTCAACCAATACTGATTTATTTAATGCAGAGAATAATATAATGCTGAATGCAGTTTTTCACCTTTATTTTGTGTTTCATCAGATTATGCAAACTATTACAAATTAATACTGCATTGTTCTGAGGGAAACTGCAAAGTCTAGTTTTCTATTTCCTCCAGGTTAGGTTTGTCATTTATCATTTTTTATTTAACCAAAACATGAGTCATTAAAACGTCAAGCTCATCAAGCATCAATCACTCAGGAACTTTTATTAGCTACATCTTTAGTGAGTGGTATTTCTTTTCTTGCTGCCTTTTTTTCCTGTCTCTTTTATTTGGTTGAAGTCCCTGGTACAGGCTGCCAGGGTAGAATCCAGGGTTATTGCTTTTGTGATTGTTCTGGGCCTCAGCCAGTAAAAAGGGATCATGACACTCTTGAGTCCCAGAGACAGGACTGAGCTTATTGCTGTTTATTTAAGGTTAACCAATGAGTTATTCACTGTGTGAAATTCCTGCCTAATGAAGGATGGCATTTATGTGTTTGCTCTGGTTTTATCCAGAAACCCAAATTTGGGGTTGAGAATAATAAATACAAAATCTAGACATACCTAAAGGAGTGATAAACTATATTTAAGATGAGAACATTTGAATCAACACAGGTTTATTGTATCATATTTGTAGGATTAGGCCCATCCTGAGAAATTCTCATCAAGCTGAATAGAGTGCACCAATAATGAAATTCTGGAGACATCAAGCCTGTATCTCCTTTCCTGCATCTTGAGCTTTTATAGATAGATAGAGATATTAAAAGAGAAAATCTATAAAAAATATGTAGTATTTTTTGCAGACAGTATTCCTGTTACCACCATCTTCCAGAACCACATTCAGTCTTTTAATCTCCAATCTGCCCATATCCCACTTTATACCTGCTCTTTTGGTTCTTCAGTAATCGTATCCTGACTCTTTCCTTGCCATGGCAAATTAGCCAAAATATTTTAACATTCCTGCTTCCAAAATAGGAATATTTTTGTCATCTCAACTGCATTTCTCTTGACTATAACAGACCAGTATCCTGTATAGTCATGGAGTCTTACTTTTGCCTTGTATAAGAGCAGATACATTTTAATTTTTCATTCGTTTGTTTTCATAAATGTCATTTGCCAGAGTGCAATTGTCTTCCTGTGACCAATAACTCTCTTTCCTCCAAGAATTAGTATTTATTAAAAGTAAATATTTACTAAATAATAAATATTACTAGTTTGTAAAAATAAAACTTCTAATTTTATATTATTCAATGCCATCCAATTGTTGCCTAGCAGTGGATACCATCTGATTATTTCCATTTAATATTTGTTTTTTCCTGCAATAATCCCCTTGTGCCACTGAAGCTTCTATTAGAATTGCATACACGTTGTGCCAAATTTATTGATGAAAATATTACCAGTATCCAGAGAAATTCAGAACTTCAGCTCTACTGTCAGTCAGTCTGATATTAAGAATTTTCCTCCTTTCCGTAAAATAGATACATACCAAATTATAATTTCCATTCTAATCTTCATATTCTCTAGATTATCTCTTAGTTCTGAAGAATTTCATGTATAACACTTAATTGAGCTGAAAATAGCTTCTATTTAACATATTTCCACAAAAAGAAAGTTGGGATTTTTCCATGCCAAAGAAGATTTTGAGGGCAGTGTGCTACAGCTCCAGTAAACTAATGCTGCATAAGTACACTAATGTGCATTTTATTCCATCATCCATCTATTTGTAGTACTTTTTTCTGTCTTTCAAATGTGTGCCAGAATGTTCCCTCAGTTTAATGTGTGGCTAATTGCCTGGCTCATTCCTCCCTTTCCTTGGAAGCAATGCCTTTCACGTTCAACCTGCACGTGATTCCCTTTGCCATTTCATTCAAAACTGACTGACTTTGGCACATTCAATTTTAGAGTGTTGGTTTTATTATGAGCGTTGTAACTCCCATTAGCAGTTTTGTTCAGTGTCATTGTTCTTATAGAAGATTAGAGCAAAATACTCATTTAGGGGTATCTATACTTAGACAATCTTTAATATCTACCAAGTCATCAGAGATGTCCCACTTCTTTCTTTGTTTTGGTGTTTTGTTTTGTTTTGTTTTACTATTCATACAGCTGTAAAAGCCATAAATATGATAACTTTATCTTTCTTTTTAAAAGAAAGTAGGCTGAAAACCAACCCAGTGTTGTTTGAGGGAATAATAAAAACCATGGCAGAGTTTCAGTGGTCTCCAGTGCTTGGAACTCTATCTCCTGTATTTTCCCCTGACCTTGCTTAAGATTTAGGAAAATAACCTGTTATTAGACTAATATTTGTGCTTACATCATGAAAATAAGTATACAGCATATTTTCGTTCCTTACATCTGTTTTTTAAACATTCATAAAAATAAAATTTTAAATTACTTTCACACTACAAAGAAAAATGACAAAAACTTTAATTTCTGACAAAGTCTGAATCTGTGGCTCCACTATCACTGGTAAAGCTCCTATCAGTCAGCACATGAATCAGATTTGTACCTTATCCCAGTGATAGAAATACTGTCCCAATTAGGTTATCCTGTGAATTATGGTAGTTAGATCAGAGGGGTGATTCCTTCAGCTGGTGTAGAACATGAAGCAATGTTGACCTGCCTGACCTCCAAACATGGAAACTGAACTACTTTCCTCTGTAGGCCTTTTGATTTACTTTGGAGCTGTGCTCTGATTCTTCTCTAAAACAAAAATGAAGCATTTCAGCTCCCTAAACTTATTTAGCTATCACTATTTTTTTTTAATTTGTATAAACACAAATTATATAAATAGTATCTTTTTCACATTTTTTAAGCATAAACACTTTGCCATTAGGATTCCAAAATTTAGCAGAAATGTATTAGGCTCCTAATCATACAAGTAGAGACCATTTTACATTACATTCTTTATTTTATCACAGTTCAAAACAAACCCACATGTGAAGAAAATTATTTTGGTTGTCCTAGTGGAAGATGTATTCTGACCACGTGGCTTTGTGATGGGCAGAAAGACTGTGAGGACGGAGTAGATGAATTGCACTGTGGTGAGCATGTTGTCTTATTTGTACTTCTGTAATCACTAATGCACTTGGGAAACAAAGCAGTGTGCATTTATTTCTCAGAGGTTGAATATAGTTCTGTATAAGATGAACTTTTATTCTATATTTTCCGATTCAACTCTAGTACTTCATATTGCCAATACCTTAAATTCCATCTCATGCAAGAGTGAAAGCCCTATATTTTTTTCTCCTAAGTTTATGTTTATATACAGACTTTCCTATTATTTTAACATTTAAAAATTCTTCTAATTCTTCAAAACTCCTCATTTTGAAGGAGTTTTCCTTCAAAAATTCCCTTCCACCTTTTCCATTTTGGAGGACTTCTCCTTCTAGAACAGTTTTTTATATATAATTAATATGAATGAATATCTTGACCCCAACAGGAAATGGCCAAATAAAAAAGTAGACATTCCTTTGCATCAGAGGCCATACAAGTATAATTATTTAAGGTAACAACAAAATACAGTCCAATAAAATACAGCATGAACTGTGAACTGGTTTAAGGGTCTGTTCTGACTCAGCTCTATTCAGATTCTTAAATTGTTCTGAATTGAGGAGCAATGCAGGTTGGTTTCACTGATGGAAATAGCTGATCTTTTAACTTCAATTTCTGTGGATTAACTGAGTGGATTATTTTTGTAATTAAATTCTAGCAGAACAGCAAAACCCAGCATCAAATTTTCCTCTTCCCTATTTAAATAAAACCTGGCATTTAGTGGTTTTGGTGTGTTTTTTTTGGTTTAATTCTTAACATGACTGACCATTATACTTTATTCTCCCCGTGCCCCAGTTCCCATTAACATGCTTCCATGTTTGGTTTGCAGTTTGTATTGCATTTATACATCTTATAACTTCAAAATTAGGAACTGCTGTGCACTGTGGCATTTAGAAGGCTTTGTGTTGACCACATTTATCAAGTATAAATTGGTGTTTAAATTTCTAGATTTTAGTACACATACATACAATATTGTAAAATATAGTAGCTCATTTTTGTGGGCTAAAGGGAAAGGGGTTAAATCAATTCTATTTTCACTACCCATTTTGAGGTACTCTACTTGTAAATTCAGATTACATAAAATCGCTTTTATTGTTAGTATTTTTTTTTTCAGTTAAAAAAATAAATTTTCTTCTTAAAGAAGTCTGGGAAATGTGGAAGATCTGAACTTTTCAGAAAAGGTCACAAGAATAGCATTGATTTAGAACAGTTGTGCAGTCTGATTTTGAAATGCAAAAGCATGTTGTTATTTTAAATGTATAGAAAAGTGTAAATGGGACAACAGAATGCAAGAACACAGCAGTTTTCTTGTGAGAGAAAATAACATGAAATCACTTAAAGATGGAGTTAAATACCAGAAGGAAAGCTGTGTCAGAAAATTTGGACAGTGCCCAAGTAAAGCAGTTCCCTGTAGTTGTAGTATCTATGTTAAATATGCAAACCACACTTAATTTTTAAAATTTGCCCTCAGCCCACTAGCAAAATATTTGAAAATATTAGAATGTGTTTGGAATGTTTTGCTGTTTATTTATTTTTTTCTAAATTTATTGGTAAATGCAGACTCTGAGACAAACTGGTAACATGCAGAAATGCAAGATTAGGATTGTACTGGGTTTTGGTATTTTAATACCTGGAAAGTGGGAGGACAGAAAGGAACATTGTGAGAATTCCTAAACTGTGCTAGAATCTGCAGGGAATGCAGTGATGTTGTGTCATTTCTAGATTCATCCTGTTCATGGAATCAATTTGCTTGCTCTGCAAACAAATGCATCTCTAAGCAGTGGACCTGTGATGGTGAGGATGACTGTGGAGATGGTTTGGATGAGAGTGATGCTATTTGTGGTAAGTAGCATAATTTTAGTTCTGCCTTGTGTCAGATCATGCTTAAATGAAGAGATGATATGATCCCAGATGGTGGAAAGGGAACAAGGACAGCACCTCTAAAGGGGGGTTGTTTTAGAGACAGGATCTCCTCCCTCTGTCCCTCCAACCAGCTGATAGAGTTCTTTTGATGGGGACTATGTGGTTTGTGTGTACTGTCACTAAAGTTATGAATGACACACCAGCATGGACAAAAGGACAACCAAATTTTCTCCAAATCCCATCCTTGAGGTGAAACACCTCTTTGAGCTTCACTTTTCAGTGGTAGGTGCTGGAACACTAAATATGTGTGTATTACCTTTTCCCTCAGCTCTTTCTATTTCCTTTAAATTTATGTACATACAGTCATAGGCATTATTACATAATGTTCCTCTCAATTTCCCAAAGCCTTCAAGGTGCATGAGGAATTCAAAATTTTGTTTCTGTTCAAGGGCTTAATGGACTGGAGAAGTGTTAGTGAATTTTTCAAAAGAAAATCACATTGTGCCAAGTCATGCTGTCACAATTTCATTGTATTTATACATCAGTTCCATTGTTAACTGTGCTGTATTTTTTCTTTTTCAAATTTTAACTCAGTTTTTTTTTTCCATTTCTGAAATCCTCTTACTTTAAGTCCATTAAACAAAGAGTATCTTATTCCCTATTTCGTGTGTGATACCATGGTAAAAATATTATTGATAACTCTACTGAAAGTGTTTACAAGTAGATAGAGAAGAAATCACTTCAGCTTATGTTCAGAGTTGTGGTGGCTTAATCACACAGATGTAAAAATATCATCAAATGAAAAGGATGGAGGTGAACTGGGTTTATATGGTATAATATGAATTAGTACACTAACTTCAAGTTGCCATCCATCTGCAATACAATTTTCATAGTTTACAGGTCCTGCTGAGAAGACAAGAACCTCATCTGAGAGTATGAAACTCTGAGAAACATCATGACATGAAGTTTAGTAGGAAACTTAGAGCAGAAAATAGAAAAATGGAGATGAAAACAAAGGCCAGCAATTGGCAAAGTATCACTACAAGATAGCTTATTTTTTTCTTTTAAGGTTGTTCAGAATTAACTACTTTTGATATCTTGACTTGCAACACATTGTAGATCTCTTGTTAGAAGGAAGCCCACCAATAAAACTGCAGACCATCTCTTGAAGAGGGGCAGGTCTACACTGGTTATGAAGAGGGGAGAGTTAGGGCTGTGTTTCTCCTTAGGAACAGGAACTGCAACAAGGAAAGAGAGATCAAGGCAACTTCAGCTTTTTCAGTCTTAAAAAAAATCGGTATTTAATGAACATGCAGTTTAATTCCAGAAGTATCAAAAAATGGCAAATGGGTATAAGTAAACACAAGTCTACCTCTTTTGCAAAAAAAGGACAGATTTTTTTTTAATATTTATTTCTAATTAAAATTAGTAGAAAATACACTGTCTACTTTTTGGTGAGGCATATTTACCTTGTCTAAGAAAATACATTAGGTGATGGATTGTGCAAAACTTTACTTCCAAAAACAGTAAAATTAATCCTAGATTATAATATTATCTGGAGAATAGCCCCCCTCCACCCTCAAAAAAAAAAAAAAGTCAAGTAAAAAATATGTGGAGTTAGTTGAATTAGAACTGTCAAATATTTTTTACTCCCACTGCTATTGTACTTGGTACATATTGTTCTCTTCTACATGGGACTGACTCATGAAAATTTTGAATACCTTTGGTCTCATGGCTTAGTTTGGTGATTCCAGGATTGTGTGGCTTACAAAATGAGTTCCTTTGTGCAGTTAGTCCAAACATGCAGTCAAACATACAGACCAAAATTGGTTTGAAAAGTCATTCTGCTGGAGAGTTTTCATGAAGTGTGGGAAATTAAATTTCCTTGCAGAATATTGAGAGATTGAATAAATGGAAAGAATTGAATAAATAGCAGACTGTCAAAATTTTTCTATAAGACTTCTAGCCAGTGTGTTTGTCATAATGTGCAGAACAAAATCTCCTGGGTTTTTTTACCATAAAAGCCTCAGTTAGGATATTCCAACTCAGGATAGTCTATGATTCTGTGCTCAAGCCTCTCCCATGGTGATTTTCCAGGCTCAGTGACCTGTGCAGCAGACACCTTCAGCTGCCTGGGCTCCCACGCCTGTGTTCCCCAGCACTGGCTTTGTGATGGTGAGAGAGACTGTCCCAATGGAAGTGATGAGCTCTCCACAGCAGGCTGTGGTATGTTTGCATGTGAAAAAAATGGATTTATTTCCTCAATACTTTTGCTTTTATAATATCCAGCTGCTGTTTGTGTCCGCAGTAGCATAGCCTTTTACTGCCAAGATTGCCACTAAAGATTGATGGCCCACATGTGAGCACCCAAACCAGAATCCTTTCATGTTTTAATCAGCCTGACATCTTCAGGCTCTTTTCATACATAGTGAGGCACACCAGCTGAAGATCTGTATGTGTGTCACATCCTAGACATAATGCAGCATGTTTCCTAATGAAAATTAGCACATTATTGACTATGCGGTTTTATTGCTCTTCCTGAAGAAAATGCTGCTGCTCATGTCAGGGAGGTTGTGCATCAAGAAGGGAGATGCAGTTTTGTCTTCAATTTATTCTGGCTAATTATTCAGATCTTGACAACTCTTCCCCTGCAAACTATTACTTCCAGTCTTCTGAGATATATTTCTATTAAGAGCGTCAGGAGTTCAGAAATAGTTTCACTGAGAACTTATTTTTTTTAACATATAAAAATGGTATAGAAATGTTATGTTGTATATCTTTTGAGTGTTTATGGATTTTAAAGAGCATTTGTTCAGGAGCAGAGTAACAAAGGACGGGGGGCACCCCTTCTTCCCAAATGTTCTCCTCAGAAGCAGACCTTTGGTCTCCTTCAAGTTCTGAAGCCTTTTTATTTTAGCTTGCAGAAGATTTTAGCCATCTTTACTTCTGCAGCTCTCTGTGATGATGAGTCGCTTTTTCTGCTATTGAATCGTGTGATGCATTTGTATGACTAAAAAGTTATGGTTATTTCCATTGAATCCACTCAAACTAGCTAGTTCTCATTTCATCTCTGTGTAAGAAAATTGGCTGTGTATCTTATTGTTCTCAATTTCATTTATTTTTATGTACTGTATTTTCCTTAGCTCCTAATAACACTTGTGACGAGAATGCTTTCATGTGCCATAACAAAGTCTGCATTCCTAAACAGTTTGTTTGTGACCATGATGATGACTGTGGAGATGGATCAGATGAATCTCTGGAATGTGGCAAGTATAACAAAAATATCGTAAATATGAAAATTTCAGACTTTTAACTGTAAGGCATTTTTCAGGGTCTGGTGTTTTAAGTCACTATTGAAGAAGAAAGCTCTTCATTTTTTTACTTTTAAGTTGTGCATTAATTAGTACAGCTTGGTATTTACCTGGATCTGGAGCTACAGTGCCAAATTATTTTCTACAGTGTCTTACAGTTGATTGCTAATAGCATTTAACAGAATTTAAAAATGCATATTTTATAATTTCTTGTTTATTATGTATATTTTTATCTTTACCTGTATTTTTCTATTAAATAACAAAACATATCTGTCATTATTACCACTGCAGTTAAATGATATCAACTAAAACCGTATATGAATGTTTAATTTTTACCATTCACATGAATTTAGGATTTCTTATACTATGGTAATATGTGTACAGTCCATCTGGGCCATACTTAGAAACATTATATAAACAATACTTAAGCAAAATATAGAGCAAATATTCCTTTCAAAAAGGAAAATTATTGATTATCATGCCTGATTTTGGTGCCATTAACATTTGAGTTGGTTATTTACTCTTAAATGTGCCCCAGATATGACAGCCAGGGCAGAAAATAGCCAGCTATTGATTTCAGATTGTATTGTACACACCACCTGAGGAGTGGATGTGCATGAATGATGTGAGTAGACATCCAAAGGTTGTAAGAAAGAGCATGCTTGGTGCAAAATTTGTCATGAGTTCAACATGTAGTGGGACTTTTTAGGAACAAAATATAATGTAGCCAATAGGAACTGTTTTATTTGTTGGTCGTACAAAATCAGAGAATAACAGGATATGCTGAGTTGAAGGGGACTGACAAGGGTCATGGAGTGCACCCCTCAGCCCTGCACAGGACCAGCCCCGAGTCCCACTCTGTGCCTGAGAGCATCACCCAAACGCTCCTGGAGCTCTGGTAGCCTTGGGGCTGTGCCCCCTGCCCTGGGGAGCCTGTTGAGGTTCAAATGTCCAACCCAAACCTGTCCTGGCACAGCTCCAAGCTATGCCCTGGGTCCTGTCCCTGCTCCCTACAGGGCAGAGATCAGTGCCTATCTCTCCTCTGCCCCTGCTGAGAAAGTTGTAACTGTGAAGAGGTCTCCCCTCCGTCTCCTCTTCTCCAACTGAGCACACCAAGTGCCCTCAGCTGCTCCTCACACACTTCCCCTCCAGTTCCCTCCCCATCCTCATTGCCCTCCTTTGGATGCTCTCTAATAACTCCTCAAGAGCAGAAGAGACAGGGGGAAGTGAAATCCTGAAATGCATCGAGTGTGGCTCTTGGGTTCTCACTACCAGCTGTTCCATTCCACTGTCCAGCACAGACCTCTGGATCCTTGGAGAAGGAAGGCAGCAAACAGGCCTTTCCCAGCAAACTGCATTTGCTTTTCCCTTACATAAACCACAGGGTGTTTTGAAAGGAGCATTTTGCAACAATTAGCTCTTATAAGAGAAAACTGCCTAGTTCATGTAGTTTAAAGCAAATAAGGACGAAAACAGGTTATTGATTTCTTAATGACAGATAACTACCTGGAAGTCACTGAATTGTATGTGCAGTATCAAACAGCAAGACAGTGGATGTATCACAGCTCTAAAATGTTGATAGATCTTAGGAGTTTTGAAACACCATTTTATAATTGGTCCCAAAATGTTCTGAGCACACAGAGAGCAGAGTTGTGTGCCCCTCCTGCTCTAGGCTGGCATCACACATCCCCATCTACCCACAGAGGGCTGTGGCTCTCAGGAGGTCAGGCAGGCAACTCCACTTGGCACCCATCTTGCCAGGTGCAAAGCACACAGTCCTGGCCTCGCTTACATTGCTTTTTTAGCAAATGTGGTTTGCTTGGTCCTTTGGCCTAAAGGAAGACATAAGAGCAGACCCACACAGAGACTAAACTGTAAACTATTTCCTCTGTTAGTAACAGTGTGCCAGAACCCAGTATAGAAAGTGACTCATTATGGGTTTGTTCCTCTATCATCACGATATCTGGATTCATGTTTCCTGGAGGTTTTGAAACTGAGATTGGACATGGCACTGAGTGCCATGACCTGGTAAACAGACTGGAGTTGGACCAAGGGTTGGACTTGATGATCTCGGAGATCTTTTCCAACCCAATCGATTCTGTAATTCTAAGATCTGTATTTATCATGATAACCTCTCTGATCCAATATTACTTGGACAACAATCTTCAATAGCTAAATAAGATTTGGAACTAAACAGTCACAAACTTTGGAAATACATGCCTTTTTTTTTTGTTCATGCATAATCACTCCCTGGTGTTTTTAATTTATTTTCTATAGTGTCACATACAAGCACTAAAAGTCTACATGTCCCCTATTATAGTGACAAGCAAATAGTGTTATTTTGTCAAACTTTTGGAAAGAGACAAAAGGAGGAAACAGCAACAGAAGGAGATGATGTACAAATTCCTGATCTAATTGTAGTATGGAACTTGCTCTATTTAATTTCTGCTGGATAAACTGAGCTGTACAGCAATATTTGTTATGTGCTGCACTGTTCAAGGCAATCTTCTGTTAGCTGGGAATCAAACACATACCTTAGTGTGGGACCAGGGTGGTAAACTTGTTATACTGCAATTTTAGGAGAGGGTTCCATTCTTTTATGAGAAAGGGAATTACTTGAGAGTGGGAGTCAGGTTACAAAACACACTTTCCAAGGTGTTGTCAGGATTTAAAACTAAATCACCTAATTCACCAAGCTTTTAAACCTGATTTGACTGCAAGCTGGGTAGCCTGATCACAGCTCTATTGGATTGTAGACCTAGACCTTTTCCATCCTGAGAGCTAAACAAGCAAGGTACTCTGCAGCAACCAGTCTACTTAACTGGCATGAAGTGGGGTTGGAAATCTATTCCTAAAAGCTGAATTAGTGGCATTTATTTAAAAATCTAAATGTCTGTTAGAAAGCTGTTTCTTAATAGCAGAGTAAGTGAAATAACACCAAAAAGAAAAATCTGTATGAATTGAATTGTGTATTTAGTGCCACGTAGGAGACATTTGATTTCTGTCTTTGTTGGTAGACAATTGTGTATAAGCACGTAACATTTTGTCTCTTAAAGGAGAAAAAGATACTTTTATTTATGTTACCTCAAAATATGCCAGATTTTCTGTTGAAACTATGAAATGTGAAGTCACTGGGTGCTGTATCTCCAGGGTACCGGCACTGTCGCCCTGGTGAGTTCACCTGTGCTGATGGCAGGTGCCTGCTGAATTCCCAGTGGCAATGTGATGGCGATTTTGACTGCCCAGACCACTCTGATGAAGCCCCTATCAACATCAAATGCAAGAGTTCAGGTTTGTCTTGAATTTTTCGTGTGACATGTGTGACATTTCTTTGTGGAGAGCAGTGGTTTAGGGTTGTAGTTCAGCAAATATGAAACCTGGTAACTTGAATCTCCAGTGCTTTCTTGGGGATATTCCTTAGGTCTTTCAAGGAGAACATGTTCTGAGCTTCCAAAACCTCAAGGCACCAGTTCCTATAGCATAAGATGGCAGATACCTCCTTAATAAATAAATCCTGTTAATACTAAAATAAGATTGTATTAATGTAACAATTTCCAAAGTTTCTATCTTGCTCTGAAAATGTTTGCTGAGTTTAAGACGTTCATCACACAGAAGCAGATCATGCAAAAAATGGAGTTGCTCTCACCATAAATAATAAACATTAGTAAATTATTGACAAAATGCAGTTGGTTTTATAGATATTTTCTACTCACATTAATAAGTTGTCTGAAGTCTGACTGGGTTTTGGGGAGGAAATTAGTCCTGGTCTGCACATGTTTTTGTTTTGGTGACCTTTTCAACCTTAGAACTTCATTTCACTTTAGCCAGGTCCTTTATACCAATTTTGATGGAACACATTGGTTTGAGATGAGGCAAAATACCTGCCTTATGTTTAAATGTTCTGATTGTGATTTGGTGGATCTGAATGTACCTGAAATGATGTATTCAAGTTTTGCCAAACAGGGAGAACATACATGCATGTCATTAGACAAGGGATGAATCAGAATTGAGTCAGTCATGTGGCCAAACACTTTAGGGAAAAGAAGCTGTGCTTTTTAACTTTTGTAAACTGCAGACCTGTATTTAGTGCAGAGGTAATATAGAGGATTCTCAATTGCAGGAAAAAAAAAAATGTAAGTGGGAGTAATAAGTTGAAGTCTTCACACAGTGTTCCAGGAGAGGACTAACCTTTAAAGACTCTGAAAAGTGAAAAGACATTATAATGCTATCAGTAAGGAATAAGTATTCAATTTTTACACAATAGTTTCCTCTCACATGCACACATAGCAGCTGATCCATGAGAAAACTAATTCCAAATACTAATAGATGACACCAAGTTGTGTTCTCTCTTTTTTTTTCTTTTGTTTTCCAGAGCAGTCATGTAACAGCTCTTTTTTTATGTGCAAAAATGGCAAGTGCATTGCTCAAAGTGCTGTTTGTGATAACAAAGAGGATTGTAGTGACGGGTCTGATGAGAAAAGCTGCCACGTTAACGAATGTCTCAGCAAGAAAGTGAGCGGCTGCTCCCAGGATTGCCAGGATCTGCCTGTGGGATACAAGGTGAATAATTGCAAAATGTGGTGTAATGTAGTGCAAGATTTTAGTTCTTAATTGTTTAACTACTGTGTAGTACTTCCTTCTAATGAAGTAGCTTAACTACCATAATAAAAATACTCAAATTTTTATTTCCTATAAGGAAAAAATTGCAAATTATATTTAAAAAATGGTGTAGTATGTACTTTAAAACTATGGAGAAGATCATACAATTCCTTAAATACAACTAATAGGGTTGGACTTGATGATCTCCGAGGTCTTTTTCAATCCAATCGATTCTATGTTTCCATGATTAATCATACTGATATATGTATATATACAGAGCACTGAAAATCATTTGTGAGAAAGGAAAATGCATGGCAGTGAAAGCAGAACGAGTGGTTTTCTCCACCTTGTTACAGGTTAGAGATACCTACAGAAATATTTATACAAAGTCAAATCACCTTAGCAGCAGAATAAAACTGTTAGCTGCCTGCATGTGAAAACCAAATAAAATCTGTCCAACATGATTTAGCTCTAAAGATTTTTAAACCTCTGGAACTGTGTCCTAGTCAGGAGGCCATAGACTAGAGAGCTGGAGATTTGTTGGATACAGTAATTACAGGAGGGAACATATAAACTCCCTGTAAACCATATAAACAACAATGTAATTAAGATGTTACTTGAAAAAATCAGATACATAAAAGGTTGATATTCAGAGGGAAGTACACAAGATGATGGCAGACAGAATCAATGAGAAATTAAAAATGAATGTATTTGGTTTGCTTTCCCAGTGCAAATGCTGGCCTGGATTCCTCCTGAAGGATGATGGCAAAACATGTATAGATATTGATGAATGTTCATCTGGATTTCCCTGTAGCCAGCAATGCATCAACACATATGGAACCTACAAATGCTTGTGTGCAGAAGGGTATGAAATACAGCCTGATAACCTGAATGGCTGCAAATCCCTTTCAGGTATTTCTATTTTTTTTTTTATTAATCCACTGCTGTATACAAAATAATTTGTGAAGAGCCTTAGCCCCGAGGTCTGTGTTACCTTTCTATGCAAGATAAACAGAGTTACTTTGAATCTGCCAGTTTTTCAATATAAAATAGGAATTTGATTCAATGTCTAAATGTAATAAGTTATATTTTTAGTATGTATTGTCCTCAGATCATTTGCAGTAAATAGATACAGTGGATAATGAAATTCTGATTTAATACCTTTATTAAAAACTGTATTAGGGCAAATTAAATACATCACTTAGTTCTACTTCTAAGTCCCATGAAAATAGTCTGGTTATGACAAGTGTTTAAAAGATTTCTGGTTTATTTCATCAACTTAAGAATATTAGAATGTATGAGAGACTTCATCATGTGAAAAGAAGGAACAGGAAAAAGTAATGGAAATTACCAACTCTATTATTCCTATAGCATTTGAAATCCTCCAGTGAAGTTCAAGATATGCAAGAGCATGGGTTATTTCCTCACCCCTCTGATGTTATTTTTATGTGCCTCAGTGAGTGGGATTGGCTTGATAGTGAAAGGAAAGGCAGAGTATCAAGAGGAAAGGAACAGGAATCCATTGCTGGGTTTCCTTCACAGCCCAGGCAGCCTTTTTTCTTTTTTTTCTTTTTTTCTTTTTTTCTTTTTTTTTCATTTCAGTTGAGATCTCTCTTGATGGAGCTAAAATAAAGACAGCTTTAAAAAAATATTATTTTTTCTATTATGTATGTCAATGTCAGAAATATTTCAAAGTAAGTGATGGCATGAATGAATGTATGAATGTAATTTTTAAAAATAAACTAGAAAACCAGGGTTAACAAAGTAAAATCTGGCTTCAGTTCAGAATCAGAGAATTGAGGTTTTTCAAATAGCTGTTTCTTTATCATTAGATAGACTGTTCAGAGTATTGAAACCTCAAAAAGCAACAGTCAAAACATGCTCAGTTTGCAACCATAACAATTAATAGTCTTAGTGGTAATTTGAAAGTAAATGTTGAAATTAAAACATATGGGATGAAATATATTTCAAATTTAATCTCTGACATTAAATTAGGATAAAATACAGTATGGTTCCCATATTGCAAAGGCAAAAGAATTAAATTACACTGAAAGATATACTAATTGATTGCTTTGTTCATTTTTATACTGCATCATTGATCTTTCTTGGAACATTTGAATGTTTTAAATATTTCTTTCATCCATAACATTGATCAGAGCATGTAACATTTATTTTTCAAACCATCTGTATTTCAGCATTGTATTCCTGATTTTCCATAAATTAACTTAAAGCTAGTCTAATATATTCTTTCTCCCGGGGTTTAGATGAGGAGCCTTTCTTAATTCTGGCTGATCATCATGAAATAAGAAAAATTAGCACTGATGGATCCAACTACACTTTGTTGAAACAGGTATAATCATAGTACCATGCTCTAAGTTTAACTCAATACTTTTATTCTTTCCTAAAGTGTTCAACTGACAGAAACATCATCCTCCAATTGGCGTTGTGAGCACCACAGAACAACTGCAGTATCTTCAGAGTTATTATAACGTTGACTATTTTGTCCTAATTTGACATGATTGAAGCTCAGGCAGTTGTTTCGTCAGTCATTCTGATGTACTAAAAAATTATGTTATTTATGATCCTCTTCCATCCCAGTATATTTTGCTCAATTTGTAAATTCCTGTAAAAAAATCCAAAAAAACCCAAACAAAAAACTATTTGGCAGTGTATTATTTGGGCTGCTTACTGTCATAATCTAAATTTATTTCTAAACAGACAATCCCAAGATTTATGGTTTAACAATACATGAACTTATGTCTTTGGCTAAATCTATTTTTTAATTAATTACTCTAAATTATTATAGCAGGGAAAAAATGTGGGAAAAAAAAGGACAAAAATAGAATGTAACACAGTAAATACAGAGCTGTCATTTTTAGCAGTTTCTGCTCTCCTTCTGTGCTTCACCTAAGTGTAGTTACTTGCCACAGATTAGATTTCCAAAATATGTTTTAATAAAAATACCTATTTTTTAAATAACCTTTAATCAGTTATAGTAAGACTAGGAGATTATTTAGTGCCTGTTAATATAATTAGGCTTTTTGTGGCTTCTTGTGTCAGTAAGTTGTGCATCTTAATGTCACAAGAGAGAGGCTTAGGTCTTCACAACAGTAATTACAAAATTAACCATCTTGCATGAAACATTGACTTTATTTAAGCACAGAAAACGTTACGTGAAAGTCTGTCTGTTCTTCTGAAATCTTTCTGACTGCCTCTCATTTCCATCTCACTTCCTCTCCCCTCTTTTGCTGATTTTTCTCTTAATAGCAGCCTGTGGAAAGAGGGGAGCAACAGTAAATTTTCTTAATGGCTGGTGTTGACAGATTGTCTCAGAGCATCATCAGTCTTGAATTTAATGGACTCCTCTTCAGTGCATTTGAGACCATGTAGCTCCAGCCATTGAAGAAAATCTATGTTTTCCATATCACATTAATTCACTGGTCTGATAAATTCCTCTGCTATTGAACCTCCTGGCCTTTGCTCCTACAAATACAGCATTTGATTTGGAAGCCAAAGAGGGAACTGTCTCAACAGAACCACACAGGAGGTGATTTCCCTCACAACAACATCCTTGTGGCCTTCTGATGTTATGATGGATTGGCTCTTTTTTGGGCATCTACCAGGTGATGGCAAATGCCACAGTGGCTCTGGCAGAGGAGCAAACCCACCCTTCTTTGTGTATTTGGGCTGTGCGTTGCTGTTCTAACAGTTGTTCATATAAACTCAGAGTAAGGAGCTGAGAGCAGGAGCTTGTTCAGTCTTCTCTGAGTTATGTGCCAGCTTTTTCCTTTATTTTTTCCCCCCCAATATACACAAGCAATACAACTGTTTGAATTTTGTCTCATGTATGTTCTTTGCTTTCCATTTCCTTCACTCCTAATCATCAAACCCCTTAGGACTGCCATAGGCAGAGTAGATAATCTTCCTCCTCGTTATTTGTGCTTTTTATCTACTTTTTTTTTTTAATTGGGGCACCAAGGGAACACAAATCACAGCCTAGAATACTGTGTGCTGTGTGCAATAAGAACAAAAACATAGGTTTAAGATGAGAGCCTAATGCAGCTGATGCCATTTGAAATCTGCCCTATTCCTTCTAAAAAGCAGATTGATTGAATGTGAAATGACAAAGAATTATGATAGGAGGACTTTAATGACGTCTCAGAGGAGATGATGTCTGGACAGAGAACTCTGTTAGAGATATACAAAAATATTTTACCTGCAGTTGATGTTCAGATAAATATTGAAACTAAACTGACCCAAAATAAAACACTTGAAAACAAAGATATTCAGGCAGTCAATTCTTTTTATTAGTCTGAATTCTTAGGAAAATTTTACAGCGTTGTAGAATGTATAAATACAAGGCAAATTCTTCAAAAATTGCTGACTTTCATTTCTAAAATGTTATAAAATTGTATTAAATAGAATGTTGTATTCAGTAGTATTTTGTATTCATTCAACTGTTGTCTCCTTGGTTAAGAATGTGGGGTGGGAATTTCTATATAGATAGAATTATGCTAGTGATAAAATCCAGGCAAAATGTTTTGCTGCACAGTTGTGACTGACAGAGCTGCAGCTGGTTTTGTTAAACATTGCATACATGGATATGGGATTTTTGAAAATGAGGGTGGTCCTCTAACCCTGTATTGTTTCAGGCTTTTCTAAGGATGATTTGCGCAGCCTAATTGCTCTTTCCCTCTACATTTTGATCAAAAGATAGATTTACAGTAATTATACAGCAGTAGGTGGCAGATAAGCCATGTGTCAATTTTCTGTGCAATTAAATATTGTTGTTGGTAGTTTATTTTAGAGCTGGCTAGTCCAGCACATCCCCTTCACTGCAGTGAATTACATCAGCAAGGGGGGTTGCTGGTCTACCTGAGAGAAGAATGTCATTGGGCTGATAAGGGAATTGATTACCTGATATTGTGGTTTTAAAAGGAGTACAAACTGCCTCCATTCTTTTTACCACTGCTGCTCCATATTTCATTGATAACAATGTCCTGGTGTATTAAGAATTATTGTGATATCAATGCATATCAGGACATTAAGCTGGTTATGGGGCAGATAAGAAAATAAAAGCCCTCATCTGAATGCAATCCCCTTGTTTCTTATCTGCCATTTGGGATGAAAAGCCATTATTATATGATTGCTCTTTCCAACCTGTTGGAGTAAAGAGTGCCTCAGACATAATCACCACTCTTTCTTACAATGTATTTGCTTTGTCATTGGAGCCATAGGAGAGTCCCAGATTCCTGCTGGATCTCTGACTTTCATACTTGATGTATATACCACCTCTGTCTATCTATACGCAGCACCTGTAGTGTGGCAAATAAAAAGTCAAAACTTCAATATTCAGGAATTAAAATCAATGCTCTTTGAACACGACCATTTTGAATTCCTGATTCGTTTATATTACTAAGGAAATTTTTAATTACTTAAATATCATAAATATTGTACTATTTCTGTTTCTCTCATCTAGTTTGCCAAAGAAATGCCAAAGGTAGTAATTAACAGAGAAAGTGAGAAAAAGTTGAAGTATTTACTGCTAAAGTTCATTTTCATAATAGTAAAGGAAAACACAGAAGCTTCACTTAGTTTCATGCATCATCTGAATTTTTGAAGTGAGACAGTTCTTTGTCACCATTTATTTCTGTTACAATCTTTATTTTATGCTGATTGTTTACAAGTAACATATGGAAAAATGAGACAAGTGCTTCAGAAATATGCAGTCAGTAAAAGAAAGCATTTTGAATATTAAATGTAACATGTTTTTGACTCTGAATGTTATCCAGTAGTTTGTATTCAGACATTTGAATAAATGGATATTTCCCCCCCTGTTTTTAGGGACTGAACAATGTGATTGCAATAGACTTTGACTACAGAGAAGAGTTCATCTATTGGATTGATTCCAGCAGACCAAATGGCAGCCGCATAAACAGAATGTCTTTAAATGGGAGTGACATCAAGGTAATTGGGGATTAATAATGTCACTACTAGAAGGAAATTTTTTGAGTATTTTCAGAAATGCTCCTTCATGGTTTTAACCCAGATTGTGAGGCTTTGGTATAGGAATAAACACAGCAGGAGTTAGCAAGTCTTAGTAAAATTTAATTGCATTTGTATCTTTTTTGAAGCAGGGATAGGGACTAAGAGAACTGCATTTAGGAACAATTCCTTATGACTTACTTGACAGTTGACTGAATTGGCAGTTCCATATGGTTTACAGAATGCCAAAGGAAAAACAGCTATAAATAGGCATAAGCTGAGTAAATACACTGGTGTATTATTTCTTATAAAATGTTCCATGGTCTTTTTGTCTCACCTCCACTCCACTGACAACAAAAACAACTCAATGTCTTTGCTGTGGATAATCCAGGGTAAAACTGCACTCCCCTTTCTGCACAGCCTGTTTGTTCTGCCTCTGCAGTGGATTAAGTTTACAAATCCACTCTTAAGCACATTTGTTGACTCATGTGAACATTTTTCCACAATTGGTGATAAGCAGTAAGGAATTCTTTGTTTATTCTATTATGTCTGACTTTCTGAAACATGGTGTAAAGGAGCAGTAACTTATCCTGTGAATTTTCCTCCCTCATTGTAAACCAATAAATATGTAGAGAGAAAAGACTGTTTTTCATTTGCAGGTTAGTGCATGGGCTGAAACATCCTCAGAGCACATTTTGGAGGGTTGGGGTTGAAACTGGCTGGCATCAGTGAACCTTACGGGCATAATTTATAGCACTCCCATGCCCTGGGGTAAAACTAAAACCCAGCAGGCACCCTAAAGTTATAGTGAGCCCCCAAAAAGTTTTCCTGAAAAAAAGAGGAGACAGGCAAGTGTGGGCTTCAAAATCAATAAATCCTTGAATCATAGTTATTGCCTTCAAACACTTTACCAAGCATCCTATTCAGCTTCTCTCCATTCTAGATGAAATTGTATTATGCTGTTTTAGGACTGGGGATGACCTCAGATTTTTTTATTTCTGATCTTAACTATTTCAACAAGATTTTTTTCCCAGTCAAAAAATTGTAATAACCAGATGGAAGAATGCAAAAAAAAAAAATCCTATTGCTTTATAATTAATTAATAATTATTTTTTTAAGGAAAGGTTTCAGAAATTTGAACAAGTGGTATAAAAAATTAGGATGGGGTCATGTAGTGTATTTCCCTTATTCTTTTATTATTTTGCAGTTTGCAGGACAAGTGTCATATTGATGGAGGTTTTGCTCAACTAGGATGGTGATGCAAAAGCAAAAATCATGAAAATAAGTGAAATTTTCATACAAAAATTTTGGGTTTCCTCTGTAAAGCTTGGTCCATATTTGACCTCTGAAAGCTAAAAATATATGCAAAAATTTATGAAGAATTATATATTGTAACTGTCTAAAATTGTCCCTAATCTTTAATCCAGTGCCGAATGATAATTTTATATCACTTTGACTTTCTAATAGGTTACCAGAAGATATATTTAATAACTGATGTCATTAAAAATTAAAATATTTCAAAATAAAATGTTATAATTATTTGCTTAATTATTTAAACATTTATGGGTTTTATTATCCAGCAAACCTGTTTACATATTTTAATTTTTTTCATGAAACCGAATTTACGATTGTTAGAATTTTCCCTTGAAGTATAAATTTCTTATTTTGATACCTTCATACTTCTCATTTTACTCTTTACTATAAATAGATCTATGATCAGTGTAAAACATCCTTTTTGATGTTATCCAGGATTTCCTGGATTTCTCCTTTCTTTTAGGAGGTGGCATCTTTTAAGCACACCAATCCTGGCTCTCTTGCCCTGGGCAACCTGATGGCATCTCATTTTCTATCTGCACTGAGTATGGAGCAGATATTTATAGAATTTAAATGACAACATTTTCACTGCAATGTGTTCAGACATTAAAACAGTGTTTTGTGTGTAGAGTTGCAGATGCAAATGTTGTTGGAAAATGCTGCAGTAAGCTGAATTGTGCACGTTAAATGTCACCCTGGTGATCTCAGGGACTGGAATAAGCTTGAAGTGACTCTCCAAAGGAAAAGTCATCAGAAAAGAGAGACTAATTACTTTGGCTGATGCTGGTGTGTAGTGTTTAGATAGTGTAGCTAAACCACTATCTGAATTTTCAGTTATCCATTTCTACAGGAAATGTCCCATATTACATGTTTATAAACCAGTAAAGCTGGTCCTGGGAAGGTATTACAAAACAAAATATTTTATTTATATTAAAAAAATCAGTGCATATCTGAATTTAATTTTTAAAATATTTTATAAAGTGATAAATAATGTAACAATCCGAAAAGGTGTTTTTAAATATTAATAATTATAAAACTGGTTTGAAGTATCTCACTGTGTCCCTTCTTATCCTGAAGACTTTTCAATATCTTCAAATGTTAAATAAAATTAAAACTAACATAATTCAGTTGTACATAGTCAGGTTTACATGTGATGTTTACACTCTATTGCACATGGTTTTATGATGAAGATGAGAATAAACAGTAATGTACAGAACAGTAGTAAACCCACAGTAACAGTAGTTATTACTTTTTAGAAAATTTCTTCCTGATTTGTGGGGTTTTTTTCTGAAGTTCTAGTTGCACAGTCCTAATTAGGACCTAATCAGGAATAGAACAGGTCAAAATAGACCTTCTCAGGATAAGAATTTTCAAACCTAGAATAAGACTCAAATGATTGTGTATATCTGAATATTGCTCAACACTTGACATGAAGTACTCCCAGCTAAGCAAGACAGAGTCATACAATGATGATGAGATTTATAATCAGGTATATCTAGAGAAACTTGTTCAAGTTTCAGAATTATTCAAGTCGTCAAAAACCTTGTGAATAACTCAACCCTGACAGTGATGTAGTCCTTCCAGTAGGTGACTACATTGCTTCTGTCTCCTACTCCTCGATAGTGTAATCCTTTTGAAATTTAACTAATTCTTGGAAAGCTTTCCTCTTCAGGCACATGAATGTTGGAAATAAGAGCACAATATTTACTTTCCAGCTAGGAATCCTTTCCTGGAACAGAGCTGAGTGCTCTTATGGTCTATCTGTCACAATGACATATGGCACCACTGTGATATTAAAATGAAAGATATGCTGATGTGGACCAGTGACTGAAATGGGGAGCTGAGAAGCAGATGTGTTTGAGAGCATGCTGTGAGGAGAGAAGCTTCATCTCCATCCTGCTCTGTGGAAAAAAAAGAAAAAAAGAGAATAGTAAAGAGAAAAAAGGGTTTTATTTTTCTGTGTTAAGAGAAAACTAGAAACCTAAGATGAAAAATGAAATATCCAAAATTTTTAGAAGTTAGTGCCTAATGCAGAAGTTGGGAATTGGCTATTTACTTCATCAAGGTATTCTCCATTCTCCCTTGCTGTAAGGAAAGTGTCACATCATCCTAGTTACTTAAGAAGTGTCATTACTTGAGAAGTGCCAGTGTTTCACAGTGAGCAATACCCATTTTTCACATGTTGTATGTCACTGTATCAAATATGAAGCCTCTCAATATTCTGGTATCAGTAGCTCTTGAATTGTTGTTCCTTTTCCCAGTATTAGATGAATAATTTATGTAATTTTTGCTTTTCTAGGTAATCCACAACACAGCTGTTCCCAATGCACTGGCTGTTGATTGGATTGGGAAGAATCTCTATTGGTCTGATACTGAAAAGAGAATTATTGAGGTGTCTAAACTCAATGGCTTATACCCAACTGTCCTTGTGAGCAAGAGAGTGAAGTTTCCTAGAGATCTCTCCTTAGATCCTCGAGCTGGGTATGTAGCAACCAATTTGCAGTAATTTTGAATTTAATCCTAATTTAATATTAAAATATTTTTTAATAAAAAAGTAGATAGGAAATACCAATCAGTTCTTACTGTCTAACTTTTAGCTACACTGGATATCAGTAGTCTAAACATTCATTACCAATGCTTACTATATCATCACTAGATATACAATTGGTACAAAAATAATTGGTATAGCCTATTTCTTGACTATTTTTAAGATAAAAGCCATTTTATACCAGTTCTTAGAGCTAGAATTTAATTTTCATGTGTCTCTGCCCTTTTCTCCCTGTCAAATTTGGCAGGGAGGATGCAGACTTTTGTTAAATGTGATCACGATACCAGTACATGGGATGTCCCTTTGGTTATGTGGACATCCAAGATTACCTATCTATATAGATATAGATAGATAGATAGATATGCATAATAAACTTATTTGGCTCCTTCTTAGTGTGTACAGACTTAGCTGTCTGAGGTCAAGCTATTTTATAGATCTATTGTTAATAAATTTATTTATTTATTTAATTTTTAATGTGGAAAGCTGCTGCAAACACACACTGTGTTTTTATTTAAAATTCAGAGTAATTTCAAATAATATTAATTCTATCTTAGCTTTTTCCTCACAAATGAGAAATGTTTAGTCAATTGTGTGGCTGATGCCATCCAATAGTAATGTTATGTTTCCAAACAAAATGTTTTCTGTTGGAGTCAGCGGAGAAAGTTCCCTTTCTCTGCTGTTTGTGTGGAGCAGGCCTGATGCCAACATGCCACTGTTTTCTCCTGCACACAAATGCTCTTCCAGGTGGTTATTAAGAACAAGAAGAGCATCTGGGTTTTGGAAAGCCTGTCCAACACCTGTAGAGCAGAAGCATTTCAGCCTCCCAGCTGGCAGGGTCTGTCCTGAGGTTCTGAGTATGGCACACAACAGCAGCAACATGCAGCCATGTGCTAAATAATAGGACTCTTTTTTTTTCTTTCTTTGTGATAAACATGCTCTGTTTTGTGGTTAAATGGCATATTGAGAGGAAAATTGCTACTCAGCTTTCCAACAGTCTTTCTCAGTGCTTCAGCTGGTTTTCAGCCCTCTGTGTGAGAAACTGTTCTAATGTTCTGGCACTAGTACTTCTGAAAGCAATATCATTTCATTATGTGACTGTTAACAACAAATAACTTTTTGTACTGTGTGTCAAAAAAAAAAAGTAACATCCTATTTCTGATCAATTTTGTAGTGATGCTGTTTATGCAGGATGTGAGATTCAGAAAGTCTATTTTGGGTGATACTTCAAATTCTAAGGTATTAAGAATAAACAATTACTCTTGATACCTTAAATGCTCTGTTTATTAGTCCATAATTAATTTAATAAAATCACACCTAACATGAGGACTGTGCTATTCAAGCCCTTTACATTTAGCACACTTATTTACAGATACATCTAGAAAAATAAAAAAAAAATTATCTGGAAGGTGGAAAAATTATAGAATAATTACTGATTTATTGTTGAGATCAACTAAATAAATTAATCATAGAATCACAGAATGGACTTTAGAGATCATCTGGTTCCAGCCCCCTCTGCCCTGGCTCAGGTTGCTCAGGGCCCCATCCAACCCATGGAATGCTCCCAGGGATGGGACATCCACAGCCTCTCTGGCAGTTATTTATTGTTATTATTCAGCTGCTTTGCTTTGTTTTGCAGATACTTATACTGGATTGATTGCTGTGAATACCCTCACATTGGCCGTGTTGGGATGGATGGATCCCGACCAACTGTTCTCATAGAAACACAGATATCCAGGCCCATGGCTCTCACAATAGATTATGTCAACCACAGGCTGTACTGGGCTGATGAAAATCATATTGAGTTTTCTGACATGGATGGATCTCATAGACATAAAGGTTGGTCAACAATTTGTTGTTTGTGTGGGGTTTTTTTCATTTTTTTGATAATGTCTGAATCAAAGGTGCTTTACATGTTATCCATAATTACGTAAAAACTGTCTTTAAAACATTGTTGCAACCTTTTTTGAGGCACTATTTTCATTTTATCAATATTTTAATTTTTTTTTCATTTTTCTTCTCTGTTATGAAAATGAATAGTTTTAAAACATGCAATAATACATGACAGTGGAAAAAAATGTCAGATAGAAGCAGAAACTCGAGGAACAGACTGAGCAGTCTGAGGCAGCACCGTCAGTTTTATACCCTGACATTTATTCACATGTTCTTTATCAGGATAGAGGGTGAAACTTGGCTGTTAAGAGTGGAAGGGATATATCCTGTGTGCCATGTGTCAAAATATGGCTAAAATCAGCCTTTTTTCCAGCCACAGAAAGCCAGGACATGGCCATTAGTCTGCTCAGCATGAGACCAGTATTGGAAATCTCATTTGGGGCTTTCCTGGTAGATGGGTGAAATAATAACTTTTGAAATACTCATCTAATGAAGTAATCTTTATCCCTGTGTTTTGCTTCTCACCTGACAGATAATTAAAAAGCTCTTGTCATTTATCTATAAAGTATTCTAAAATAAAAAGAAAGTTTTGCACTATGATGAATAGTTCTCATATTCCAATTCATATAATTAAAGATCTTTCATTTTAATTCAAATATATGAAATAGTATCAGTCTACTGAGTTTTTGGTGGTTTTCTTTTTTTTGAGATGAAACAGTTACCTGAGCTCCCTTCCATGAGCTTTACCCAAACCTCAGAACTACTGCTATGCTGGTGAAGCTTCATGGATTTGCACTTTTCAGGCTCTTATCTCCTACTGGGTGCCTCCAGGTTTTCTCCAAACCAGAGTATATAAAATAACTATTTTCAGATTGAAGCTTCGCTATGAAATAAATTTAAAAAAATTTTAAAAATGCAAAACAAGCTTTCAAGCTCTTACATACATGAATTGTAAGTCATAATCATGAATAATTCACTGACAGCTATTTGAGATGGTAGATTGGAGAGACTGTGGAAATAGTGATGAGAGCTATGAACATTGCCATTAATCTCAGCACTAAGTGCCCTGTTTTCGTGTGTTGAACACTGGTCAGTGGTGACCTGCTCCCCTCAGCAGCTCTGCCCCAGACATCCCCCCAGGGCCAGCTGGGCTCCTGCTGCCAGTCTGCTTTTCTGACAGATGAAGCAAAGCTCCATCCTGCTCTTGATGTGCTTTACTTAAATGAGAAAGATTAGGTTTATATCTTGTGGGTAACTGCGTTTCTTGAAGACCTATTGTTCACATGGATTTCATGGTCTGTTTTTCTTTGCCATTTTGATACCCTTTGCATTATCAAAGTTAATAAAGGATGTGGCTGAGTTTATTCTAACCATTGGGTTTTCACATGGAAAAGGATTAAGGCAGAGATACAGCAACTATAGAAATACATACTCATGGAGCAGAGAAAAAAATCTGGATGGGAATCCTGTGAGTGATGCGATCTGAAGTCCTAGTTATGGCAAACTAAGTATTTCTTCCCCTGTTTCTGTGACTTTTGAGGGTAAAACTAGCTTACTGTGAGGGGGTTTTTTCCTGAAAATATGATTTTTGGATCTTAAATTACCTGCTGCAAAATGTATCAGAGAATGCCACAGAGATTTCACGAGACCAAGCAAAGTACCTTGTAGGATGGGTTGATTTTGTATTATTAAGGGATATTATGATATGAGATGGAGTGAAGTGTTCTGTACTCCACATTAGATACTTGAGGATGAACTGAACAATCTTAGTTTAATTAATGGCATGCTCTATGTTAAACCAAGGAGTGTTTATTCCATCCAGAGTTTACATGTATATACATCTTAGTGTTTACACTTTTTTTTTCAACAAGTTTTTTTGTTTGTTTTTTTTTTCCTTTCTTTCTTACCAACCTTAAAGCTTTTTCAGGAGGAGTGAACATCTGCTGCTTTTCTCCTCTGCATTTCAATAGAGAAATGGGCTTTTATAATTACCAGGAGATTCCTGGTACAAACTTTGAAAACATGCTAACTAGGCCAGAAATCTTAGAGTACTTGGGAGCCCTTCTTGGCACTGGGAGTAGCAATGACCTTGCTTAGCTATTTGATGTTTAATGCCTGGTTATGTAAACTGTCTTCAGAGCTCAGCCAATTCAGCACTGCAGCATCCACAAATGCTCTGCACTGTAAATGATTAAGCAACTATTGAAGCACTAATCTGTTTAAGCACTAAGCTGGTTTACTTATGTGAGCTTTGTTTTTTTTCAAAAACCCCCCCAACATTTAAGAATTTGTCAGACTTAGCTGCTTTTGGTTTTCTCTGCCCAGAGGAGACACAGGCTTCACAGTTCCCCACGTAGCTGGTGGTTTCATGCAGGTTTTCCTGCCCTTCAGAGTTCTTAAACCCCCAGAGCTGCCCACTGTTTCCCCATTTCACTTTGAAGATGAGAATTTTGGTGTAAGGAAACTGTCAAAGGGAAATCTGATAGTCTGGTTTAGGGAGTGCAGAAGCTTCTCTGAGCTGAGATTAGTCCACAAACTGTGTCAAGTTCTTTACTGCTTTATACTGGAAAACAAAAGTTGAGCACTTCATTGCTTTGTCTGACAGGGGCATGAAAATGAAGCAATGAAGAAGTGCCAAGCTGAAAATAAATGAAATGTTCATAAATTACTAATTTAGCTGTAGTATAGTTAACACAGAGCAACTTTCCTACAGTATCTCAAGCTGATAAAAAAAACCCCTTGTTCTTCAGAATTACCTTCTGGCTCAATGTTTGTAAACCTCAGAATTGGTGTCTATATATGTAAAAGTTATGAATTACCAAGTACAAGAGTTTGGGAGATTATAACCTCTTTTCATTTTAGCACCTATAATTTGAAAAAAAGTGCTAATTGTAAGGACTTTGTAGGTAAAAAGCAAGTATTTATGGCTAATTCTGAACCCTCCAACCAGAGTTTTACAACAGAATAAATCCCGTTACTTATGAATTGTCCTAATGTAGAAATAATCTAAAAGATTAAGGAACCAATTCCTTCCACATTTATAATGAAAGTTTTCATAGCTCAAAAATTAGAGAAGTTTGAAAAGAGGGTTTCTCACAACAGATGAGAAGTAGTTCTAACATAGCAACAACTTTTTTCTCAGGTTTTGAGGAGTCTGTAGAATTACTCATTGCAGCCACGTCTGCCAGCATAAACTAGTCATTGTCACACCTCCACTATTGCCTTCTAGATTCAGTTTTCATAAGTGTTCCCATAAAATTCTCCAATCTGTACCTTACTATTTTATTGTGTTCTTTCTCTTTTAAAGGATAATATTCAGGAAAAAAAGTACTCAGATTTTCTTATGTTAAGGGCACTTCACACAGTTACATTACTGTGAGGTTCCACAGTCCCCAGTTTCTGGATCCCAGTTTAGGAAGGTACCAGCATGTTGGTTTCTGTATATTCCATTATTTTTGTGACAATATGCCCAGATTTTATTAGATTATAAACTTCTGAAATGCTCATTAAAACCTTAGCAAAGATTCATTTAAGTTTCCATATGAGCTGAACATGTGTCATCCCAAATTTTAAAGGATGGGCATTAGTCTCCCTGCACTGTCTGTGTCAGAGGGGAACAGAGAACATAAACCACAGATTTTCTATTTTCTCCATGTTCATATCAACGCCCTCGAAAATGGGAGGGTTTTGATGAAGAAAGTTGCAGTGTTGAACAGCTCCTGTAGTTGCAATAGAAGATAAATGAGATAAACCAAAGGGGCTTAGCAGTTTATTTATAATCGTTGGGTGATGGCAGGAGAGGGAAAGATAAAGGAAGGAACGGGCTTGGGCAGCAGAGAGAGGATGAATACTCATTAGCACACTGAAAAGTTTTACTTGAATAGTGACTTGTATATGTTGGAGAAGAATTGAGTCACTGCTCTGTACTGCCATGCAGTAACTGACATATAAACAACTGCTCACAGGGAATTAAAAAAGCTAATAAAACATTTTAAAGTGGGACAATAAAATACTGCAATGCTAGTTTTGATCAACTGGTTTTATATGTGGATTTGGAAAAATATATGCATCTCTTCTCATAGTGTCATCATATGTAAGTCAGCTTTAACACCCCAGATGCAATAATGCCTTAAGATGTTTAAATCCAAGATCCTTAGATTTGAGTCTGAATTTCCTGTTTCTTTTGTGATAGCATTTTTGGGACATATAACAATTTTTGTGTGAGTTTATTATGCTGAAATAGTCTCAGTTTTCACTGTTTAGTTACTTTTTTTGACTGGCAAAATATCCAGCCACTTAATGCTAAGACTTGTGTCTTCCATACTTTCCCCAATATGGATGTGTGATGTATATGTTAAATTTGCAGAAAGATGAATGCACACGCATGTAGTTATTGAAGATGTAAGTAACACCAACCTAAGAGTGTCTTGGTGGTTTTTAATGTGAAACATAGCTGCAGTTAATGGGCATAATCTATACAGTCTATTAATATCTTTATTCTGTTTATTGAGTGTGACAGGTTTGTTTTTCTTTTTAAAAAAGTGTCAATTTCATAAAAGTAATAGTGATTATAAAATGTCTTATGTTTAAAAGATAATGTTTTAATGTAACATTAATTACATCTGTCGAGATTGCGTGCTTTGACACAAGCTTAATAGAGATAACCTTATTGCCATTATTCATTATTAATGTTATGGACTAAGCACTTCAAATTCTTTATCAAAAGGAACAAGCATCAGGAGAAGGAACTATGCAGAAATAAAAAACTATTGACTGCATCTCAGAGAGGTTACAAGTTGAATAGAAAATGAAACAGAAACAATTACAGGGCAGTTCACCTGGAAGAACTGCAGGGGTCAGTAATTGGAGCAGAGGAGATCAGCAATTTCCAAATTTGTTTGGTTTTGTAGCTTTAATTGCTATTTTCTTATTTAGTGTTGTTCTTCCTTGATGCAATTTGTCTTTGGAGGATTTTTAATCCTTCCTAAGAGTTTAACACTGTTTCCATTTAGATCAAGATATCAGTAGGCTTTTTATGTCTGTTTTATTTCAGTTCAGAAAATCAAGTTTCAGAGAGTGGAATTCAAAATCATGTGGCCTGTTTTTTTCAGGTTTGATCACCAGTCTGAATTTTCTGTCTTTAGGTGTCAAAATTCTTAAACAGAAACTGCTCTAATGGCACAGGAAGGCAGAAAGTCATTTAAAATGTTCTTTAGCCACAATTAATTGCCTTTAACAGTTACATACCAGCACTGGGACTCCAGCTGGGTCAGTGCATTTTTGGGCAGAGCAAGACACGAATTTTTCACCCCCTCTATTCCTGTACATCTTGCAAGAGGGCACAGCAAGATTGTAGTCCCTTGTTTTTTGGAAGGAGAAAGGACACATCTCTTTCTAGCTTGGAAGTGATCAGCCATCCAGCTTGGAGAGAAGCTGAACACCAAAGAAAAGCCAGCCTTGATGCACATGAGAGAGCACAGATATTTCTGTTTGGTTTTTTGTTTTGGTTTTGGTTAGAAGTAGTCAACATTTATCCTTTTTAAGGACATTTTTTCTTGGTACAATGATTTTACCACCAGATAATGAGAGTATTCATGTATTTGCTTTTACTTTTGGAAATACTTGTGATTCAATCAGAGCTGAGGAAAGCCAGAGTTTCACTTCAGTAAGGCTTCTTCAGTAAGCATATTTGCAGCTAAGAAATCCTACATGGAATGATTTGTACTCCTGAAATCAAAGGAACACTTTTTATGCTTAAGTAAAGGTACTCAGAAAATATAAGAGAAACAGAGTTCATACAAAAGTAAACATTTGCATCACAAACATGACTTACAGCCTATGAATTTATATTCTTGGATCAAAATTCATACAAAATGCAGGAGAGAGAGACAGGCATATATTTTAAGTCTGTCATGTTTCTCATGTGTCTACACAATCAAGTTCCCTCCTGTGGCTGCTCTTCTCTTAAGTTCATGCAGCACTTTATCTTCCTTTATTATGCTATCTATTGTCATTTTTATTTGTGTTCAAGTATCCAATGATTTTTATTTCCCACTGCTGCTGATCTGTAGAAGGCCTCCTCTTTTTTCCCTTTTATTACCCATCCTCTCATTTTCTGCAGCTTTCTGAAAGGTCTCTGCATTCCTTCTCTCTTCTCCCTCCTCTTTCTTACGCCCCTTCTCATCTACTTGTTGTTTGGCCAAGCACTATTTGGAATTAGCATTCAATGTTAGAGAGTCCTTGATTTATGGGTCAAATGAAACACCAGCAGAGAATTAGAGGTGGCAGTAGAAGGCCTGTTAGAAAAGGAGGGATTGCAGGAACTTGCCCTTCTCTGGTAGGAGGAAGCTGTGCTGGGGGAACTAATCACAAAAGTAAGCTTCAGGTGGAATTTTATTGTCATAAATTACATAGGGTGCTCATTTCGCATTCCATGTTTTTTTGTCTCTAATTGTTGAGTAAGTTGCTGAATATTACCATTTTTTAAAAACAAGAAGTGCAGGATCTTGAAAATCAGAATATTGTGAATTGATATGATTTTGTTGGTGGCATAAAATACAGCATTTTCTTCCTCATACATGATACCCCACAGGGTCACATTGTCATGAGAAAACTTAGAAACAAAATATAATCTATTGAATACTTAAGTAATTCTAGAAATTAATTAATAATGATTGCAGTTCTCTTGGCTCTGCTTATAATATGAATATTTCAATTCTCTGTGAATTCCCAGACCCTTTTGTTGGTGTAATGTGAGTTTTGTCTTTACCATAATATATTTCTTTCTTACTAATGGATTTTCAAGCAGACATCTTGATTAAGTGTTTTCAAATAGGTGATGCAGGGGAAGCAGAGGTACTTAGCAGTTATGACTAAGCTGTCTTTTCTTTAAATTTGCACAAAATAGTGGCTTTTCCCAGTGCTTGCCAAAGAGAGTGGAGCAATTAGTCTTGCTTTCCTGTTTAAAACTGTGATTCACACCATGAACCATCCTGGAGGGTTGGCAATTAGTATTGCCACATATAGTTAATGTGTGCCATTTATGAAGACCACTAATGCAGTTAAGGCTCTCTTAATTTAAAGGAAAGACTGAAGGAAAAGGAAATGGGTGTTTCTCCTACTACATACATTTATGAAAAACCAACAGCTGTCATTGCCTGAAATTCTGGAAGCCTTGAAACACTGATGTCCTCAAAGGCAAAGAATAAAGAGCACAAGAGACTATTTTATTATTCCATCAGAAAACGAGATATAACAATTACCTTGGGTTTGTGTTCATTTCTTTTGGTCATTCCAAGTTGATGGGAACTGTAGATTCTATAACCCATTACATGTCAACAGTTCTGATGTTACGCTGGTTATAATACCCTGAATGTAAAAGAAAAATCATATTCAGCTGTGACAGATCTGTTCCTTAAACAGTAAAGTAAATCAGAATTAGCTGCCACCAAAAGGCTGTTTTCAGAAACTTCTCTCAGTCTTTACAGGTGTATCTACTGCAAGAAAACACAGTGAGTTTTATGGTCAGCTTAGAAAAATATTAGAGATTTTGATAATAGGTAATTATACTTAATTCTTATTTTATAAGATTTTTATTTTTATGGTCATCTTAGAATTTTATAAGTATTTACATCCAGTGATACTGTACTTATTTTCTATGTGTTTTACCTCAATTAGATTTTATTTGCATTTATTTATTTGTACTATTTTTTAACCTAGTTTATTCATTGCTTTCTTAATTGATTTTCTTTAACTTAGTCTCTAAGTTTCATGGTAACAGCAGAATGCATAGAGCTTTTACAGCTTTAAATGGTGTAAGATTCTGAGAGAATTCTGATCAAGTTTGTCTTGCTAAAGAGCTAACGAAAAAGTTAATGCAGAAGCCCATTAAACTTACAAAGTTACTCAGAAATAAAACATAGTGACAGGACAAACTACAGCCTGAATCTGTAAGTGTTTAAACCATTGATGGTTTCAACTTTTTGTATCTATGTGGTAATTATGGGAATTCCAGTTTTTGGAAACAAATGCACTCTGTCATACTTCTTTTAAAGTACTTAAAAAGTGCAGAGTTTATTTCTTGCATTCTTAATGATATGGCAGGGGGGTTTTTTAGATAATTAACAGATTTAAGTTTTTTAACCTGGTGCTTGCAGAGTTAGCTTTTTAAAAAAATGAAAGAAAATTGTACTTGAGTCAGTGACCAGTTTTCTAAAATGCAGTGCTGTGACTGTAGTATTTAATATTTTAGGCCACACCCTTAACACACACAGAAAATTAAGTAAGCATTTACTTACAGATCTATGCTCAGGACATGGTGTTTGCTTGGAGTTTCTGGATGGCCAAAACAAGGAAGTATTTTTTGTTGATGGGGAATAATACAAACAATTAAATAAATATTTTTTATATGTAAACTGAATTAATGCTTTTCCATGCCCTTTTATTCTAATTTTAATTTGAACTTTGATCAGAATAAGTGAAAACAGAAAAACAGAAAGCACATTTCTTATATGTAGAGAGGCTGGAGTGGTACTTTTGACATCTTTACTTTCAAGTCAAAAGTAGCAGCAAGGATCATAATTTATGTGAACAAATATTTTTTCCAGAATCTGAGCAAAATAAGAAAAACAATTTTATGGAAAGCTTCAGGGTAGCATTTTCTCTTTTTGCTGTTCCTTCTTGCCTCTCCTGTCAGCCTGGTTTGTATTTCTCATTGGAAAGTTTTCACAATGGGATTCTACAAATACCAAGTTTTAAGAGCTTTTTGGATGGGTACTCTAATATGTAAGGAACCATGGCAAGGTTGCCTATGTATTGAGGGCCACAATTAATTTTGTTGCTCTTTGACTTATTTCCCAGAAATGTTATGAAGCTCTTTCCAAGACTCTCACACTGTTATTTCAGTATGACAACTCTGGTACATGGATGCATTCAAGGAGGGAAAATAATTTCAGGTCTAAGAAGCTCAAGGTCTCCTTGACCAGAAGGCATCATGCCCTGCACTGGAGTTCACTACTGGGAGAACTATGGAATATGAAATTGAATTTGCTAAGTTGTTGTTCCATATCCTCAGTATCAGTCATCAGGTCTCAGTGAGCTATGAAATGTTCCAACAGGAATTTGAGATTTGCCAATTCTATTTAAGCACTTTCCAGGAAAAAAGATGAAGACGACAAGGTAAAGGTGTCAAGGATACTTAAAAGTGACAGTCAGCTGCTCCACTCTGCCTTGTCAGCTCTATCAGTGACTCAGCAACAAAAGATTATAAAGTACAAATTAATTATGTAATCAGATATTCTTCTGTGGCGTTCATGATTACAAATATATATGCTAAAAAAAAAAAAAAAGGTGGAGCTCAGTTACTGTTTACCAGAAACAAATAGTTCAAGATTGAAGAAGATACAGCAGGATAAAGAACACTCCAAAGTTTTTTCTACCTTTTGTCCTTCCATCATTTTTTATAGATGTTGAGCTATAATTTTTTGATACTGTAAAAATGGGCTATCAGCATCACTTTATTTGTTTGCTTGATTTTTTGTTAATTGTCTGGTTGGTGCTGTTAGGAATAAGCAATAAGCCCTCTTACTACTATGGTTATTTAATGCAAAACTTATTTTTCCTGTCTCTCTTGTCGGTGTATAATGATGAAATAAAATACTGTGAATTGTCTTAAACAGAACATCAGAAGATGTAGATGTTAAGTTTTGCATATTTTCTAATAACTTTTACTCCTCTAAAAGTGCAAATTGATATTGGCTTAGGCAAGGGTTTTGTTGGTACTCCTTTAAAATTTAACCTGTCTTTGTTTTAGAGTCTGGAGGTAGTTGTGGTTAACTGAAATTCTTTCATTTCCTTATCACTGATTTGTCCAACTAATTCTAAGCAAGCAGGGCTGTGCTCCATCCATCTTTATTGTAACTGGCAATAAAGAACCCTCTGGGCTTGGCGTATTGTCACGACAATTATTCTCAAGACATTATACCGCAGTTGTGTCTGTCAGCCCGTGTAGGATGGGATATTTAACTGGCAGTGTTCCAGGAGCGAACATTAACCTCAACATCTCTCCTTCCAGTCCCTAATCAAGACATTCCCGGGGTGATTGCACTAACGTTGTTTGAAGACTACATCTACTGGACAGATGGGAAAACCAAATCCCTCAGCCGTGCCCACAAAACCTCTGGAGCAGACAGACTGGCACTGATTAACTCATGGCACACCATAACAGACATCCAGGTGTATCACTCTTACAGGCAACCTGATGGTAATTATTCTGTCTGTGCTTTCCAAACATGTTTATATATTTAAGTGAGCACCCAGGTGCTGGGGGAATGGAAGCTCATTTATCTGCAATGATGATTTTTATTTCTGTTTTGCTTCAAATTGTGGAAGTTTTCAAATTAGCATTCTTAAATATAAATCTGTGATTAATGTTGTAAGCATGTCTGGTATTAAAAACATGTGCTGTATCTTGTTCAGTGGTGAGATACCAATTTGGGTCCTAACAAATTAACCCAGACTGGAAGTACAGAACTGTTAAGTCGCATTATAGTACGAGTTACCAGTTTTTAAGAGGGAAACAGGGTGTGATGAAAACTTTTAACCTTGCTCTTTAAAAAGCAAGAGAGTGTTAATAATGCAGAAGAATACTGCTATTTAGAAACTTGTTGGTCTGAAGGAATGTCAGACAATGTGGGTGGTATGATTGTGTCTGTCTTATCTCTTGATATCCCAGTACTCAAACTGTAACTGAATACAATCTGGCACTTGACCTAGATAAGCTGATTTTTCTCTCATTATAATAAAAAGTAGTGCTTTGTTCTTCCTCTCATTCTTGCAGTATTGAACCTACATCCATAGCAATAATTTTTTGCATGCAACAGAGAATAGCTTAAAGGCAAAAGGAAAGTTTCCCTCTATGGATTTTTGATTTGAGACATTTCATTGTAAAGAAAGGCCATGTAATACATCTTTTTTCCTCTCTAAAGCACATACCCTGGAGTGTACTGAAGTAATAGGCTCTAATATTATTTTCCTGTTCTGTCCACAGTGTCTAAACATGTATGTACACTAAACAATGGTGGTTGCAGTCACTTGTGCCTTCTGGCCCCTGACAAGTTGTACACGTGTGCCTGTCCCACCAACTTCTACCTCGCTGCTGATAACAAGACGTGTCTGTCCAACTGCACGGCCAGTCAGGTGCGGTGTGGGGGCAGGGGGAGGAGGGACTGGACTTCACTCTGCTCCCTCTGCTTTTAAATTAGGAATGCTGGTGCCATGAAAGCATCAGTCAAAGCAGCTGAAGGCTGGGAGCGCTCAGAGCATTTTGTCTTCAAGGCTATTAGTGGAAAATAGACTTGCAAAGGCCTTTTTTTCCGGAAAATGCAGAACTTGTTCACTTTCAAACATCAATGTTTCTGTCAGTCAAGAGAACAAATACAGCTACTAAACCCATGAAAATTGCCTTGAATAAACATTTATATGAAATATAAAAATACTAAGTGTATATAACAATGATTTGGGAGTATTCATGTGTGAATGAACTTTACATAATAAAAGGAAACAAGCTCAGTCCAGGTAGCTACATAGGCAAATGACAGACTTGCATTAAACACAATCCAGTAGTTGAAGTGAAAATGGTACAATATGTAATTAATTAACAATTGCATCAATTAAAACATTGAGGTGTATTCCCTAGTACTTGAAATAAATATTTGACTCTTTTTCTTAAAATGTAAGATAGATAAGTAGAACATAGTGATTTCTTATAAGAATACCACTTTGATAAAAGTCTTTGGACTACTCTATCCAGACTATTAGTTGATTGCTTTTTATAGTATATATGGCCTTTAAAATATTTCTAACAGTCTGCTTTTCTGGTAATTCGCTTTCATGAGATGTGTGCTAATGACTTTACACTGTTCTATATCTCTGTAATAATGACTTCCATCATTAACGAGAAGGTTTAACTCATACTTTTTAGGGAATAGTGGTCATCCTAATATATAAAGTACAGTTTAATTCAAATAATATTGTTATTTAAGGAACCTTCTCGCTGTCTATCTCCATTGCTTTAAGGTGATGTTCGTTGTGAGTTTAGGATGTTCATTGTAATTTTTCTGTTTATATTGTCTTGTTATTTCCCATTAAGAAATGAGCAGAAACGAAAGGTGTCAAACACTTTTAAAATGAAGAAATTCTTAGGTTTTTTGCCTAGAATTTAGCTTCTCAAGTTTAAAAAAAAAGGCACTCTTTTTCAGTTTTTTTGCATTTTCTTTAAATGGCACTGGAAGCTTATTCCACAGTGAATTTATATACTAACATTTGATTGAATGTCTCTATTCCTGTCTAAATAATTCATTGGTGATCTGAATTGAAGGATTGCATCACATCTTGGATCCTTCAGAAGCAATATTTTATCACTTGTGGATTCCACAGGATAGAGAGCAGAGTTAAATAGAAGCAGCTCCAGACAGACAGTTACAAGTTCACATTGTACATTATTTGTCATTTTCTTCCACTTTTGAATTCTGTTTACTGTTTGATAATTCATCAGTCTGATGGCATCAGATGCAGAGATCAGTGGCAAAAAATATACTTTTCTCCTTATTATTTTCAGACCATGATGACAAATCAGAGCTGATCCTGTGATGCAATTGCTCTTGACACTGTCGGGTGTTTGTGAGGAAAGGGTCAATACACTGGTCAATACACTGGTCTTGCACATCTACAGACCATCCTGTAATGGATCTGACATGAGAAATTGTTTAGCACAAACCAAATTAGACTCTAGAACACCAGAACTCCAGCCATTAGAGACCCATATGACTCTGCTCCTGGATTTTGTAGGCTGTCTGGCTCCTCATTTTAGAAAGGGGATGCAAATATTTTCATACAGATCATATAACAGCATCTAAGAGTTAGTGCTCATTTCCTGGAAATAACTTCATAATGTCATTTTAACAATCTGAAGTCCCTTCTGGTGAGCAGAGCAAGGCTGGCACCTTAAAACAAGCATCAGGAAGACTATGCTACCAAGCAAAAAATACTAAGAATGAGAATTGTCTGAGTTTCTGTTTGTCTCCTCCATCTTTTGGCCTCCTGCTGAGCTCCTTTGAGCTGCATAACCTGTGTGAGGCAGTTTAATAGTTTAGAACAGCTGCCTTTCAACCCAACCCATTACAGGGCACCTTCCTGAAGGATATCCTACAGTTATTTTTTTCGTTTGAAAGGCTGGAAGGCCTGGTTTGCTCATTTAATTCAAACATTATAAGCAATAACTTACACAACACTGCGTGGTAAGGCCATTTTCTGTAACTGTGGGTGTTTGAGTTTATCTGAGAAAACGATTTTGTCTGCTTCAACAGTCTACAAAACCTGAGAATTGAAGTGCTTGCTTTGAATAAGATCCTAAAGGGCGAAATAGAATAGAATGCAGAAAAATGCAATGAGTAGTTTGTGTTAGGACATTGTAAGGCGGTGTGGAAATGTCATCGAAACTACAATTGATCAGTGGAAACCTCAGTGCAAAACACCTCAAAAAAAAACAACAAAAAAAACAACCAAATTCTGCAAAATTAACAGCCAGAATCCATTAATGCAAAGTTGAAAAATAAATAAATGTTTATGTGAAAGCTTTTCTCCCTCCTCTTCTTGCTCTTGCAGTTCCGTTGCAAGACTGACAAGTGCATTCCGTTCTGGTGGAAGTGCGACACTGTGGATGACTGTGGTGATGGCTCCGACGAGCCCCCAGAATGCCGTAAGTGCACCCTGAACCCGGAGCCCTCTCTGTCATGAGGGTCCACAGCAAATACAGTGCTTTCCATATGTTAGGAAGAGGGTTTTGGGGAACATTTCTGTTTGCAGCACTGTTTTCTGTTGCTTGGTTTCTGTCAAATTCACAAAGGGTGAAAGCTCTTCTTTGTCAGCCTGGAAAAGATTTTCATTAACTCATATCTACAAAGAGTCCTTTAAGATCTTTGGAAAATCATGCTTTTTTTTTCATCTTTTAAACCTTTACTTCATCCCAGTTATAAGCAAGTCACAGAATGTTCTGAGTTGGAAAGGGGACACACACAGACCATCAAGTCCAGCTCTTAAGTTAATGGTCCATACAGGGATCAAACCCAAACCCTTGGCATTATTAGCACCATGCTCTGACCAACTGAGCTCATCTCAGTTACGGTTTTGGTCTAGATTTTCATTTTAAAGCAGTGTTGTGAAGTTGCAGAATTTTTTACATAAGTACAGAATTCTGGCAGGTTTATCTGGTTTATTTTTGTATGTAATAAAAATACGGAATTCTAATCTTGTTGCTTGTGTTTCATTGCAATTATAGAAGTTTAGGTACATACTATTATTTCCTGAAGTTTTCCAAGCAACAACATTTTCCCTGTGATTCTTTCCTTGTTCCCTTAAGCTTATATAAAACACACTCTACTATGTGTTCTGCAGTCTTCCAGTTAATTAATAGTTAGTCTGGGTTTTTGTATTGAAATTCCTCGCACCTGTTTTTACAATTGTATAATTAGTTCTGTTTTCCTACTACAGAGGCCTCTGAAGCAAACTTCAACATACCAACATTCTACATAAGATTCCATTTCAAGCTACACTATGTTTATATAAAATACTACTATAGAGGTACATAGTTGGTCACTGACTCAAATAACAGTGGCCAGGAAAAAAAACAGTGTTAGGCCTTTCTTGGGAAAGAGAATTAGGGTGGGATAGTGAGTTTGTTAAATTGGAAGTCTCTGTTTGGCCTGTAGTAAAGATCAACCTGCACGGGGTTTCACTCAGTATCATAAGTACTGAACTATAGTTAGGCAAATTTAAAATGCCAGGCTATGAAATTTGTTTTGCAATAGTATATGTACATTTTAGTTACTAATATTTGTACTCATATTGAGATTATATAGGCAAATACAAAGGTTTTTAAGTTCTTTTGATTACTCCATAGAGGAAGAACAGCCCTGTGGCTACTTTACCCATTCCTCTGGTAGTATTCATAAGCAGTTTTCTTTCTTTCTCAGCTGAGTTCAGATGTCAGCCAGGACGCTTCCAGTGTGGAACTGGACTTTGTGCTCTCCCAGCCTTTATCTGTGATGGAGAGAATGACTGTGGGGACAATTCTGATGAACTGAATTGTGGTAGGTGGTTATATACATTGCAGGTTTCAGAAATATGCTAAACTGATTTAAATGCCATGCTTTACACTCTGTCAAGAAACTGTTTTTTTTCATTTACCTTTTAAATTTTGAATATTTAACTTTTACTCTTTTTAACTTGTTGTTTTTACTCTTTTAATTTACAGACACCCATGTGTGTCTGTCAGGCCAGTTCAAGTGCACAAAGAACCACAAGTGCATTCCCATAAACCTGAGGTGCAATGGCCAGGATGACTGTGGGGATGAAGAAGATGAAAGAGACTGTCGTAAGTTCTGTTCAGAAAATTTTCCTCTGACATCTGGAGCTGGTTTGAAACATACAGCTGGAGTGAAATGTGTAAAATATTGTAAATGTCCTCTATATAAAATAATTGGAGAACATGCAAACAAACTTCATGTTTTTGAAGTCATTTCATAGAAGAGGGAGGTATAAATTTCAAACGTTTAATTGGATTTTTGACTTAGGCTGAAACATCTATTTTGTTCTTAACCACCTCAGAAATGACTCATCCTTTTGAGTCTTTCATCTGCCATGCCTTGCAGCAATGGAAAAAAGATAATTTTTGGCATCTTTTGTTGGAAAAGCTGTGGATCCATAGCTCCTTCTACATCCTTTTTCCTTGATTAAGTTTTTTTTCTTTTTTTATACCTTTTCTATTCCCCTTTCTCTTGGAACTTCTTCATTAATTTGCCTGCATAACTGGATTTGCATTTGCTAAGCTTTTAATAAAATTTGCTTTTCATAAGTTCATTTTCACTTCATAGTTTTTACATATAGGTGGAGAAAATACTTTCAAATTCAAAATGGAATCTATTGAATAGCTTCTGTCTTTGATCATTTGGTAATTAAGATGATGGGGCTGTCTTGAAATACAGCTCCTTCTTTCACTCAGTTCATTACTCAGATCTACTGCTGATCTAAGCTGCTTATTCTGAATTAGCTTTCTCAAGGTTTGCATGTGCTGCATTTCTGCAAAGAACATCTCCTTCTCCAAGGGATGGGTTGCTAAGGATACAAAGGCTTTGTTGATGGTCCTGTTTAATGTCCATCTTCCAAACAGCTCAGGAGAGACGTAGCCTCTGTCAGACAATATTATATGTTGGTTTGCATTTTAGGTTCTTTGAAACCTGATTAAGTGGGGTCAGGCAAACTCCTGTGAAAGCCTGGGGAGGTTGTTTTTTTTTCTTGGAAAGACCTGCACACATGGAAGGTTCTCAGAACCATGAGGTGTAGGTGGCAGAAGTTAAATCAGAGCAGCAGAGTGTGCAGCACAGCAGCACTCAGGGACTGTGGGAGGGTCAGGGCCAGGAGCAGCAGTGGTGGCATTGGCAGCACCCTGGGGATCAGTGGGAGCAGGACAGTCTGCTTTGCCCCAACAAGCTTTTGAGTTGGCTGAAACTCAGCCAGCAACTGACCTGCAAAGACACAGTGGGAAGAGGGGAGGTTAATCATGCCCATTTTTTCATTTTTATTGTGTCTTACCTAGACCCTATTATCTTCTCTTTTAAGAAAGTTCAGTGTGCTGATTTTGTTTTAATAATACCTTGCTTGTGGCCTCTGAAAATTCTCCACTTCCCTTGAGGGAGGTTTTAAGTAGGTTTACCACAGAGTTCATATTCCTTGGTCTGCTGTCAGAAAACAAGTAATAGGTGAGATTATCTCATTTATTCTACTTTCACCAGAGTGGGATCCATAAAACACTCACATTTTTTTCAGCTCTGCCACTGTTTTGTTTTATTTATCAGTTTATTGTTAAAAGAATATCACAATAAATGCTATGTTTTACTTTACTCTATACACAAAATAATATATAAAAAAATAACAAAATGATAAATAGTATAAGCCTGAATGCTGTTTTCTTATGGATGTTAAATGAATTATGCCAGAGGTGTCCAATATCAGAATTGAAATGCTTGATATTTTTTATGTAAAACAAACGTTTTGAATATTAGTGGATATTTCTTCTTATGATTTGGATTTCTTTTGTTTAAAGCTGAAAACAGTTGTTCTCCAGACCATTTCCAGTGTAAAACAACAAAACACTGCATTTCCAAACTGTGGGTGTGTGATGAAGACCCAGATTGTGCCGATGGATCAGATGAAGCCAACTGTGGTATGTCAGTGGTTTTGAATATGTTACTGTATCTTGGCATTCTTTAAAAAAGGTAGTAAAAGGAAATAATCATTGCAGTTTCTGTCCTCTGTCAGTGTATGAGGATACCTGTTATGATAATACAGGTGTGTCTGGCTCATCCAGTTCTTGCTGAATGACAATCTTTGTATGATTAGTTTATAAAATTCATATTGTACTACTATTTTATTGGCAGGAGCCGCAAATTTGTCTCTCATTTGGAATTTTGCAGCACAGTGACAAAGAATTTAGTGACATTCTTTATTTTTCTCACAGTGTTATCCATTTGGTGTCATTTCAGTCGCACACTTGGTTGTTGCTGAGGATCATAAATAGTGAAAGTATAATAATTTGAAATTCCTGTTAGTTAAGACTGGCTGTATGAAAGGGTCCAGAGCTGATTCCAACTTGATATGACCAACTTTTACTTCTCTGTGTGATCTCCAGGGCATGATGTGCCCTAATACACAGCTCCACAAACTTTGCATCCCCAAGGACTTCTCCAAGAACCTGTGATACTTAACGGACCTTTTGTTGTACTTAAATGTGATAGCCTGGGGAAACAGATCCTCCACAAAGATCAGGGATAGGATTGCATCATCACCACACCAAGTCTCAATTTGTGCCAGATTTTACACAATTTCCAGAACCACAGTGTTCTATCCCACTGACCTGGGTTATCTTAGACACAGTAGCAATTAACTATCACTTGGGAAAAAAAGAGATCACACTTTATAGTAGTAATAGCTGTTCTAAGTTATTGCTTGCATTGTTTGAAAGTCAACTCTTTTTGCTGTAAATGAGAGAAAATAATAAATTTAAATATTCTACCTGGGAAATGGATTACAAATAAATCAGAGGCTGCATGAGTGGAGGAGTATTGTCAGAAAATCACTGAATATGGATGTCAATGCAAAACACACACTAACCATGTGCAGAAAAACTTGTGAAATTTTTAAGTCATGCCTACAAAGGAAAACATAGAAAATTGTTGAGATGGAAGAGAACAAGACAAATACTATGGAATGTTCAAAGCTCTCCTCATTATTCATCCACAAATGAGAAAATGGTTTGATGAAATACGTGACTCTGGACAGGTTTATGCCACCTCTTGGACAACAGAGTAACAAAACTACAGGCTGGGATCAAGGACAAAGTACTGAGAAACAGCTGATTTTCCATGGATGTGTTTCAAGGAATTGACACAATTGGAAGTGGCAGATGTGCTTAGGAACTGGAACTGTTCCTCAACACTGGAAATCCAAGACCATAATTTGAATTGTGAACATGGGGAAACTACATCCTATCAAGTGGGGAGAAGTTACAGTCCAATAAATCATTTGGCTTGAAGAAACAATGAATGCAAAGCTGATAAATTTTTGCCATGGAGATGCTTTATATCCTCTTCTAGGATATTATGGAACCAACCCTTCACTGCTCAGTTTCTGATCCACTTCATAGCTGCTTTCTCCTGCAGTTTTCTGCATCACCTGGATCTCCAGCAAGCCATTTCTTTCCAACAGGGACAACTTTCCAAGCTTCCAACTGTGGATTTATATTTTGACTTGCCCATGCAAGCCCAACTCATACAGCAAAGTCTTAAAATAAGGCTTCTAATATTATTCTCAAGAAATAAAATTTAAAAGCTGGGAGCGAAAAAATAAAACTAATACTGAACAGAAAAAAAATTATATTTATACTAGGTACTTCACTGTAAGTTGTCATTTGAACCAATGGCAGTACTTTCAACACAGTTTGGTCTTTTGCATTTTTTCCAAGTTAAAGATTGGTATTATGGACAAATTTTGATAGAATTGAATTCTAGAGCTGCAAGCTGAGTATAAAAAAGATCTGCATATGTTGATGTAATACTAAGTTGTTATTGTTTAGAGTTCATTTCTAAAATGCTTGCAATGCAACTTATCTTTAAGAGTAATCTTTTTTTTTTGCTTGAATGCTCCATAGCCATATGTATTTTTCTTAGTCAACATCTGCTGTGTGTTATTGGGGATATTACATTGGGTAAATTTGCCAGAAGTAGTGTAAATGTATTTGATCTTCTGTGGTTACTTTCCAACTCAGACAGTTGAAGTAGAATTAGGAAATATCTGTTTATTAATGAGTGTATGGTGGGGTTTTTGCTAACAAGAAGGTAGGGTTAATTTGTGCTTCCTGTCCAACTGCAGAAAGCCAGTAGATTATGCTAATCCTTGCTCTCCACTTTAATATTTTACATCAAATATGGGCCAGTTTGAGGGAGAATCTGAAGAAAGCTGTGTGTGGTCTTGAAAAGTGATTATAATATGCTTTAAAGGTTATGTGTATTTCAGGTTTATTAGTATGATGTGTCAACATTAATATGACTGCTTCCTACTTCCTCACTTTTTTAATATTAATTTTATATTAATTTTATTTTTAGCCTTAAGAGTTAAAGTAGGCTTTTCTTCCTGATGATGAAGAATGTTTTCTTTAAGAAATTTGAGGGCTGCATTATAAAAACTTAAACTTCCTTTGACAGGCTTATAATTTCCTGTATGCAGCATCAGTGACAGCCCCCCAAGCTCTAGGACAGCAAGCTGATCCTTGATCCAAAGTGAATCTTTTCATTCTGGGTTTTATCCCTCTCATGCACACACACAAATGCAAAAAGATGAAAATATGTGGAATTAAAACCCCCAACTGGCAATGTGGTGCAACTATGTTAAATAGTGGTTTTATTCGTAGGGATTGGTACTTGAATCAAAATGGGGTTTAGGGCGCTTTTTTTTTTCATGGTTGTTTTGGGTCTTTTCCCATTTAAGCCTTCATCCTGTTTTCAAGACGCTCATTTAGAAGTATTTCTAAAATAAAATCCTGGTTCGGTATGCACAAAAGCTGAACCCCAACCAAGAGGCAACTACATCAGGTAATCACACAAATTGCTGAAAAAGGGCCTTTGCCTGTCACAGTACAACAGTGAATCTCTTATTAATAACTTGAAGAGAGAAATATGAAAATTGAGTTATCAGTACTTACTTCCTTGCCTTTGTACCATTCCTATCTGAACTTTCACGTTTTAAGGGAAAGGCATTTTAACTTTCCCATTTATGCCAAGTGAGGAAGCAATTTAGTGCTGAGGACAGCAGTGACAAAATGTACATGGGCCTGTGTGTGCTTTTCAGGGTTCCACAGTCCCCAAAAAAATAATCGTCTTGCAGTGTTTCCTCTAAGTTGAGTAAATCCATCATTCTCAAAGATCAGGTAATTGTCAACAACTTTATCCTATCTCTGGTATCCCAGTATTTTCCTTAGTTCTCATTAATGTGAAGAAGGAAATACAAGACAAGCAAATCTGGTCTGTAAGACATTTTAAATTGCAAGCTGCTATGAGAGATCAGAAGAAGAATAAAGCTTTCAGATTTGAAGAGAGAGCCTTACAAACAAAATAATATTTTGAAATTAAAAAATAATTAAATATTCCTTAGCATTTGGTAGAAATAGAATAAGAAAAATATTAACATTCAAACAGTAATCATAAAGCAAAGCTTAGACAAGTATAAAGAGGCAATGCTAGAAACTGGATTTAGCATCCTTGAGAACCAGATCATTCTTTTTGAAGAAGAAATAAATATACACTGCATGTTCTCTTCATTCTGGCAGGTAACTGAAATGAAGGGATGTCATCTCTGTATTCTGTGAATTACTGATTAGATATTGGTATTTCTATTGAATGTGTAAGGATAAACAGAATATTTGCTTGTCACTGTGATGATACTTGTCATTAGTATTTAGAACACATTTTGTGGTCAAATATTACATTTTGCTAGAAGTATTTAATAGATATAAGATGGATTGTGGGTTTGAAACTATCTTTTGCAAACCTTCAGATTCAAAATACAAGCCTGTCATACATTTGGGTGCAATATTTTTGTTTTGTAATGTTAAATATTTTTAATTGCTTGCCAACATAAGTATTTTTGAAATACCTTGTTTAAAATATCATAGACTATAATCTTGAGAAACATCACAGGAAAAAATATTCAGGGAGAAAACATCTTACAATCATGATATTGGCAGAGAATAAGGAACAAACGGAGAAAGCAGTATTGTAATGACCAGGTTTTTGGGTGCACACAACTCACCTGCAGCACCATTTACCTCCACCTTCTGGATAGTCAAATGTAGGTTTGATTTGTCACTCAAGTTCCAGAACCACACCTAAACCATAGGAGAAGAAACAACAGTTTGGACCATAGAATCAAAAATAATCCCTCTAATTTGTCATCCTTTCCACCTCACAAGCAGAATAAGCAGGTTGTGCTGTTCCAGTCCTCTGTAACTGTGTCAGCTTTTGGGTCTCACTGAGCTGCCATGGTAGGAGTGTGAGCCTGCACTGACATCCTGGGACATGGCCTAAAGGAAATTAAAACAATTCCCACTGAAATATCACAGTGACATGTAATTTTAAATATGTCATTGAGGTTTTACAAAGCAAACTGGGGGGTTTTTTCAATGAAAATGTCACTGATAACTTTTTAATTTACTTCATTTCAACTCAGTCCTTAGAAGCTGAAAGAATTATTCAAGATTTACTCAGAGAAAACACAGAGGCAGCTCCTTCCTTTTGGAGGAGTTCAGGATATTCCTGTGTCTCCAAGAAGCTTTACCTCCAATGCTTCTCTGTAAATAAAAAAGCTCATTGAAAGTTTACATCATGAAGAAAATTGTTCTCACTTGAGCAATAGAGGCTTGATAATGTTTTACCTTGTATGAGTAGATTTCCAATCCAATCCATCAGTAGGTGGAAATTTAAATCAAAGTGCAAAGTTTTCTGTCAGGTTTGATTAGTCTTAAATTATTATATGCAAAAATAACTTTTGAGAAATACATATTTCGTACATTTTTCAACTCAATATTCTTGTGGTTTAATGTGATCTGATCTTTTATAAAGCAATCTTACAGAGAAATTCAAGGAAAAGTTAATGGATTTTTTGAGATTCAGTGCAATAATAATCTCTCTCCAAACTAACTTGTGATCCCTTCTGAATTTTATATTGTTAACTGTAAGTAACAGTTTAGACAGTGTATATTTTAATTTTATCAAATTTAAGAGCATACATGTTTTGGTATAAATAAATAGAAGCTTAAAGAATGTGTCATGGGAAATAAATTATCCCTGAAAGTGATGGTTGCTCCTTCTTAAATAGATCCAGCAGTACTATCATGTCTTTAGTAAAGTCTGCCCATTTTGACTCTTCATTTGCAATGCTGTAAATTTTATTCACCTTTATTACAGATAAAAAAACTTGTGGACCTCATGAGTTCCAGTGCAAAAACAACAACTGCATTCCAGACCATTGGAGATGTGACAGCCAGAATGATTGTGGAGATAATTCTGATGAAGAGAACTGTAGTAAGTAACTTTTCCCTTAGTGTTGTAAGAAGCAGAGTCAGTTTAGCAATATGTAAGAGCAAAATTTTGAATTTTGATGAAATACACATGTATGTCTTGATTCAACACCACCTGATCTGTTGAAATTCAGTTGACCATTGGAAAAGTCCCTTGATGAAATTCTTAAATTCTATTCATTCTTGTAAAGAGCTGCAGTTCTTCATGAGCTATGCCAGCATATCTGGCCTATGGCTTCTGAATAATCTCATTAATTCAAAAGAAATATTGCAGTTAATTAATTACCTTTGTCATTTAGTCACATATTGAATTTCATAGCTGTAGATAAGAACCATAAAAACTGCCCAGTGCTGAAGGGATATGCTTTGTTAATGATGAAGGTGGATCAAACACTACCTGCACATTACATTCCTGAGCTGACTTGCCTTGTTTCCTGTCGTGGGAAGTCTGTGATAGTTAATCACATAAAGGCATAACTGGCTATTCACAGTCAGCCTCGTTCTCTCCTACCTATGAGGAACCTGAAGGCCTAATAAATCTCTCAGAGAGTTAATTTACACTGAGTTTTTAGGAAAAAATACCAAGTCCTGAATAGGTCTAGATCATAATCATATTTATAAAATTTTTAAGGAGAGAAATTCCACTAATAGTTATGAAATCCCTTCTTTTCAGTTGACAATTTCTGTTCTTTTTGTTCTTTTACTTGGAAATACAAGAAATTTTTATCTTGGTTTGTAGATGACCTTGAACACACATTTCTGATGGCATATCATGCATGTATATTTAGGATCTTCAAGGTAATGATTTAGAAAGCTTACAAATTAGGCAATCTGATGCTGAGTACCCGCTGTGTGCCCTTTTCTCCACTTTGAGATGTGGTGTCCATGGGTAGAGAGTGGCTCATTCTGCCTGAGAGGCTACAGTGGATTTGTCTGCCTTGGAATTGCCACCTGCACTTAAAAATGTTACGAGTTCCTGCAAGCAATAGTGCTGCAGTTTTCATATGCAAGTGTTTCATCTAAAGGAAAATGTCATGTGGCTCAGCAGTCACTGAGATCCTTTTGTTGTTATACCCTGGGGGGGTTGACACACAAAAGCTTTCTTAGCTTTGTGGGAGCTTTTACTTAGGAATTGATTATTAGTGTCAGTTGCCTATATCATAACTCGCAAGAACTTATTTTATGTTCTTTTATTCTCACGTAAAAATCAAATAAGAGGTCATAGTTTTGCTATGGTGGTGTTAATCTACATGACTGAACAATCTTTTGAAAATTAAAGAAAAAACAACAGCAACTAAAACTTCTAAAAATATTGTTACTGTTTGCAAAATAATTGTTGATGATCATATTTTGAATTTGCCATGTGTATCACCCAGTAGTAATAACTTTCTTCTTTGAAGTTCAAATCATCATAGTAAAAGTGATTGAAAAAAGTTCAAATTATGAGGGAGCAGTCATGTTTGAGGCTTTTTAAATATTTATTAAGTTCACCAACTCTGTCTTCTTATCAATAGCCAGGTCATATGTTCAGTTCTTGGCTGTTATCTAGACTTGCAGATAAAGAAATCTGTAATTAATTATAATGTATGGAATTAGAGACTTGAGAGTACTCAGACACAGCCAGTGCATTAAACTAAAGAGTGTTTGGGATTTTTAAATTTATTTTGATTTCAAATGCATGCTTAATTTCTCACTATTAAATCCTATATTCTACTGTTTAAATTAAATACACTGGGCTGACAGAGTTTTAAAAGTCAACATCTTGGAAGCATTGGCAAAGTGCATAATACTGTTCTGTTGTTTGAAACAGATAAAATTTTTATAGACTATCAAGTCACTTATGGAATAAAGTGTAATGAAACAAATATATGTGAAATTAGAACTTCAAAAGCGTTTGACAGATTATATTGCATTGCACATTGTGATAAATTGTTCATAGCATGCATGAATATATAAAGTGCTGTCAGGTAATTATATTAGAAAAATGATTTGTTCTCAAGAATGCAGAAAGAATTCACTGAATTATAGAAACTCAGCTCAAGTGTTTACATTTTTGTCTATAATTTGTTCACATGCAAGGAATTCACTATCCTGGGGAAGTTATCAGGGTTGTAACAGAGTGTGTATTAAAAAATGTCATATAAGGATGTGAGAAATTATTAGTGATATCATGCAAATCATTGTGCCCATTCTGAATTTGTTATTTAACGGTATTTATCTTACAGTCTATTTTTCTTTAAGTATATTTGAACTCTCTGAAATAAGTAGGAGTTATTAGGAAGGCTATAGGTCTATCATGAGTTTGCACTAAGTAGAATACATTGTAAACTCTTCTGAGGTAATATCTTTGGAGAGGGAATTTGCTTTCAGAGTGTATTTGTATTTTTAAGAAAAAAATTGAGCAAAAATAGTGGTTTGCCTTTCAGGAAACTTCAAAAGAAAAATTCTTTAGTTATGACTATCATTCCTGCTATGAAGGCACCAGTAATTTTTTATTGAATGTAATTAAAGAAAATATAATATACTGTAAACATTGAAGCAAAGCAAACATAATAATGCTGTAGAAAGATATGAATTCAATCAGTGTAAAAATATTAACGTTGCTGGAAAATCTTCCTAACGCTGTTTTGTTGCTTCTACAAGTTGTCAGGAAAACAAATTAGTTAATTTTGTCCTGCGATGAGTTTGTATCTGAAATGCAATGAGAAGTAGCAATTATTTAATCTTTACTGAAAATGTTTTAAATGAGCATATTGAAGTAAAATAAGCTGGAGCATCTCATAATATCATATTGAGTAAATTGCTGTGAATTCACATTCTTCACATTGCTTAAGGCTCAGCTGACTTGGAGCAATGGTTTGTGTGAGTTCTCTAAAAGCAGCAAGGTTTGGCCATGTGCTACTTTAGTGTGACAAAGTGATGGGTACCAAAGGTTCCTTTTCTATGTACACCTACCAGTCTTAGGCTTAGATCACCAAAGAGCAAGCCTTGTCTTTGTTTTAGATAACCACGATGATAAGTAAAGTTATTACAAAAACAAGTAAAGAAAATCTGTGTTTACTACCACAGTAAACACATGAGAAAACCCCACCTGTTAACACTTTAATTCCCTCGTGGTTAGAAACATTCATCCTGCAGGATGCTCCATGTCACTGTTTTTAGCCGTTTTGTGACAGAGAATTTCAAGGAAGGGTGTTAAGTTTTTTCTCACTTCTGTTTTGCCATGTTGTAGTGGTTTTGGCTGGGATAAATTTAATTTCCTGATGTTATCTGGGTGCATCAGACTGAATACTCTGATTTGGCTTATTGAAGAGTTTCCATTCCAACATGACTATGTAGTGATAGATCCAATGAATATTCATCACCACAGAGTGGGGTCTGTGCACACTAATTCCTCTAAATATTTGTCCTCTACTGCCAAATGTCAGGATTACTGTAGAGGTCAATGTAAACTTCTAACTCCTTTTGGATGAGGTTCTCCTATCCCATGTTTGTATTGCCATTGCTTCATTTTTTTAAGTGCAAGTTCCACCTGTCCTATTATATAAATTAGTTGCTGTAAAAGTTTGCCTCATAGCAGCTGTTACAAGACATAGAGTTCTCACAGAAGCAAACAAATTTATCCTGTACAAATACAGGTGAAAAATAGATGGTGCATTTCAAATTCACATCCTAGTCTAGAAACTATTCTAGTTTTTTTCCCCTCAATATTGTATATCAGTGCATCAGTCTCCTAAAAACTCCTTTCAATCCATGACTTATTGCAATGCCTATAGCTATTAAATGCAAAATTGAGCCCCAGATATGAAATCATTTTAAAGGTGTCTCTTGAGATCCCTTTCTTTCTCCACTTTAAGTTGATGTCAAATGTGTGTTATTATTTTACTTTAAAATGTGAAAGTAGGTCATCTTACATGTTGTGTTCCAAATAAAATTTTTTTCCTAACAATTAAAAAAAAGTTCTTTTCTTGAGGAGGAGTTTCAGGGATTTTATAAAGCAGAAGCTGAAGGATGCTGTCCTTTATTGGTTATACAGAAGTCTATTAATAGTTGTTCCTCTCACAAGCCATTTGAGCAGTGATGGGAGAGTACTCTGCTGTGTTCATATGTAAATCACAGAGATGGATTCCAGCAGCAGAGGAAATATTTCCTGCAAACAGAGAGAATTCACTAGTTAGCTCAATGTGTACACTTTTCCAGTCAAACCTCTGCTTATAAATAATTCATTAGCAGTATAGAAAATGTATTTGCTAATATTTTGACAATCAATTAGAAACATGACAAATGTTTTTTACATGTGAATTACTTTTCCCACAAATTATTTCCTTTATATATTAGATCATATCATGAAATTCCCCTTCCTGGCCTGTTGACAACAAGAAGAACCAAACATCAGGGATTTGCTAAATGTTTTACAACAAGCTTATACTTGGGAAAAATTTGAAACAGTATCTGTATAATCTAAGAGTCCACATAAATGCTAACCTTTGATTTGTTTAAATATAACATTGTTGGAGAACTGATGCAATTACTGTAGATCTGCTTTTATTATGACTTTTCTACAACTTGAAGATTCATGAAAAACTTAAGATACAGGGAAAAGATACCTGCAAAATGAAACTTTTCTTTCCAACAGGGTCATTTGAAAACTTTTTATGAAGTAAGTGGAAAAAAGGTAGCTGAAAAGTTATTAAAAATATTCCTTTCTTGAAACAGTCCTTGATTTAATAAATTATGAAAAAAAACCTTGCCCTAAATTCAACTTTACGTTGGATCCACACAACTCATGTCTGGTATATTCTGATGCTGGCACTTACCAAATTCTTCTCAGTTTGAGGCCCCTAACTTTGTGTTTGCTTTCCTTGATTACAATGGTGCATTTTACCAAAATATTCATGCAAAATATTCAGGACCCTTTAGCATTACCCAATTCATTACTGTCCATTGCTCCTTCTGCTCCCGGGCTCTCCTCTTTCACCCTTTCTCCTTTTATTCAATCACTGCCATTTATCATTTCCCATCTCTCTATTGAAAAAGTGTCACTAATTAATCCTTGATTTTTACATCATTTGCATAATGCATTGTTTACTATGATGAAAATAATCCCATGAGTAATCCTTGTTTGCTCTTTCAGTCCTTTTTTTTCCCAAAGCCCTCTGACTGGCAAGGTCTCAATTGCATGCAGAGACTTGTTTAAGTTCTCCTAAATCCCCACTACTTCTCTGCTTTGGTTTTATCTAGTGCTCCAAAGTCCAGAAAATGTCTTTTGTAGTAGTTCTCATCTTCAGGAGGAGAGCACACAATGTTCTCTGGAGGAATCTTCCTCACTGGTCCTGTTGCCAGTGGGTTTGTGTCAGCAGTGGTGAAAACACAGAGCTGTGCAGACAGTGGAATAAACAGCCAAGTTCACCTTGCCAGGATCCCTCCCTTCCTCCCTCCCTGCTTCTCCTGTGGCCTTTGCCTGTATCTCCAATTAATTTTGTGTCTTCTCTTCCCCTTTATTGTGTCCATCTTGTATAATGACTTCAGACCTCCCTGGGTTTTGTTTCTTCCCAGGGAGTAGAACAACTTATCCATTTATCACAGAATATTCCATTTATCTTCCAACCTTTACTACCTCCTATTCATCTGTGTTCAAGAAATTACTGGATGTGGCACTTAGTGCCATGGTCTAGTTGACAAGGTGATGTTTGGTCAAGGGTTGGGCTCAATGAACTCAGAGGTCTTTTCCAAGCTAATTGACTGCAATTCTGCAATTTCCTTCAGTTCTTTTTATTTAACATGTGCTTTCTGTTTCCCTAAAATAATTTGAGAATTCCATCCCTACACTTACCTTTTTTAAAAAAACTTTTCTGCATTTTTTAATAAAATGTCAGATGTAGGTTTTTGGAGGTATAGTGTGCTTTGACTTTTGCAACTCCCTGTATTCTTATTCTCTTAAATCTCCTAAACCATTTTGTCAGCATTAACTGACTGAACTATTATCATGCTTCCACACTTAATTTCTGGAAAACAGATTGTGCTTGAAACACCAAACCTTACCTCTTAGATGTCCCATTTATCATCTCAATATTGGTCCCCTGAATGCTTAGCAAAGGGGAAGCTGACTCTTGACACACACACAATCACACACATACACACACTTGTACATATTAAAAGTTATGGGATAAATTATATGCTACTGCATCACAGAAAGTCAAAAATCTGGATAGTTCTAATTATATTGAATATTAAGAGGTGCTAAATGTATTTCTAGTCTGAGACATATCTCACAGAGCCTGTAATGACATGCATTCATTGAAATAAATTAATATTTATATAAAGAGCACACATAATTCTCCAAAGAAATTTGATGGAACAGAAATGAAACTATCTTTATTACTAGCTTACTGCATGTAAATAAAATTCAGTTATAAGATGTTATGGAAGACAGTTCTGCAGAAATCTAGTCCTTATAGATTGCAAGTTAGTTTTGTTTTGGGTTTTGTTATGGTCAGTCATTGACTGGTGGAGTTTATATATAAATTATGTCATGGAATTGCTGATGAACGTAGTGTTTCTTTTCTTTATTCAGAGCCTCAAACGTGCACTTTGAAAGATTTTCTTTGTGCAAATGGAGACTGTGTGTCAGCGAGGTTCTGGTGTGATGGAGACTATGACTGTGCAGATGGCTCAGATGAGGTAGGCATCTTTCAGAAATATATTTCTTTAGAAAATCAGTAATATTATAAGTATTATATTGTTAGAGAATGGATTCTCACATGCAAATATTAAAAAGCAGCGATGGGAACTCTACATGTGAAGCCATGTATGCACATATTGTTACAAAAATTAAAATTAAACCTATCGGAGTAGTTATTTTAAGAAGGGAACATACAAGCATAAGAGAGTCATGTTTAAGAGTAGTCTACAGCTTTTTTTTTCCCAGCACTGATCTGGACCTCTTCCCATGCTGTAAATACTTTGTGTCCTGACTGGGAAACCATACTTTCTACACACAGCAGTGGTTTGATTTGTGGGCTTTTTTGAGGGAACAATGTAGACTGTTGTATAGTGGAAACTCACTGGATTAACATTAAGAAAGTCACTGGACTTTGCTGGTTTTCTGTTCTTTCTTTTCCCTTTTTTCCCTTCTTTCTTGTCAGTACTGGACCTCAGTTACTTCCCAGCTACTTACAGGGTGCAAGCCACATTTCCTGAATCACATCCACAAATAGATTGAATTTCACAGGACATTACTGTATTTCATTGTGTATAGGAATATAGGCTGTAACTTCTGTGACCAGCTGCATATTCACCAACGATCTATATTAAACTCTTGATCTTTTATATTCCTTGTTTGTTTTGTACCAGAGGTATTGTGAAACAGGCTGCTCAAGGGATCAGTTCCAGTGCTCCAATGGTCAGTGCATATCAGCAAAATGGAAATGTGATGGTCATGAAGACTGCAAGCTTGGGGATGACGAGAAAAACTGTGTACCAGGTACTGATTTCAAAAGTGCTGAAGGACAAAAAGAAGGAGGGAATAAATCAGAAGAAAAGAAAATAAGTCAGCAGATCAAGATTCCTTGGGCAGTAGAAATAGCAAGGAGCACAAAGAAATCTGAAATATTTTACCTTTCGAGTGTGTATCACAGTGTCTTCCTACTTGGGTTTTGAAAAACCCACTTATGTACAGCTATGTAATATGAATTTTGGTGAGGGAACAGTATTTAATTTAACTATGTTGAAAAGTAATTTGATAATATACTCAGGATATAAAATTCTGCTCTGGAAACACCAGTAACTCTTGGCATTTTACTAAATTATCTCTGGGAGATTTTTGCTTTGTGGTATTCATTCAAACGTTACTAGTCCTTCTGCAAAGATTTTCTCTACCAAATTAGCATTTTTGTTGTTATTATTTTATTTCCTTTTTGCCTTTTGGAAAATACAGTTGTTTATTTTTGCAGGTATTTTCCAACATTTTTTGTAAGCTTCATCTAGATGAGTGCAACAACATAGAATTCTATGACAAAACTCTTGTTTTACAATTTGATAAGAATATCCACCTATATGTTAAATAAAATTGCTTAATATTTAGTTATTTTAATTCTGATAATGTATATTTTCTAAAACCATGGTTTCTTGTAAATTTTAACTTATTTGATTATAAGCACTTACATAAATTTAGCTAAAGTGTAAGCTCATTTTAAAAAATGTAGTTTTTTAAACTATACTGTTCTATGAATATGTTTATAGTTACTTTTATTATCAAGTGTAAGGAAAACATAAAAGGAAATTTCTCAGTGTTAAAACACAAATAACCTTTCACTATCATTATACAGTTCAGTTTTGTCAAGTCCTTCATTGTAGTTTAATAATAAGTTTGGAATAGCTCTGCTCAGCTACACAAGTTTGCTCCCTATGTTAACCAGAGGAAAACTTTAAATTATAAACCAACTTATTTATAAATTGTCTTTTTCTTAATGCTAACTCTGTGTTTGTAAGCAGCATCTCCAACCTGCTCTTCAAGTGAGTACGTGTGTGCCAGTGGGGGCTGCATTTCGGCATCCTTGAAATGCAATGGAGACTACGACTGTGCTGATGGCTCTGATGAGGTACCTGGCAAAGTTCTCTTGATCATTTTTCATTCTGATGTGATTTTTTTTAACAGTCTCAAATTAATTGAAAAGGCTAATACGGTTTTCTTGCATCCATTGAACAGTTAGATAACTTAACCCCTTGACTTTACACTGCATTGTGTGTGTTTGCTCTGTGACCACCTTTTGGAATAAACAAGTGTGTTCTTCCTAAGTCAAAACATAAGTGTGGTTCTGCAGGAGTTTGCATCAGAGGCTTCTCTGTACAGGCAGTGTGGACAAATTTGTGACACATTTGGCTTCTCTGTCCTCTGGATTCCTCTAATACAATCCTAACAGGTATCTCAACCTCCATGGACCTTCAAGCCACGCTCTTCCTACTTCTTACACTGTTGTTATGTATTTAAAAAAATCACCTTCATAAACGACTTCAAGAAAAAGACTCCAAAATAGTTATTTCTCTTAAGCACAAAGGTGCCTGTTATATATATTATAATATGAATATAATAGTGTAATGGGAAGGATACCTGAGCCAAATGCTGCACAGTTCAGGTGAAGAAAATTCACGATGGAGGTTTCTAGCCCTGAGCAATGTGAGTATGAGCCAGTTCACACTAACTGACCTTATGCCCAGGGTTGTCTCTTGTTAGGGCAGTTGCCTTCAGAGCTGTAAGTGTAGCTATTGTTTCCATTGCTAATACTAGAAACATAAAAAGAAATATCAGAACATATGAAATGTATACGTACAATTTCACTTGAACTTCTGTAACTAATTAAATTGTACATTACATTGTCAGAGACAACTCCATTGTACTAAATATGTAGGGCAATGAAAGTTGTGTTGGGAAATTTTGTCTTCAGTATGTTGTTGTCATTCTTTAATATGTAAATCCCATCTGTATTCACACAGATGGATTGTGTAACAGAATGTAAAGAAGACCAGTTTCGATGCAAAAATAAGGCTTACTGTATCCCTGTCAGATGGCTTTGTGATGGGATCCATGACTGTGTGGATGGCAGTGATGAAGAAAACTGTGACCAAGGCAAGAGACACTTTTCTTTAAAAGGCATATTTTATTGGACTTATTATTAACACATATTGCAAGTTAGAGGTACCCTGGCCATTCTGAGTGATGAAAGGAAGGCTCTGTGACCTCCTTCAACAAGGGCAGTACAGCAGCTTCACAAGTGATTTGCAGGAAGAAGCAAAACTTAAGTTGTTTATGATTTTCATCTCATTTCTCCTTTGTGTTTCCTTCCCCAGTGATCAAAAGGTTGTGTTGTTACTGGAAGCATATTCATTTTCATCAAGAAAATCAGTAATAAATCCAGTTAATTTGCAGTTTTATAGACAACAATAAATTACAAAACTATGCACAGTAAATTACAAGGCCATGCAATATAATGAACAGTTGCTAAATAAGTAATCTTAAGACCTCAGTTTTCTGTTTATTTTGTAGAATCATAGAATGCTTTGGATTGGAAGAGACCTTAAAATTGATGGAGTTCCAATCCCCTGCCATGGGCAGGCACCTTCCACTATCCCGGGTTACTCCAAGCCCCATCCAAGCTGGCCTTGAACACTTCCAAGGATGGGGCAGCCACAACTGCTCTGAGCAACCTGTGCCTGTTCTTCCCCTTCCTTTTTGTGTCTACATCTGTCCAGGAGCTCCTCCATCTACTCAGTCCTCCTGGCATTTTTGCCTGCCTTCCTCTTTGTTGAGGTCCATCACTCCTAAGATTGCAAGAGATGATCCTTCAGTATTAACCAGCTTTCTTCAGGGCTTTATTCCATGGCACTCTACCAAGTAGACTCCTGAAGAGGTCAGAGCTGCTCTGCTGGAGTCCTGGGTAGTGAGCTTGCTGTGGGCCCTACTTGTTGCCCTAAGGCTCTTGAACTTGCCCAGTTCATGGGCACTGCAGCCCAGGCTGCCCCTGAGCTTCAGATTCCTCACCAGCGCCTCCCTGTTGGTGAGAGCAAGGTCCTGCACAGCTCCTCTTTCACTTGGATAACAGTTGCACCAAACACAGACATACTTACTCAAATGAAAGAAGTTTTTTCCAAAAAGCGAAATTTTACTCAGTATTTTGTCATCTTGTTGGGGGTTTTTTCCAGATTTTTCTTCTTTCATGTTCTTTAAATTGAGTAGTTCCATGTGTTAGTCCAATGATATGTGTGTAAATTCAAAAGCATAATGGAGTATAATAAGTGATAATAATAAGATACAAAGAAGAGTAAAATATCCTTTCTTTAGTTTGGTCTGTCTATTAAACAATACTTAACCTCCAGGGGGAAAAAAAAGAAAAAAGATGTCATATGGGGATACTTAAGTTCAAAAGAGAGACCACAAAATTCAGAAAATGGGAATAATATTCCAGAGATGTTTAGATGCAAGACCGATAATAAAGTTTAAAAAAATCTTGAGTTTGTTTTTTTTTTAAACTACTTTAGAAAGATCTGGACTGTATCTCTTTAAAAACCAATGAAGTGTAAGCGAATAGTAACACGTTTATTTTCTCTGAAGCCACATTATTCTTTGGATAGCATAATGGCACTTCTGTGAACTGCAAATTGCTTATAATGCAATAAGAACCCTCTTGCCTAGTTGCTTATTGCTATAATACTTTGTATTTATGTCACAATTATGATTCTGTTGCAGAAATCTACTTTATAAAGGAGTTATGACAGCCCGAGCAATCACATGAAACAAATGCCAGTTTATCTCACTGATAACTAATTTTTTCATCTTTGGAAATACAACAAACACAAATGGAGTTTTATTCTACAGCATTGTAAAATAATATCCATAATATTTATCTGTAGCCCAATGTGCATATTTAGAAAAATACCTCTCTTCAATCTTATTATACAACTAGAATGATGGTTATATTGTGATTACACACAGAAGTATTTGTATTCATGTCTTTCATCATGAAGAGAACGTTAATTTTATGTATTTTCCTTGGATAATAATACAGGATATTTCTGTTAATGTTCATAAGTTATATTTGCAATGGGAGTGAATTATATTTGGTAGCACAGTTTGAGTTCCCAACATCCTCTCACGCTACAGGTATTTCATGGAAATTAATTTTCTGAAAAAAAAAAAAGTTAAACCATTCTGAACGTTTATAGCAAAAGCAAGGCTTCTGTTGATGTTAATGGAGTGTAAACAGGGCACTGAATGAATAAGTAAAAAGCCGCTGGAACCTGATCTACTCTTAGAGTGGATGTAATGTGTTGAGCTAAGCCACAGCAAGAGTTTGGGCATGAGCATAAAACGTTTCATTGTTTACTCTTCTGCAGGTACACAGCTTTATGTCTTTTATACTCTACCCCTCTCAGGAAACTGAGAGCCAGTTACCATTAAAATGTGTTATATGGGAAATTAATTGTAAGAACTTTTCATAACTTTGTTAATTGGTGGTGATAAAATTTAGTCATAATCTCGAAGCAAATTCCTTCTTACGCTGCCCATATTAAAACTGAATCCAGGTTGAACCAATTTTAGAGTTTGAGCACTCCAGCTTAAAAGACTTTCTCAGTCTGTGTTCCCTTTTGTTAGATGATTTAGGGTTCACTCAATGCTGAGGTTACATGGAAGAATTTATCCTTGCTGCTTTCTGTGTTCAGTAAATATCCTAATGAGAAATTTCAGAAGTTACAAAAAGTAACAGTTAGAGGTCCCGTGGTTTTATCTGCTCAGTGCCTACATCACACTCCCACGGAACGAGCCTGCACTGATGTGACCTTTTCCACATTTGACCGAATTTCTGTCTTCTGGTTTATCCCATTCTCTGATGGCACAAATGACTAATAAACCAGCCAGGCCTTTGCTGGGAGGCAGCGGTGGAAGCTGCAAGACGGGTAGTTTAAACACGTGGCTGAATGCAGGGGAAATATGTCCAGCTGGTGAGCTGTGGGTGTCTTTGTAACAAACAGGTAATTCCTACCTAACTGTCCTGAGAAGGAAGTTTGGTCAAGGAAGAGATTTTTAAATGAGTATTTCTCTCCGTTTCTCCAACCCATTCATTAGGGGTCTGTACATTTAGCTATGCTACATGTGTCTTTCTCTGCTAATTGTATGTGCTAAGTGGTTTAACTGGTTTATCAATATCTGACATGCTTTCTTTTGTCTGTTTTTCTGCATTTTTTTCCTGTCATCTTTTCATCTTTCCAGGGGGAAATATATGTAGAGCTGATGAATTTTTGTGCAATAATTCCCTCTGCAAACTACATTTTTGGGTTTGTGATGGTGAGGATGACTGTGGAGATAACTCTGATGAAGTTGCTGAAATGTGTGGTATGGCATTACATTTTTCAATGCTTTTCATGTAATAGAGCAAGAAATGGCATGTAAGATACATAAAAATATAAGGACACTTGTCTAAATTTTGGTTATTTTGCTTTTCAAAGATTAGCTTGAAATGTGGGATATAGTTTTCTGTTGTTATTGCTTTTCTGTAATTTCAGATATGATATTTGGGAGAAATGAATCTTTTCCTGTAGGAAATCCACAGAGGGTAGAAGTTACTTCTACAGTGTAATATTGATCATCATTCCACTTGTTTTAATTCTGCTGTATTTATTGATCCTAGAAAAGAGGTATAAATTACCCTTATCACAGAAAATAGTTTCTTTCCCTAAATGAGGACCTTACTCTGTCAACACTGTTGAAGTGTTGTCCCATTAGGTGCCAGAAGTTAAAATCAAGCACCATTCAGATGTCACATACAACTGCATTCCTGTGCCTGCTAATTGCTTTTCTAAGGAGGCATTAGAGAAAGTTTGTGAGTTCTAGATGGGTAATAGCTGATTCTTCTCTTTGATACACAGTAAAGTTTCCATGTCCTCCAACGAGGCCGTACAGATGTAGAAACAACAGGGTTTGTCTGCGCCCTGAGCAGCTTTGCAATGAGGTCGATGACTGTGGTGATAACTCGGATGAAGATCACTGTGGTAGGTGATATTACCTTTCAAGGCATTCAGATCAGAGAAAACAACTTGAAGGCAAACTTTGTTACAGAGATCTGCTTGTCCTTCAGTAAAGCTTAACTGGAGGTTAGTAGATCAGAATTTGAAACTGAAAGAAATAAAGCTTGAAATAATTTCCAGTTGCTTAATGCTTTGTGGTCGTTCCCATTTGTGTGTGTCTAAAATAATCTAACAATCTGAAATACTGATTTATTTTTTCTCTTATTAATTTGTCGTTATATAGATAAAATCACATACAAAGCAAGACCATGTAAAAAAGATGAGTTTGCTTGTAATGACAAGAAGTGTATTCCGATGGAGCTGCAGTGCGATTGGTTTGATGACTGTGGAGATGGTTCAGACGAGCAGGACTGCAAAATGAGTGAGTCTGATTTTGTGATTGTAGCAGGAGAGAGACGAGTAAACAAGACATTCATCTGTGCAAAACCTACTCAACAGCACAGAAAAAAAAATAAAACAAAAACCAACCAAACAAAAAACAAAACAAAACAAAAAACCCACGAAAAAACCCCAAACAAAACCATCATCCAGTTTTGGGGGGTTTTTAAAGTTATTTTAGTGAAGTTATTTCTTTTAGTTAAAAAAGGAGGTAATTCTGTGCCACAAGAGAAAGGCAAATTTTATAGCAATTCAAGCTGTAGTAGTTCTTAAAATAGTTAAAAGTTTTTGATGAAATTTGAGTATAAGTTGATTGTATTTCGTTTCATATTTGCAACAACTTTTAGTAATAAATTCTTGATGTGAAATGTATCTCAATTACATGCTGTCAATTTGTATGCATGTTTAGATAAAAAGTGTAATGTCATTTATTTGTTAAAAATTTACCTGATACTCTTTTAAAAAAGAATGATAAAATTATTTGTTGTTGTTACTTTAGATCTCATTTTTAACAGTTTAAACAAATATATCAGGGGGTTTTTTAGACGTTTTGTTTATGTTTAGGTGTCACTGAATATACGTGTGAAGATAATGTGAACCCTTGTGGAGATGATGCATACTGTAATCAGACCAAAACATCCCTTTTGTGTCAGTGTAAACCTGGATTTCAAAGAAACAGGAGGAACAGACAATGTGAAGGTACAGATATTTTCCATCATTCCTCGCTGTAAAGTATTAAAAGTCAACTATGTGGTCAGTTTTGTGTGCAGGAGAAGGAGATATATATCATGTACTTTTTTTCTGCAGAGTAAAAGCTGTTCCATAGCTATGGGATTAAGGGGAGAAAAAAAAAATTTACAGGATGTAGATTCATACATTTTACCTGGAGAGGTTATCAAAGATTTAAGATTGGTTGTGAATGTCAAAAGGTTCAAGTCAGACAATTAAAGGAGTTAAGGGATAAATGGGCATAGTAGATTATTTAACTGAGCCTATTGGGGTTGGTGTTTAAATTGGCATATGAGAATATTTTAAGTTTCATAAAATGATGAAGATGCATAAAACAAAATTGAAATGAAAATAAACTTATAGAAAGTAAACTTCCTCAGCAAATGTAGTCTGGATATATATGTTTCCATACTGATCAGCAAAAGACATAGTTGTTATAATGAAAGGGTTGATAGAAAAGATAAATCTGCCTTTCCAGAGAGTAAGTTGTGAATTCACTTTCTAGTTGGTGAGCAATAATTCAGAGAAGAAGTTCAGACCACTCCAAAGGAACTATGAAAGTTATCATTGTTTTACTCTTAAGAAAACAGTATAAAGAGGAGCTTTTCCAGTAGAAGGGAATCATGTAGTTTGGACTGTACCAAAGACAATTATCTTGGACATAATTGTAGCAGGGGTTTTTATTCTTAAAGTTTATTTCACGTTCTAATAGTGATAGATTGATATAAAGGATGCAGAAATAATATTAAAAAAATCTTCAATAATAGCGCTTGTAACTATAGGTATATAAATTACAATTCTCTTCTTTATAGATATCAATGAGTGTATGGTATTTGGTGCCTGCTCCCAACACTGCAATAATATTAAGGGATCATACAGATGTGCATGTGAGAAAAATTATAAGGAGAGGAATAACAGCTGCATAGCAAAAGGTAAGGCTACAAAAATCAAACTAGAGGGACAGTACTAAATCATTTGTTATGTACATGGTTGGTAACACTGAAGTGTGGCAGGTACTATTTATTTTTAGATAAATATTTCCTGAATATTTTACAGAAATAATTCTTAAAAACACTCAGATTTACTTTGCATTTCAGTAGCAGTATATTCTAATGATCTCTATGTAAATGAACTTAATTTGAAAGTCCATTCCCAATTTCAGTGTCTTCTATTTCCAGCCATATACACACAAATAAAAACAGTGATTACACATTAGCAAGCATGGAAGCACGTGAAGCTTTAGAAGCTTGAGAGAAGAATCAACTTCTTCCTAGAAACATATTTTAAGAATAAATTAAATAGTGTTTCGAGTTAATATTTTGCTTTGTGTTGAGAAATTCTACACAAGTCATTTAAGTGGAGTTTTTCAAGGTATAATGAGCTAACTGCATACTTCTGATATAAATCAGTTTCCTAGATGTGGTCCAGTGAAGGTAAAGAAATAAACACACATAGATGTTTTTTCTGTTTTTCATTTGCACAAAATGGAGGTAATTGTGAAGTCTGGGTATTATGTAGCTTATAAATCATGAAACAAGCAATGAAAGAGCTGACTGAGCAAAGATCACATAATCTTTATGGATCGGTATCTCAGCATCTCCCCTGCAATTTAATGAGATTTTGGTGTGATTTGGAGTGTTCAGCACAGAGTGGGTGCTGAGGATACAGGAAGTGGTTCTCCTACACCCTCGTGCACAGCTCTGAGCAGTTCCTGACCTGAACCTCATGGCCAGTGAGCACATCCTGTGTCCTTCTATCCCAGAGCCATGACAGGTTGTGTGATGGGAATGCCAGCCCTTCCCTCTTTGCAGCACAGCAGTCAGTAATGTAGCTACACCCAGAGTTAAATGGTGATAGTCAGATTTCTGACAGGCCCTGTCCACATTTTTTGATGCAAATTTACCATGGGAAGATCATATTAATGACTCATCAGTAATTCCTACATAACATACCCTCTATCAGCATTTAACATCATTGCCTGTTGCTAAAGTCATGGGAGCAAACAAGGTTATGAATTGAGAATAATGGTTTCTTATTAAAGGAACACAGACATAATTCTGAGGGCTTATAATTTAAAAATCTGGGAGTTGTTATCCTGAAAATGAATTTTTCACAAGCTTCATTTCCATTGTAATACAGTTAATGCCTCCCTCTTTCCCTCACTGATACTTGCTTTAATGAAACTCCTCTTTGTTTTTGTGTTTATCAGGAAGAAGGGAATAAATTATATTTGATGTTTCATACTCATAAGGAGGGCATGTGTTGGACAGACATTATTATATATCTATGGATAAATGTGATATGAATTGGAAAATAAAAAGAATAATACAAGTGCATTCTAATGTATCCCGCACATTTTAAACTTTCTCAAAACTTAATGAATGGATACTAGAGAGCGTTTTCTGATGATTAATACGCTATATAACATCTGAATCAAGATGATAATTGGGTATCTATTAGTACTACCCATTCACAGGTATCCATTTACCATTTGAAATAAGGAGGTGTAAGAAACAACTGCACAGGTTCTGTTGCAGTAGATTTCAAAACTTCACTGCCTTCACTAAAGATAAAATCATTCAATTTCCAATTAAACAATTTAAAATAATGTTTATTGACAGCTCTGTGTTCCTTTATTGTATATGTTTAGAACACCCTAAAGATACCATTCATATAAAAAAATGGGATTCATATGGGCTTAATGAATAATATCTTGTTTTTTTGCATACTGCTTAAAAGTGTTCAAAATTCTTATATCACATACTCCTTAAAAGATAGTCTTCAATGTCACACTGAGTTTGGAGAGCTCTGAATAAATGTATATTGATGTCAGAGTTGCATTTATTGCCCAGAGTGTGTTTTTGCAGCCTTCAACAACCAGAAAATAAACATGAGAAATAATATTAGATAAACACCAAAAAGCTACTTGAGTGTAAACCACTGATTTTGCATTAGTTGACATTTACCTTATTTTTGTTTCATTATAATAATCCCTAGGCTCTGAAGATCAAGTTCTCTATGTTGCTAATGACACTGACATCCTGGGTTTTGCATATCCATTCAACTACAGTGATGCTCATCAGCAAATATCACATATTGAACACAATTCAAGGATAACTGGAATGGATGCATATTTTCGAGGGGATATGATTGTTTGGAGTACTCAGTTTAATCCAGGAGGCATTTTCTACAGAAGACTTCACGACAGAGAGAGAAGGCAAAGTAGCAGTGGCTTGATAGTAAGTGACCAAAATTAAAGATTAAATGACACAAATTTCTTTTGATTTATTTTTCTATTTAATAACCTGTGCTTATTTCGAAAATTAAAATGTCTGTGTGAGAATGGTTTTATTTCAATGGTATGTTTGTCTACTAATACCTCTCCATTCAAGACTCTGACAGATTTGGGAGAGTCTCTAAGAGAACTGGACTGTTGTATTTAAAAAACTTTTCTGCAGCAAAAAACCCCAGTATATTAGAATCTTAGAAAGTTTGTATGCTCTCATGTTTTTATTTTAAGAGAGAAAAGAGAGAATATAATAGGAATATTTAAGAAGAAAGGCATGAATTTGAAATCTTTGGAAGACAGAAAATGTAGATAGGCTAAAGAAAAGCTCAGTTTCTATAGCAACCATATAGACAATAAAATTGTCAAAGTTATAACTATTAGAACAGCGAGTATTTACTCCTTTATATGTTGAACTACATAATATCTTCTTTTGAATAAGCATAAATGTAAGTTTGCACTTTACAGAACAAGTGTGAATTTTTCTAAGCTAGGGTGATTTCAAGTGGTCTTTACTTGAAATAAAACAAATGCAGATTGATACTCATTCTACCTAATATATTTATACAAAATTCCCTAGGAAGTGATAGTGCAGAACTGAAGATAACAATGTGGTCTTCAAATGAGTGTTTCTATAATGCTGTAAATTTAGACTTTGTGAGTTTTACTCTTAATCTGGTAGAGTTGAGTTTTCAGTTTTTTCTTGGCCAGTAATAAATCCATTTAGAAATAACACCTCTTTGGCTGCTCCATGTTTGCTTCAGTTTAGGAGAGGTAACAGTGATGACCTTCCAGCAGCACATGAATACTTTTATATAAACAGTAGTAGCAACAGTAGCCTAATCTTTCATCTATAATTCATACACATCTGAAACCACTTCTAAGTACATTCCATTCAAGGATATTTCCTTTCCAAATGAATGACATGCCTGACCTTTGGCACCAGCAGGGCAAAAAGCCTGAGGGTGTAAACACTAATGGACGCTGAAGATACTTTTCTCTGTGATAGCAGGGATATGAGAAACATCCTTTCCACTTGCCCAGCAGAAGTGTCTGTATTTTGTTGATAGAAAGTGTATGTAAAGTAGATCTGAAGGAGCAAATAATTCCTAGCATTTCCTGGGTCACTTATGTCATTTGAGTTTTGCAGAAGGGTACTTGTATTGAAGATGTGGAGTAATTACTACAGTGGTGTTCTTTCCCATTTAAATGTGGCAGATTCCTGTGCCTAAGAAATCCCAACAAACAGATCTTTACATTGAGTTCATTATTAAAAAATAAAGAACTTATAAAGTTTTGTGAAATTAGTGTTGAGGACTGGAGTTGATATTTATTTATTTTCTTTCTTTTGGGGGCGATAATATGCAGATGCATTTTGCAATTGGTAAGAGTATTCTGATGACCCCCCACCTCTCTAATACATGTGTGCTTCATTACAAGTCCATAGAATTCAACTTAAGCTTCCTTGAGACTTCTTTGTAGTTCAGGGATTGAATTTTTCACAGCTGATTTGTCACTATCTCCTGTTTAAACTAATAAAGATAAAATATTCCTAGAATTACTATTTTTCTAATGTACTGAAATGCTTTTTCGTTTTCATATCTCTGTTTCTGTGATGCGAGAATACTCTTTAGTCAGTCACTTAATTTTCATTTCAAAATTATTGCAAAAATGATGTATTTCTCTATACACCGTGGTCTCCTATCCCCTCAGTGCAAGTAGGTCCTCAAGACAATGCTTGATCCAAGCCACACAAAGCTGTTTTGCAAATCTGTCTGAGAAAAATGGACAGATTGTATCAGATACGACTTAATTAATTTGTGAAAAATTTCCTTCTCATTGTACTCAGTATTGTACTTGTATTCAGTTATTTTCCCAGCATCATCTCATTAATATTCAAATATTTTTTGCCTTATATATAACTGATCAATAGGTTAATGGGTTTTATAGTGTTGCTTTAATATTGTCACTGAAATTTGGTTTTTAAAAAGCTTGAGAATTTCTTAATTTTAACCCAGGTTTTTTAATGGATAAGTTTTCAAAGGTTACATTATAACTTTTATATCTAGACTTTGATATGTAAATCAGGACAGTAAACTTGAACAAAGTCACCTGCATTTTCAGGTAATTACATTAATGCAAAAATCTATCTCAACTGCAATTGCTCCATGGAATTAGCATATCAAGAGCCTTCCTCAGAGAATAGCTTTAAGTAGCTCTCCTATTTTCCTGTGAAAAGGGGTTTAAGCCTGGTATAAATTGAAGCATTAAAGGAAACAGTAAATATCAACTCTTCAGAGTTTATTGACAGATGGAGAAGAGGATTTAATTCCAATCGAGTTCAGACAGTCTAAGTGAGTTGGTGATAACTGGTGCAGCTGTTGACTGGCAGAATCCTTGGAGAGAGAGGTACAAGTCAGCTGAGGTGAATACTCAACACAGAGTGACCTCACACTTAAATGCTGTTTCTTTTATGGAAGAGGACAAAAAGCTGAACATTAAAATAATTGTACCATATAATAGGAGGGGAAACACAGGGTTTGTGGTGTGTTCAGTCAGATATTAGCAGCCTGCCCCAGCCCCAGTGCTGTGGGAGCTTAACAAGGACCCTTAAGCTCTGCTGTGATTTATCCCCAGGGATTCTCCCAACGCCTAGAATGCACTGCATCCCTGGGAATGCGAACTATTCCTAGACTGTGTTCTTTAAATAGCACTAATTTATGATTTTCCCTTAGAGCTCTAGGTGGTTATGCCCTTAGGAGACCCTCGTTCTGGAGCTCGCTGGTTGGGGTTTTTAAACAATCCTACTTACATAATATAAATGGTGGCTTGGTGAGCCACTGCACCTACTGGGATGCTCATCTGGCAAGGAAAATGTTAGCTTTTGCATAAAAAAAAGTCTGAAAATTTTCTAGTAATATTGCTTTTCATTTATTTTTACTGTTCTATTATTTTTAATGAAGTTATTTTAAGCAAAAATAAAACACTTATATATGTTATTCCACAGCCATTCCATACCAAGAAGATCTGTAAAGAGAATAAGATTAAATATTGCTTCACATCTGCTTGTGATATGCATTAGATTTGTCATTTAGTCTTCCTGTTAAGCATTGCAAAGTGATGGGTTCCTGCTGCATGTGTAGCATGATTTCTCCAGTCAAACCCAAGTTTAGGGGATGAAAATTTTTCTGTAATCTACCATTGTATCAAAACAGTTTGCAAATCCAAGCTGTTATTGCAGCTTCCCTCCCACTTTTCCTTTTTGCTATTAATTCTTTGTCTTGAAACCAGAGTTTACAATAGACAGCAGTTCTGATCAAAAGTCATCAAGCTGACATGGTCTGGAGTTGTGCAGGCCCCATGTGCAACCTATAAAAGGTGATTAGGCTTCAAACTGCCATTTCTCTAATAAGTTGCAGTACATTGTATTTAGCATCAAAGTGGGCTAAAATCATTATGGAAAATACTAATGTGATTTTCTCCCTGTGTTTTCCACAGTATTTTTCACTGAGGACTGTGGGATGAGACATCATACCATATCTCTGCGTAGAATATAATAGCTGTATAATCTTAATATTTCCTTTTGAATTGCAGTCTGTAGTATTTATTTGCTTCATTATCAATCATTCAAGTTGTTGATGCCAAAGTGCCTTTTTCTTAATGTAGGTAGCCTTGCAAAAACAATTTAGAACCATTGACTTGCTCTTCTGCCTTGACTTAGAGCTGTCAGGAGACCCCTTAGAGCTGCCCTCCTGCAGATGGAGTTTGTCCTTCCATTGCCGTGTTATTAAATATTTCACTATATTAAACAAAAAGTTACTTAACTGTAAAATAACCTGAATCTGTGGCAGTGCAGCTGCTACAAAAGATCATTTCCATCAATCTGACTGTGACATTTGTTCCTTTCAGTGTCCAGAATTCAAAAGGCCCAGGGGCATTGCTGTGGACTGGGTGACTGGCAATATTTACTGGACTGACCATTCCCGAATGCACTGGTTCAGCTACTACACAACCCACTGGACCAGTCTGAGATACTCCATCAATGTTGGGCAACTGAACGGGCCCAACTGCACCAGGCTCCTCACAAGCATGGCAGGAGAACCATATGCAATTGCTGTAAATCCTAAAAGAGGGTATGTATGTTGCAACATTTCCCTGCTTTGGTAATTCAGGCAAAATTTCAAAGTACAGGAAGAGAAATTTATGATGCCTACAAATGTCTAAACTTTTCCAAGTCATTTACTTAACCTTCCTACCCAGTTTACCTGTATGTAATCCAGGATCAGTTCTCTCCCATCTATCAGGAAGGTTGAAAGGCTCATAATAATTTAGTATCTGTGAAGTGTTTTGAGTTTCTGTGTAGACATTCAGCTTAACTTTTATGTGTAATACTTTTAGGATGATGTACTGGACAGTTATTGGGGATCGCTCTCATATAGAGGAATCATCTATGGATGGTACTCTGAGAAGGATATTGGTTCAGAAGAACTTACAAAGACCCACAGGTATATGGCTTATAATTTTTCCTAAATACACTTTGTAAATCACTGTAGATTTCCAAAGAAAAGAACAACCCCCCTGCCAAGAAAACCCCAAAACAACAACACAACCCAAATCAAACCAAACCCTAAAACTTTTTGCAATATGTGTTCTGGTTATTCAATGCAGTTACTATCCAGCCTCCAGGTTCTGTTTTCAAATAATACACCTTAAAAAGACTAACTTTTGTAACAAAGCTTAACATGGTTTAACAAGCCAGTACAAAGTACTGTATACAATCAGTTAAAATGCTATTTCTTCAATACCACTGAACAAGCAAAAGCAATTAAGGGAACAACACTTAGTGGTGAGAAACACTTTTTTAAGAATGCATTTGCAATCTTACAACCTGTTCTGGTTACTTCCCTGAATACACTGCAAATAGTACAAAACAAGGTCTAGGTGCTCAAAGAAGCAACAACTTAATTATTTCAGTTAGAACTATTTTGAAGCTTGACAGTACTTGTTCAGATCTTGTGAATTGCATTTAAGACTCCATTGGCAGCATAAAAGTAATTTTTACAACAAAAGAAGTCATAAATTCAGAATAAAATGTGTCTCTTAAATAGCAGTGTCCCGTCTTGAAACTACAGATTATTTTGTCATGACACATTTTCTTATGCAATATTTGTTGTTTCTCCAGGCTTAAAATGATAATTTATTATTGCAAGTTAGGGGTTGTCCAGCCTTGGTAAGCATTTCTGTTGAAACAGGATTCTTTCAAGGGGAGATACATAAATATCTAAGCACCTCAGAAGCTGCCACCATCACAGCAATGTGTATGATATTTTAACCTATAGTTAAGTTGTGTGCTAAGGTGGATTTGTGGTGTTGTTTGTGCAAATTAAGCTCAATCCTTAAAGGAAACACTCTATTGATATGATTAGATTAAAATATAGCAACTGAAGAAGTTGCATATGTGACAGGGAAAGCTTTGTGGAGAGGAAGCACAAGAGTTATAATAATAATAACATACATAGTCAATAATAAATTTAGTAAGAAGCTTCTGATTGTTCAGACTAAAATAAAACAGAATTTTATAATTATCAAAGTGTTTACGTATTCTTTAATGAACTTTTATAAGATATTGTGAACATGTCAGGTACACAATTCACTAGATTTAAACCTAATTGCTGTAATTGTGCTTTTTTATCTCATTTTCATGGTTGATCACTAAGGTTATGTCTTACAGAGCACATCACCACTTCGTGACCAAAAGGGCATTTAACTCCCTTGTTTTGGTCATCTCTTTTAGATTAGTGAAATTATTACATTTTGTTGGAAATAATGATATTAAACCTACTTGAAAATGCAAGCAATGACCAGAAGCTGAACTGCAAGACCTTTTCTTCTTAAATTTTCCATTCTATATTTCATATAGAAAAGTTTCTGGCAAACATTTAACCAGATCTCTATCTCCTTACAGAGATAAATAAAATGAAAATTAAGAAAATCAGCAGAATTACCAAAACATGAGCAGCCTTTGCAAAGAGGGATTTTCACAAATACCTTGCCAGAGTATTGTGTCCTTACTGCCTGAAAACACTCCTGTGACATCCCTCCGTGCTTTTTTCTTCCTTTACTTTGCACTAGAAAGTAGATCCTTAAGGGGTCTTTTAATTTTTTTGTCAGATATTTCACAGAGATCCACGTCTTTTTAGAGGGAATGCAAAGAAAGTATCCAAACCTTTATTATTTTCTTCCAAACAAGACCTTACTACTATTGTTTACACTGCTCATAAATTTATTAGTGCACATGTCTTTTCTATTTCAAGTAAGCGGGAGGGAGAGTTTGAGCATTTGGGCTTGAATGCATAGGATTTCCATTGAAATTACTTGCACAGGAGTGCTATATGTTTAAAGCAAAAATAAACACTTTTTCCCCAGTGTCTTCTCTCTGATAGTGCGAAAGATAAATTGACAATGTTATTTTTTTATTTATTATTTGGTATTTAAATATTCGTATTAAAATGCAAAGAATAATTTAAAGCTGCAGAGTGGGGGCTGCTTCTCAAACAGCCCCACTTACAGGACCATGTATCACACAGAATGATACTCTGGGATTGCCTTTGACCAGAAATTATTCTCTTTAGCTGTATCCCTGAATACCAGTGTTGGGTTTTTTCAATGGAGTTTCAAATACAAACATATTTCACTGGTTTATGAGTCAGACTTTCTCTACTTCCTCTCATCTATTTGTAGCTGATTAATTTATGACCTTAAGAAGAGTATTTTTGCTGTTATGTATAATTTCTTTTGATGTATTTTTTCTGACTTACCTACATATATAAATAGGAAGAAAAATACTTTTCCCTATTCTTTTTAAAAATACACTACAACTTCAAAAACTCAGAATGAAATTATTTTATGGTTCAAGTACTTTTTCAGGCTGAATTTTTTGACATGACCTAAAATGGCATATTAATCATTTAATCATCCTCTATGAAACACAGGCTACTTGATTTAACTATTTAGTTATTCCTTAGGGGCTGGGTAGTTACAATTTTTTATCTACCTTTTTTCTCATCTCTGCTGTCAGTCACTCACTCTTGTGCTTTCTTTTCATATATAAGTGAATATGTATGAATATGCCAATATTGCTGTTTAAGTCTTCTACCAGTAGTTCAAAAACCTGATTTTAAAATCTATGATAATTGCTGCACGTAAAGTATTGGTGGTAAGAATAAGAACACAGTTATATACCTGTGGAAACAGGATAAATTAGGAAGATTCTGTGAATTCTGATTATCTTGTTTTTAACATGCAATCACATGGGTGCTGCTGCTTAGAAATCTGTTGGCATGGTGGGTTTCTGTTGGTAAAGCAAGTTAGAGGATTAGAGTCCATGTTTAATTCCCACCTGATATATATATTCCTCCCTGATGAGGATAATGGGGTGTGAAAGGTACTGACCTCTGCACAGGAAGTTAAAGTAAAAAAAAACTATGATTGCCCCAAGGGGAAGGCCTAAGGTGGGCAGTGTTACATTTTATTCTCCATTGTTTCCACATGTATTTTTTTCCCATTGTCACTATACTTTATGTACACAAGGATATGAATGATATAAAAATGTACTGTTACATAAAAATAATCATTTGTCTTCAGGTTTTATATACTTGTTTGAACTTTATCTTCCTTGTAGGTCTCGTAGTTGATCAGTTCAGTCAGCGCCTGTTCTGGGCTGACTTTGAATTGTCTGTCATTGGCAGTGTTCGTTTTGATGGTTCTGATTCTGTGGTGTCTGTGAGCACTAAACAAGGTATGGAGAGCTTTTGTTCAACATGATTCCTATTCTGTTCCATTTGCCTGAAGTTTCACTATTCAGGGAAACTGTCAGCAAAAAGCAGTCATTATTAGCAACATTTACTGCTTTAGTTGGACAATACTTCAGATGTTACCTGAACCAATAGATATTTAAGATAAGGGACTTAAGGATAATCTCATAAAATTAATTTCAGGGAGCAAAGACTCCATGATATATGAAAATCTCCAAGTTTGTTATCTAATCTTTAGCTTAGCTATTATGTCTTAATATTGTGGTTAATATTTAGGCTTGGTTTCACTTGGGCTTACACAGCAACAGGAGAACCTTGACTAAGAAATCAGAGCTGTCTGCATTGAACAGGAACTGTAGTGTTTGTAGAGCAGTTGATCTGAATCAGTTCTGGAAGAAATAACAGGCTTGGCTTTCAGGTCAGCAAGTAATCACAGAATTCTCCTAACAGAATCTGATTGAGGAAAGTTCCCTTGATAAGAAAAGAGATTCTGGTTAAGCAGACTTTGTTTTTATAGAGCTGCATGTTGGCATTTTAACAGTTTGAGTAACAATTTATGAGTAGAAAAGAGAGAGAACACATTACAAAAAGAATATTTGATAGCAGGCTTTTGGTGAGAACTGCTTAGTAGGCAGTTGGTGCCAGGGTTTCACCAGGGTGGTGTTACATCTGAGGCTACTGAGTGTGTTCACCAACTGCCCAGAATTCACCAGGGTCTTCTGGAATATACTAGGAAAGGTCACCCATAATCCAGATTGAGCAGGACCAGATTTAAATCATTGTATTTTGGGTTTTAAGCATGTTATTCCACAGCTTGGTTCAATATGCATGAAGACAGTCATCTGAATAAAGATCCCTTTGAGTGCAGGGATCTGCCTACAACCTCCTCTGTCAGAACCAAAGGGAAAATGGGGTAGTTTGGAAATTGCTTCGCAGTGAGGGTAAAAGCTTCAACACATTTAATTAAACACGCATAAAATAATGAATTAGAATTAGTAAATATATATGTATTGCAATAAAATACTGAGTACCAAGTATTGATAACATGAAAGACCAGTAGGAAGAAATAAAGGCTGACAGCTGAAATTAAAAAAATACAAATGAAATACAAAGCCAGTTTCTGTGTAAATAGAGATAACAGCAGGAACAAGGTATCCCAAGGAATGATAGATTCTGTGTCTTTATGGCTTCAATAAGAGATGCAGCTCTGGCAAAGAAGTTTTACTCAGAAGCCATTGCCTTGTTACATGGATAAATGTGTGAAATTCTACAGCCAGCTGGGCATAGGAAATCAAACTATGTGGTCTAATAGGCCCTCATAGCTCTTAAAATGAGGAATTGGTAGAATTAACAATTTTTTTTGCATTAATTTACTATAATTATGAATTAAAAGATGTGTAGTACAAACCCCAGCATTTCAAATATATTGAGGGAGCTGAAGTAACTCCTTTGATTTAAAGCAAAATTATCTGTTTCTTCCATGTCACATACTTCTAGTTAATGTGTTATACCTAAGTATGTTGTAATTAACAGGTTGTAAGCATAGAGTTTCCCTACTTGTCGATAATCAGCCAGTTTCTGAGGCTGAATTATGTGAAAAACTAATACAAAGCTTGAGATTTTACTTGCTTGCAGTGTAGGAGGAGTTCCTTTTAAGCAGATTGCTTTTTTCAATTCAACCTTTGTGGGTACAAAACCAGCTATCTGAATGAAAATGTTTTCAGGTCATAGGCATAGAAATGCAACTGAAGTTGTTATTAAAACAAAGGTGTTTGTTATTTGACTATGGATTTGGATTTGTATTTATTATCCATTTTTATTCAAGGTTTACTGCATCCACATAGAATTGACATTTTTGAGGATTACATATATGGAGCAGGTCCTAAAAATGGTGCATTTCGAGTACACAAGTTTGGCAGGAGCCTTGTGGAGTATCTGAGTGTGGATATTGAAAAAGCAAAAAGTGCCTTGATTTTTCACCGCTACAAACAAATGGACTGTGAGTAAGGATAATTCCTTCAGCCTCAGCATTGAGCACGTTCAACTGGGGGTGGGAGGCTGAGGGGAATAATCTGATTGTATAAATATGAACCAGAGCCTGCTGCACAAACTGAAACTAGATTTCATTATATATCTTTATATGAGTTTGATTTAGGTTGTTTG
>JAWWLZ010000177.1:4537651-4551125 GCA_035041345.1 Poliocrania exsul
TGAGTCTTGCACTGCTGTTTGAGTGAGTGTGTTAATGGACTTTAAGTTGTTGATATTCTGGAAACTGGAAGTGTATCAGGATTTTTATATTTCATTATTTATCTTGTCTAAAGTTGTAAATTCTAAATAAAAGCCAAACCCAATATTTTTATTGTTTTATTTTTTTAAACAGTGCCTAATCCATGCTTGGACCTGACATGTGAATTCATTTGTTTGCTCAACCCTTCTGGTGCAACATGTGCTTGTCCAGAAGGAAAATCATTGATGAATGGAACATGCATTGATCAAAGCCTCTTAGGTAGGTACTGAAAACTGCTTGAGAACCAGAAAATAAACAGCTGGCCAGTTTTTGTGATTGCAAAAGACTTTGCAAGTCTAGTTTTGTAATATTATTCAATACACATATTACTTAGCTGAAATGGAAAGGAAATGGGGAGAAGCAAAGTTCCTGATAAAAAAGAAAAGCCACCCTCCTAGTATTCATCAAAATAAAAAATAAGGGTTCAGCTGTACTAATAGAAGATTATATTTAAAAGTGAATGTGTACTCATATTGACCAAAAGAAGCTTGAAAAGCTCTGAAGTGTTTTGGATCCCAAAATAAACATGAGGCATTTAGGAGAAAAAACCCAAAACCTTAAAGACCATCAAGAAACACCTCTGCTTCCACTGCAGCAATAGTCAAAAGAAATGAGAGCAACTTAGCAAATAATAATGGCTTTGAAGTAACTGACAAAGAAATAAACTGAGATATTTTTATAAAAAATTATATCTTTTGGTAACATGTATAGTGACTAATATCAAGCCACAGGAAACCAGAATTTCTGGAAAAAGTGCTTCTAAGTTCTTGCTTTATTTTAGGATGGGAAAAATGTTCTTTTTCACAGAAGATTGTTAAGTACTTTAAATAGTGTTTTCACTCTTATTTTAGGCTGAACTTAAGGTGGTCAGACTGCTAGAATGAACTCTTAGGCAGCTTGAATTTTAAAATATTCTAGAACTCACAGAGTAGTATTTCTTAAGTGTATTATACATATTAGGATGTTTGTCTGATGTCTAATTTCAGGCTCAGAAGTGTAAGTGGTAGATATTTTGGTGAGATCCTCGATACTTAAAGTGCTTAATTTAGCAATTAAATTAATTTACTTGAAATGTCATAACTACAGAGAAAATCTCACCAACCTATCCTGCCTAGTCTTCAAAGATTGGATTAACAGAACTGTGTTTTAGTGTTTTACAATGTGTTATTAGTAAAGCTGCCAAACTCTTGATACAAATTGCTCTAAACACCTTCCCTGCCCCTCCAAGTGTCTTGTCAAGATTTTCTGCTGATACAGCACCACCCAAAAATTATTTCCAATTGTCCTGAGTTACTCCTTAGGTCTTGAAGAATGGCCAAATAAAACAATGTTGTTTTTCACTGCTGAATTGCAGTAATTTGAGCCCATAATTTCAGCAACGTTACAGTTTTGCTAATGGGGCAAATGCCTGGTAATGTTTCTGGGGAAGGTGTGTCTCTGTTAGAGAAAGAAGTGAAGAGGCTTTTAAATTACTTCACTGCTGGTTATAAATTTTTATGGATAGGCAGAAAATGCCTAGAGAAGCATTTTTAATATATTGATAATTTTCAGTACCTTCCCACAGCTGCAATATCTGTTACGACTTTTTAAAGGGCTGCTGAATAAGTATTTCTAAGGTTTTTTTGTTTAGAATTATATTTCAAGTAATGTCTAGCATAAGCTGTCTTGTAATTTTTTTTTCCTAGTATGTTATTTTTGTAATAGTAGATTGCAGGTTTTGTAGCCTCACAGATTATAAATTATGAATTGGAAAAACCTCTGTATTGTAGCATTCTAACCAAGTGTATGTTTTTAGGATATTTTGATTAAAAAAAAAAAAAAAAAAGTAAGTGGATGTTAAATGTTTGCCTCATGCTGACCCTCCACTTAGGCTTCCAAAGGTCAGCAGAGATTCCAGGAAAGCTCAGAGTTGACCTCAAGATCAGCACCTTGAATTAATGCAGGTTTATAATTAAAGTTATAATTACAGTCTGTTTGCCATTAATAGGTTGCTAATAGCCTGTAAACAAAAGGCAAGTCAATTTATAAACCAGGTTCTTTTATTTTACAAAGTTACACAGTATGGAATAAAAAATGATGAGCTGCAGTCTTTTGTTCCTTTTCTGGTGAAGATCTAGAAATCATACATGAAATATTCCACATACGTTCAGCTGATTTAAATCTACCATTATATTGTCTTCATTGTCTCAGAGCATTTTTGGCACACGTATGGATGTCAGTAACTCAGAACAGAAATTCCTGCCTTACTTGGCTGTATATTGTGGAAAGGAGACTTAAAAATACAAAAGGAGGTTACAAAGTCTTACTTTCTTGTTGGTCTGCAAGAACATCCTGATTCAGTCAGTCAAAATATTCCTGTTGATTTTGATGGTCTGGTTTGTCCATAAAAGACCAAAATCCTGATGGATTGTAATTTGAGCCATGAGTATCTGGGAAACACTTTTTCACTGCTATATTTTGGGTTTGCTCCTGGTTTGATCACAGTGCAATAGCTGCATAGTAGATGGGTTTACAATGAGTTATATACATTATATCTTACATGTTCAGCAAAAAGCTGCCACTAATTTACAGATCTGAAAACTCAGGATTTGAGTCTCCTGTAGTGGATGTCATTCATGTAGCAACAGAAGGGAAGTGTCCAAGTTGTTTGTCCTTGCACAGTACCTATTTCATGTCATTTAAGAAACTTTTTTACTTTCAAAAATTAGTAGTATGGATATCAAGAACTAGTGTGATTAAACTGGACTTTTTGAATAATATAGAATTCATGTCACAATAGGAAAAGGCAGTTTATTGAACATTCATGATAGGGGTTTTTTGTGCCTTTAAGTGTTTTGAGTCTTTTAAAATGTGTTAACAGAAGAAAATTAGCTGTCCTAAAATTCTGCACAATATTACTACTAGCTTGATCCATGGAGTTGCTTTTTCTTCGTAAATCCAATGTGAGGAGTGCTAAATATTGATTACTCAGTGGCTTTCTGTAAAGCTGAATGCAGATTGCCTCCAACAGCTGTTTCAGCAGCATCTCACTCAACCCATGAGAAACAGCTTTTAGGTTAGATTTGGAGTTTTCAAATCAGAGTTCTTACAGCATATGTGTGTTGCATCATTCAGAATGTTTTAATTACAAAATAAAACCAAGCTCCTGTGTGTTCCAAGATAAGCTTCCATCTCATTTCCCCCTAGATGATTGTGACTGACAGAGCACAGGTTTAGTGTCATTTATTTATTGACCATATCAGGCTGGACTTTGTTTAGAACTTAAAACTACCCTTTAGTTTTCCATTGGGCAGAGTCCAACTTCATTTTCCTAAAAAGACTCCTGGATTTGCATCCATGAGGTTTCTTGTATCTAATTGTCTGTAGCACAATGAAGCTACAAATGTACCAAGAGGATGGAAATGGAGAGACTTGCACTGGAGGAAGACAGTGTGTACCACAGCTCAGTGAACAAGAGTGATGAACACTTCCAGGAGTTCCCTGTTCTGGAGCTCCATGTTCCTATTAAGAGGAGAATATTTCTGCTCTCTTGGCTGAATGAAAAGCCTGAGGAAAAATTACACAGACTCAGATCTGATGTTGCTTCTGAACAGAGATGAAACATTTCATTGATCATGTTGTTTCCTCTCACATGTTTCTGTGGGGACTTGCCCACTGCTCACAGAGATTTCAGGCAAAGCAAGTGTTTGGGCTGGGGATGGAGAGATTAATCCCCATGTACCTTCTGTTTCACCCACAAAGGCTGCCCCAGAGAGCAAAAGCTGTGACAGTTCAAGCCATGCTATTTTCTTGGGGGTTTGTCCTGCTTTCAGCCTTCCTAGATGTCACATAGAACAGGGGTCACACAGAAATCTGCTTCTGATCTGTAAAAAAAAAATAAAATATTTGTTTACAGCATATCTTCTGTATTTACAAAGGGCTTACTGTTGGAATTTGTGTTCCCCAGAAAATAAGAAAATGAGTGTCAGGGTTTTTTTACTCTCTGTGCATCCTTTTCTTAGCCATTCTCTTCTGTTTTAAAATTGTAAAGCAAACATTTTTTGAAAGAAAAAAAATGTGAAGGGAAAACAGAGAGTAGCATCTCTCTTACAGCATCCAGACAAAATTTGTTCTGATACATTTCAGTATATGGATAATTGACAGGTATTAAGACTTCCATGTGTAGGGAGATGAAGATTTATAAAACCTTACCACAAAATTCGAACTCTGCACTCTGTCTTTAGTGAGTGCATTCACCTCTATAAAAGATGAGCTACACCTTTTTCCAAAGGGTGGCAAGAGCAAATTTTCTGCCCCATAAGATGAGTATTTTCCACTGTGGGGAGGGAATCTGTTCTCGTTCCAAAGAATGTAGGTCCTGAACCTTGTGCTCTGTAGCATCATCTCTCCATTTAACTTGTCTAGTCCAGCAATTGGTGGGTATTTCAAAAGGGAGAAAATAGCAAAAAGTAAGATGCATTTTTCTCCAAAAGGAAAGGGTTGTTATAGAAATGCCAATAAAAGATGTGTGTGTCTGTGTAATTGGGGGAGAGGGATAGAATATCAAAAAATTGAATGAGTGAAAATACCAGTAGAATTCACAAAGCTTTGATTTGCTGTTTTATCAGTGGTTTTTTCTCTGTAAGAAATTCCTTTTGCTTTCAGTAAAAGGAAAGAGTCAAAGATGGAGCAGATAAGCCAAAGTCAATTAATGTTTGTGTCAAACAGTCATACTGGAAAGAAAAAAAGAAAACTTGCAAATCAAAATTATTTGATTCTTTATTAATTGTATATTAAGATTGAAATGGGCAAATCAAGGCAGCAGGACACTAAATAACCAGATTAGGAGAGAACATATAAAATTACATAACCTGTAATCCTTTCATATCTTTCATGTTAGAGAGATCCATTAGCTTGACTAGGGGTTGGATAACAAGTGAACTGATTTACTTCTGTCATTTTAGAAGTGAGAAGAGCAGCTGAGAGATCTTTGAGTACATGTTCCAGCAAGCTCAGAGCAGCATGGAGTTAACTCCAAAGAGAAACTTTTTTGATTTAACTTTTTTTTAAACTTTTTTTCCCAAAGTGTGTACATGCTAGAGTTGCTCCCAGCTCTCCTTTCAGAGGTCTTTATTCAGTAATTCAAATTAACCATATTCAGCTTTTTGTACCAAGTCTTCTGTGTTTCTCTCTTGTATTCTTTTTCTTTCTGACTTCTCCTTTGGGACCATTTTCCTCATGTCTCCTACACAAAAGGATCTGATCTCCTTTTGTACTCAGTTGATATGAATCTGCAAGTGCAATTTGTTTCTTGTATTTACTTTCAGACAACAGGGCAGTAGCATTAAAACCTCTGTATTGTTAAAGTCAAGTGAAGTATTTTAAAACCGGCTTATCTATTGCATCTTTCAATCTTATTTCTTAGTTTCTTTAAGGTCCAAAAATATTGAAGTAACTTTTCTCTGTTTCATAGTAGAATTCTGTTGGAACTCTTGAGTTTAAAATATTTCATAGAGAACAAAATCAGTAGTAATTTCCTTTTTTTTTTTTCCAATTTTATATCTTAATTCTGTGGAATTGCTCTAGAAAAGCATGTTTTTAATGCACTATCAGAAAGGTTCATAAAAATGCACAGTTTTCTGTACTTCACTTTTATTTTTTCTGGTTTTACCAAGTTCTGCTCCATAAACTCATGACTAATGATAAGTACAACAGATAAGAAAAACAAAAATAGACCTTCTGTCCAATAAGATCTGCTACATTATCCATTCAAACAACTTCTATAATGAGCAACTAAAGAATGGTTCATGGAACATCAAAGAATTTAATGAACCACCCAAATAAATAAAACACCAAAGTGTCCTCAAACTCCCAAATATCCCGTGGCTTTATTACAGCAGATGGATCCAGGGTGGATACTGAAAAATTAAGTGCAAACAGGATTTCATATTTTTATTGAGAAAAAACCCCCATGAATTAGTGATGTGCCAGTCAGTCCACCACAGCAACTTTTAGATTTGCTCTCTAATTTCATCTGAATTTGAGAGTGGTACAACTACCTGGCAGGTGGCAGTTCCCAGAAGTTTTGTTTAACTGGGTTTGATCCCAGTCAACATGGGACCTCAACAAGTATGGGACAAATGGGAACCTTGACTTTTTTTTGTTAGTTTTTTGACTGAACCAGATGAATTCAGCCAAACACCTGCAGCTGGTGAATGTATCACCAGAGAGTCCTCACTGCTTGGGTTGTTCCTCTTGTTTAAAGCCACATAGGCCAAATACTGAATTAGATAGGAAGCAGTCTGTCTTCACAAAATTTATTTTACTGTATGGGAAATGAGAGGTCTCATTGCTGAGAGCATGTTTTGGGCTGGAAAGGTACTTGTCTCTTCCTTTAGGATTACAGTTATTTGGATGTTTGAGCATTGTGTGTGTGCTAGTCTATAATTATTTCTTGTTGGTATCATTGGATGATTTTATATCCTGTGCACTGAAATGAATACAGGTTTATTTTTCAAAGTGTTTCCAAGAGAGGCACAACTCTTAATTATGAAACAGCTTTAGAGAAAGATGGAGTCTGGCCTGATCAGAATTTGTGTCACCTCACACCTCCCCACTAAGATGGTGCCATCAGCAGGCAGTGCCCCTTTACAGTCTGAGCGGGCAAGAAAAAGAAATAATCAGAAAATATTATTTAGGAGCAACAAGTTAGAATACTAATGCAAATTTTTGAGGAGGATTTAAAGGTTGAATAACTTCCTTTTAAATATTTTGGATAAAGCTTAGTTAAGAAGGCTGTTAGTTAATACAAAGAGTGGAAGAGAGATCCAAAAAAACTAATAGAAAAAGCTAAGGTCACCAGAAAGTGACTGTGAAGTTTTCTGAGGTCCCCCAGGTGAAACCAGCATTCAATTTTCTACTTCTTAAACTAAGTAGGAATTCTAGTTTCAAAGAGGAATTCATACTATGATTATTAGCTTAGTTCCTAGGGAGGTCGCCTTCCCTGAGGAACCATTTGGCTGTGCCATGCACATCCCCAGCTCAGTGCCAGCTCCCACCGACCCTGCAGCTCCTGACAGCCTTTCCAGAGCTTATGGGCTCCTAAGTGGGTTGGGTTTTCCCAGCACTGTGGAAACAGAAGTGATAATTGACTTTCTCCATTTTGAAAAGGGCTATTTCCCCCTCACTGATGGAGATCTGTAGCTCTGTGTTAGAGTCAAGGTTGTTTTGCCAGTTCCATGACCAGGGGTTGTTGATTCGCTTTGTGTGTGCTCTTGCTGCAGATGATACCTGTAAATTAACCTGTGAAAATGGAGGCAAGTGCATCATAAACGAGAAGGGGGATCCCCGATGTCACTGCTGGCCAAGTTACTCTGGGGAAAGGTGTGAAACAAATCATTGCTACAACTACTGCCAGAATGGAGGAACCTGTGGAGCCTCTCTCCTTGGTAAGTATTTCTGAGCAGCTCTATCTTATTATACCTGCCTTAAATGTTTGAATTTACTCTCTGTTTGTTTTCTTCTCTCTAACTTATTTGCTTTGTTTGTACTTAAATCTTGTGCAGAACAGCAGAATATGTCACACATATATTTACTTCATAATCAATAATGCTTTTCATTCATGTCTTTGTGAATTAAACTGCATCTTAGAAAAGGGAGCATATAAGTAAGTATTCAGTCTAAAGACTCAGGTGTTGAAGTGTAAAAATGGAATTGTAAAACATAAGGTCCAGTCAAACTACATCTGGAACAAGCCCATACATCTTGTTCTCTCTTTATCTCCATTCTCCCCCTAAATTTTTTACGTACATACACAGACATACTTGCTTAAATTTGGTGACCTCAGTCTTTTACCTTCGTCTTATAAGAGTTCACCAAATACGAATTTTACTCATCTGATTCTCAGGAAGACTTGATTGATGAGAACTCAGATCCTTCATTTTCCTGAAGGAATTTGAAATTACATCTCTTACCTTCAGGGAGTTTATCCTGTTAAAAAGCAGGGATTTGACATTAGATTGTTGTCCCTAACAAATGCTTTTTTAGTTTGTATAATGCCATTAGTGTTTGGGCTAAAGAGGGAAGTATGATAAGAAGTACTCTAAAATTTAGCAATTCTGTGAGAAAGAAGTAGAAACCTATTTTCTGCTTCAAGGAATATTTAAATATTTGATTCAAAGTCGAACAGCTGGAGAAGAGTTCATTTAGTCGCTTCTTGTCAGAAGCTTTCAGCTCCTGAACATGTGAATCTTTTTCTCCTGTGTGATGAAGTAACCAACACCCTGATTTCTGAAAGAAAAATACACAAACTAGAGAAGTTTGTGACTGTTCAGCATAGAGAGAGCTTATTGAAATGCAGAATTACGTATCTAAGTCTTTGTGGCAGAGGGAGCTTAGATCATAATGTTTTCCTCAGCACCTCTCACTAATTAACTCCAGTAGTACGTAGTTTAGCCTCTCTTGGTGGCTGCTCTGGGGCCTCCTCTTACTGACTGAGATGTGGCAAAACTCCAAGTGAATACAAATCTAGTAATCTATTTTTTCAGTTATGAGTAGTTGAGGGTTAATAATGTTGTTCATAGTTGTATCCATAATAATGACTAAATACTAGAAAATGAGATTTACTTTTACTGGAAGTTGATTAATTATACTTTATACTGCTTCTAACAGCTGATGAAACTACTGACACAAATGATAAGTGGTGATTTTTATCAGTGTAGTGATCAATACATGCTAAGTGAGGACATGCAAGTGAATGGGAGTAAGTCATGGGTGATTCAAATGACGTGCAGAACTTCCTCGTCATCTGAAGACAGGATGTTTATTCCCACATCTTTACATGTCTAACATTTAATTGATTCTTTTGTGGGGTTAAAAGGCTTAATAAAATTAATAACTTGGCTCTGGAACTCAGCTCCATTCTGAGTCCTGCAGAGCCCCCAGGGCTTTATTTAATCCTTTTCTTTTGGCAGTAGCCATAGGGCTCACTCACCTCCGGCAGTTTGTTTTCCCTCTCCCAGGCAGCAACACTTGCTGTGCTCACACAGCTATGCTATTGCATGGATTCTTTTAATTTATATTTTCCTTATAAATCCAGCCTCTGAAATCTTTCAAACTTGCTGAAATACTGAGTGTGGTAGGTTTTGTCACCAGTGGGTAAAGGTGAGATATGAGCAGGTTCTACTGCTGAATTTTTCCCCACGGCCCAGCTGCTGCAGCAGGTCTGGGGGTACAGCATCAGCCTGGTGCTTTGTCCCAGATGGTGATGTGCCTCCCTACAGTGCATCAGGAGAGCCAGCACTGATGTCACCACAGTCCACATTTCATTGTTCAGTTGCCAGATTTGGGGGGGAATCTGAACCTTTAACAGCAGCTCAAGTTTATTGTACCATACATGACCAAGGTGTGCCTTTATGAGCTGAGACCAACCCAGAGCTGGCTCTGATGGCTCTGGCCATGCCTGCGGATAGGAGTGTTCTGCTGCTGTGCTGTGTCCCCTTAACAGTTTCATCAATTTTTTAAGAATCATATTTCAAGTTAACCAGATGTCTTATCTGCCATTTCCAATTCATGAGGGCAGCCATGCCTTGAAGCCCACACTGTAACTTTCAGGTGCTGGAAAGGTGGAAAATAGACCATATATCTTTCAAAATCACAGTGACTCCATCCAGTATTCCAGATAAAATTTTCAAGTTTATCTGCATCTCATCTTCCTTGCATGCCTAGCCCCTGGACCCTGTAAATATTCTATTAAGAAGAAATCTCTATTTCTTATCAGACTGTATTTCTTATCTATATCAGGCCATAAATCGTATGCTGGGGAAACAAACTAGCATGCCAGTGAGATGTCCCTTTATCCCAGTTTGATCTAATCCTTGATATACTAAGGCCATTATGTATCTTACAGAGAGAAGCTAAACTGGGTTCCCAAAAGCATTAAAAACTGTAATTAAGTCAGTAAAGCTTAATTCCTTGTGTGTTTTTTTCAACAAGCATTTCCTCTTTCCAGTGGGATACACACACTGTGTGTGTCTTTCAGTCCTTGTGTTCAGGGAGTGCGTGTGAAGCTGCAGGGGCTGCACAAGCCTCTTGCAGTTGGACTGAGGGTATGAAATCCAGCCCAGAGCATCATTCCTGCTCCTTGTCTCAGCTTTCAATGCAGAGTTGATCTGCTGTGTTAGGTTCATATCAGAGTTTTTAGTCCATATATTACTTTATTCTTGCATGTTCCTACATGTAGGAATAAAAATGGTCTTTATTACCAGGAATTGATGAGTTTGTCCTTAACAGCTTTAGAACTTCAGCATTATAGGTATCTAGGTTTATAATATTTTGTCGTACCAGGTTGACCTGTCTGCTAGCAATAGGATCATAGAGTCACTAAGGTTGGAAAAGACCTCTAAGGTTGAGTCCAACCTCTACCCCAGCAGTGACAGGTCCAGCACTAAAACCATGTCCCCAGCTGACACACCCATACGTCTGTTAAATTCCAGTGTTCTGACAGGTACATTGCAAACTGTTTTTGTTAAAGAGTTCCCTCACACTTCTCTGAAGTATAAAATTACTATTTTAAAATAAAGTCAGCTCAGTATCATTTTACTTGGATCTGCTGTGCTGTTGCTGCCTGCGCCTGCTGCCCTCCTGCACTACAGCACTCTCAAACAGCTCTTCAAAAAGCAGCAGTTATATCTCTGATCCATTATACAATTGACTCACCAAACTGACCTGCTAAACTCATGCAATCAAGTTTCACCCATTTTCCCAATTTTATATTTTTTGGAGCTTATTTTTGTTCAAAGCTATGAAGCTCTTTCCTCTGACAGTTGCAGGGCAGTGAGGGCTAACCCAAACCAATCTGCAAAATAAAAATGACCAATGATCATTTCAGCTTGGCTGACCTTCTCTTTCTTAGAGGCTTTGCTTTTGAATTCTTGTCTATTATCTGATTCAAACAACTTTGATGCAGTTGATCTCAGAAGTGTCATTTTACACACATTCCCTCTGGAAAGCTCAGGGACTGCCTGTTCCTTCTGCCTCAGGAGGAGATGGTTCTGCAGGATCTCACAGCTGGAGACTTCCCCAAGAGTCAGGGAATTCCCTTATTTTGGATTCTGGCTCAAAATCTGAGGAAGAACGAACCTGAGGACAAACTTTGCATCATATTCCTATCCAAATAAGTTTATGCAGAATATAAAATACTCTTCTGGTGAATGTGTGTGTTCTAGTGAATGTGTAAATTCTCTTCTCTTTCACCATCTAATACAGAATAGTAATGTGATAACTAATTAAGTAAATTGCAGAGTATTACTAATTTTTTAAAACATGATTGTGCTAAATCTTTGCTGGATGTGTTAAGTTGTAGAACCTCATTATCTGCACACAAATGTTAATTTGTTAAACAAATCCCACTGGCAATTCAGGGATTATTCGCTGTTGGCTTACTTACTGCTAAGCCTTTTGGCAAATTCCTATGTGAGCGTTATATAGCTAGAGATTGGAGCAGCTTTAATTAAAATTTATAAGTTTACGACAGTTGTATTGAACTACAATAATTGAACAAAGAAAATGTCATCAGTTAATTAAAAGTACACATCTGAGACATGTAATTAAAAGTTTGGGCATAATAATGAACACTTTCCAGTAAGCCAAATTAAGGGGAATTTGGGAAAAAAATGTAAATCTTACCATAAAAATGCACTTTGTTTTTCCTTATAGTTTAAAGTATTGAAGGAATAGTTTACTAAATGTCTCAAACAGATTGACTAGGTTAGCTAGTTCACAAAACTCGATGAATCCGTTTGTATTATATGTACAGTACAAAGAGTGTGTCTAATCATACAGAATCATGATTTTTGTATCAAAATGAGTGAAAAAATGTCTTTCTCCTAAACAAAAATTGATGAAATGTTCTCAAAAATCATTAAAAATTAGGTATAATCTTGTATTATATTTGATAAGCAAAACACAGTGATTTGGTGCAGACTTAAAAGAGACAGTGAAGAACCTGTTCCCTTTGCTACTGCCACATCAGCCTCAGGAGTCTCCAAGGGAAGGACTAAGGGTGATGTTTCCGTGGGTGCTGAGGCTGGTCCTAGGCTCCCAACCACCAGCCTTTGAGAGTTCTCTAACTTATTTGGAAATTATTCTTTTCTCCCTTTCTTTTCCACAACACAGAGAGACACTATATCTGTTGGGATAGATCCCAATCAGCTCACCTACTAATTATGTTCAATAATACAGCTTCTCTCCACTATTATTGTCTCAGTAAAGCTAATTATGGTTCATCAGCCACACGGAAATGAATTACTTTATTCCCACAGACTTCTGTTAACTCCAAAAGACAAGATATTGCTTATAGAAAGCTCACCTAGTGCCACCTTGTTTTCTTTGATAGTGACAGCAAGTTAAGTATTGAAATTAAATGTGCGTATTTACTCATAACAACTTAAAACTACACATTGCTGGTAGTGAATTTACCATTGAATGGAAGATACAAATAAGTTAGAGTTTGATGCAGACATTCATCTGGATGATCTCATTTTTCAGAATTTGCAGAAAGCTACAGAAATAATGCTATTACCTAGTTTTTAATTTTTTTTTAATTGCAAAACACCTTAGTATTTCCCTGTTGTTTGGGCAATAGCATGAAGGAAAGCTGATCTCCTTAAATTCTGATCCTTGTAAAACAAATGTAAATATGTCTTTAAGATATATGATTGGATTGCCAAAAGAAATCACCTAGATATTACAGAGACAGTGTGCCAACACATTTTTGAACAGCCATTATATAGGCAATTGCTATTATATAGCAAATTAAACTGATAAATAAGGAGTAACTACAGCCTCTGTAGTCAAAGCCTAATTGAACATTGTATGTTTTAGATACCTACGGGATGGTTTGTTTTGGTTTTTTGTTGTTTGTTTGGGGTTTTTTGTGGGATTGTTTGTTTTTATTTTGTTGTGGGGTTATTTTGTTGGTATGTGTTGGTTGGTTGGGTTTTGGGGGGTTGGGTTGAATAATTTTATTTTTTTTAAGAAGGAGGAAAACTGTTTCGTTTTTATGTCAAAAATTTCAGATATCTTTTCACATCCTACTGCCAAAGATAACTTCATATATCTTAGGACCACCATAAAATATTCTCCTTTAATTTGCTAAATTCTGTTCTGAATTTGAAGCAGTTTAGCATTCCATGAACCACTCCCCTTATTATTACTTTTCTATATGCTAATGTGTTGTGAACATTATCACTCTCTACAACTACTCTTATCACTGTCTACAACTACTCTTATCACTGTCTACAACTACTCTTATCACTGTCTACAACTATTCTTATCACTGTCTACAACTACTCTTATCACTGTCTACAACTCCCTGAAAGGATGTTGTAACCAGGTGGGGATTGGTCTCTTCTCTCA
>JAWWLZ010000177.1:4570507-4589305 GCA_035041345.1 Poliocrania exsul
TTTGCACCTGGAGATGTTCACTGTAGCACCTTTTGGCACTCACCTGACTCCAGCCTGTCCTTCACTGTCAGGTTCCCCATCTGTTTCCATCAATATTTGTTTGTGTAGCTCAGATGAGGTATTTTCAGTGTATCAATGTCTCCAGTGAAACAAGTGCCTTTATGCAGTTCTGCTCCGTCAATGCCTTTTTGTTTGCCTGTGCTGCAAATGTCCCCTCTGACCATTGACAGTGGTGCAGAACAAAAGCTCCTGCTACCAAATTATTTGTGAAGGTACAAACTACTGTGCCTCAGATTGAACCAGGAGTCAGTTCCTATGCCAGGTACTGAGCAGTCTGCATTTAATAATACCATAAAATGCTGTTGTTAAGACCAATTCTGTCTATGGTATCTGAAGACAACTGAAAGTGGTTAAGACCTGCTCATTTCCCACGTTCCTACAAGAACAGCTGTCCATGTCTCAACCCCATCATTATTCATGTGCCTGCTCATGGCTAATTTTCTGTGTCAAATTCCCTTGCAGCAAACACGCCTTTCCCCTGGGCTTTATTTCAGTTTCTATTCTGTCTGCCCAAGACAGGTCTGCTCTGTCCTGCTGGACATCAAAGGGCAATCATTTTACCTCGAATTTCAGAAGAAAATGACAGCCATCCTGGCAGCTTCAGTCTCTTTGAAGTTTATTGGAGACAGCAAGCATTTGGAAAATATTAAAATGAAGTTGCAACTAACAATGTTTTTATGATACTTATATCAAGTGCCTCTGTTTCAATAGTGCTGATTTTTACAATTCAATTGCCAAGATAGGTAAAGGACTGCTAATATTTTTGCCTTAATTTAGACACTCGGTTTGCTGCATATAAACCTGTAGGATTTCTTTCTTCACCAGCTGTTGTGGTGTCATATCTGCTGTAAGATTTTGGAGAATGTAATTGTACATTATACACAATTCTCTCATTTTATTATACTTGCATACATCATGGTGATTCTTTTCCTAGTTTCACTATCTTCTATTCTTTAAACATTTTTAAGACGCATATATCATAATTATTCTTATATACAGTGCAGGCATATGAAATCTGGAATATAAATATTTAGGTACAGAGTTAAGATATGTTTAACTCTCAAATAAATCTTCCCTTTTCAAAAGTGTAGCATTAAATGCAAATTTCCTCTCATAACAAGTTTTAATCACATGAGCTGAATCCTGAGCAACAATGATGCAAAACTTCAGTAAGAAATCTAAGGACTTTATTTCATGGTTGTCATGCCTTCAGCTTTGAGTCTAGTAGAATATTCTAAATATAAAGATATATAGTGTTTCCCTATAAGAATGGGTATACTTGTTTTGCAGTTGTAAATTGAAAGCTGATATTTTTACAAAACTAATTCCTTAAATATTATCTTAGTAAGGTAGGCCATCAGTGCAAGCATTTTAGTCTTATGTAATTCCTAAAAATGTATCTGGAAAAAATAGCAACAGATGCATCTTTTGAAAGGTTAAAGTCATGTGTTCCCTGTAACTTAGAATGTGCCAAAGTGATGGGAAGCAGGTGGAAAAGTCAGATGGGTTGTTATAAAATATATCATTGTGAACCATAATGTGTGTAATTAATTAGTAATTGGGGGTTCTTTTGCAGTGAGGAAACTTAAGTGTGTATTTACCAAATTTATTTAAGTAAACAAACTTATTTCAATAAGTATGAAGAGCTTCTAAATTATAATGCAATTTATCTATTGTGTGACAATTTTTGAATCAAATAGCAATAATAAATAAATGATCAATATATACAAATAATCAATAATGGTTTTAAAAAGCATCTGTGCCTTCCCCCTGTAGAGTTCAAGTTAAGCACCTTCTAATCCATCCTACCAAAAACGAAATCAGTGTCCAAAAAATAGTCCAAGCTGAATATGAAAACCAATAAAGGTTTGGTTGTGCTGGAATAGGTGCAGAAGCAAAGAGAGGAAATAGCCACTCCTCAGCAGTGACCTGCAAAGGCCAAGGAGGGTCAAAAGCATCACCAGCAAAACTGGCTGGGGCTCTCCTCTCAGAATAACACTGCTTTTGTGTAGCATATTTTGTATCTTTTCAAACCTTTTATTACAGAACAATGTCAGTCACTAAGCATGTCCCCCTCTAAACTTTGCAGTTTGTTAAACCCTTAGAAAGGCAGCAGGTAGTTAGTTCTTAGAACTATGTGAGGGTAACGCTCTATTGCACCTCCCTAAAGATAACTCACGTTGAATTTCATAAATAATTCAAAAATACTTAGAAAAACCATGATTCATTGCACAATACACAACAGAGGCAGATGAAAAGTGACTACTTCCTGCCGTTTCCACAAGGAGAGTTTGAGGGTCTGTAGTAAACTTAATCATATTTACAGCAGGACGAATAAGCAATTGAATTTCATTCAGGTATTTGTTTCTGGGTTTGATGTATTTGCTGAGTCTGCATCCATGGGCTCCTTGTGTTTGCTTGTATGCACAGAGAGTGTTCTGAATCCCAGTGGACGAAGTATTTACATATTGATGCTCACAGAAGGAAATTATAGCAGAATAGCTGGGTACTTTTCCAGGCACCTGGCTCCTGGAGCACATACTCTGAATATAAACAGTATTTAGGGCTTTCTGAGGCCAGGAGATACTCCTGCCCCTTTAGGACAACTCTTTATGCTTTCACTCCCATGCCTGCTTACACACACACAAACATGTATATATTTCTGCAAATACACATCCAGCTATAAAGTTCAAAATTTAAAATGATAGGATGTTTATATACCTTTGATTAAGCCTCTTGTTGTATTACTCAAGAATTTTAAAAAAGGACTCTGAAATGATGATTGCAGTGCTAATAACAGGAATTGAAGACACAAAGCTGTAGTTTTAAAATAAAAATGCACTCAGACTGTTGTAAGTGCCATGGCAGAGTCCTGCTGACTCCTTCCATGAGGCTTCGTGTTGATCTCGTAGAGTCACCGTTGTCATTCGTGTAGCTCTTGAGAAGATGCTGCTGGTCTCTTTACTGGGTTGCTGTGTTAGCAGCTGACATCTATTAACTTTATACCATTTTAATTGGATCCTTTTAGATGTTCAGCCAACTGGTCAGGCACACAGTGTGAGAGGCCAGCTCCCAAAAGCAGCAAGTCTGACAATATCAGTACAAGTAAGTACTTCAAATAACTGCTGGCACTTGTCAAATTTGCCTCTGTTTGGAAATTTAAACCTGGTCATATTTCAGAATGTGATTTTGTGTCACAAAATGTGCTGGTTACCTGCATATTTTTCTTTAAAAAGCCCCAAATGTAGATATTTCTGGACTTTTTGACTGCCACTGAGTGTTGCATGAGGTGGTTTGGATGCAGACCATGCTGAGCACTCACTGCTCCGAGGGCTAACTGCACTTTTCATAAAGAAGTGTATCAAGTGACAAGAATTTGGCAATATCAGGACTGTGCAGAGAACTAGTGTGAGACCTCTGACCATTTAAGTCCTACTGAAAGCTTCAAAAATAGAGTTGTAAGTAGTGCATAACTTTTGTATTGGCTCTCTGCAGAGGTTTGAATTTTACCTCCTGTGAAAATCATCCTGGAAGTCAGAATATCTCCTGTGATACAGTTTTTTAAACATGTCTGTGAGCATAAAAGGATGATATTGCTACACTCTTGGCAGTTTAAACTGGGCAAGGCTCCTGCAGAGTCTGCTGATGGTACCCTGCTGTATGTGCCTCCATCACTTTTAGCCCAACTGGAGCAGTAAAATGAGTTGCCCACTATTCAGGTCAGCCTGATGCTTAGATGAAATCTTCCCAGCCATCCAGACAAGTGAAAGAACACTTAAAGCTGGAAATAGGGAAAAATCCAGCCAGAACTCAGAGCAGTCTTTCATGCTGATGGAATAACTGCTGTGAGTTGGGGAATGGCTTCTCCTAGACCCCAAGCTGCACCTTGGTTACCAAATGTCAGTTCATGCCCAGTTGGCTGTTTTTCAGGGTTTTTTTTTCTTGAAAGTTTACATACCAAGACAAAATTAACCTATTTTCTCTTGGGTGGTTTTATTGGTTTTTTTGTTTGGTTGGGTTTTTTTGGGGGGGAGGATCCTAAGTAGAACTTAATCCAGGTATTTATCAAATGTTTTCTTAAAATGGCCTTGTAAGGTCCTTTATGTGCTGAATCTTCATAAGCTGAAGTAAACTCAAAATGCTTCAATTTTTTATTCAATAGTTTTTCGTTTTGTGTCTCTGACAACCTGACTTGGCTTTCAGTAAGCCTTCAGGCAGAATTCAAGGCATTTCTCAATTCTTTATTTAGGCTGTGTTTAATGTAGAGCAGAGACTGCCAACAGCTTATTCTTTTTAATAAACCAATAAATGGAGCCAATGAAACAACCAGCAATAATTTTGTTTTCCAGCAGTTAAGGATTGTGATAAAGGAAATACATGCCATTCCACACTGGCTTTATGCTGGAGTCCTGTAGCTTATAAAGTCCAGGTTATTTGGAACATAAAATTATTTGTTGCATGCATTTCTTTACCACCAGGTACTTACAGTAAGGCTGAGAAATTCTTTAAAGGGCACAATTGCTGACCTTATTTTTGCAGGTAGTCTCATTTCAGTGAAATTATCTGCCAAAATAATGTTAAGCCCATTTTCTTCTTCCCTGTTCCCTCCTCACCTTTAACATCCCTGTCTGATCTGGGCACTGTTTTCTGCTGCATTAAGCATTATTGTAGTTGTTGTGCTTGCCTGTACCAACATATGAAAATTGTTGGCTCTCAAGTACAATGCAGTAAAATGCAGAAAAGCAGCAACCACCTAGAAATGAATATTCCTCACTATTTTTTGGTTTTCCACAAATAAAAATAAATACATATAAATGCTGATGAATTCTTCAATCAGAGCCAAGCCTACTGAATATTTTAGATTAATAGTTGTGTGACTGCTGAAGATGATGGTGGCAATCAGTGGCCTCTCCAGTCCAAATTGTTCAGTAATTCTACAAATTGTCACAGGGTATTGCTGCAAATGAGGGCAGGCAATTAGTCCAAAGCATATTGGTATCCAGAAAGAGGAGACCCCTGATTTGTTTATAGAAGTACTTGCGTGTACACTATTATCTGTAATGAAGTTGGGTTTTTTAATTGATCAGCATTAAAATCTCAATTCAGTGAAGCTCATCAAATTTGTTGGTGTGGGAAATTATTTTTTTTTAATTAATTTAACTGTTTTACATCTGTGAAGCCATGAGCATTCAAAGATGTTTTCTTCTGTTTTAGGAAGCATAGCAATCATTGTTCCTCTTGTTTTACTGGTGACTTTGATTACTACTCTGGTAATTGGACTATTTCTTTGCAAAAGAAAACGAAGGTAAGTAATTTAATATTGATGCATGAAGTAAAAAATTAAACTTTTAAAGTATGTGTATCTTTTTTTATATACAAGAAATCACTTCATATATGTCAAGTAGATATTAAAAAAAACAAAAGCCAAAACAAAAATAAAACAAAAAAATAAAATACCACAAAACAAGAAATCCAAAACTTATTTCTGAATGCAGTGAGTTAGTGACATTTTGGTTCTTGCTGGAACAACCATGCCTCTTATTTATACTTATGTTCCACACACACTAGACAAAAAATTGTAGTTCTTACCCACTTTGCTCCATCCTACCAAGGCTTTTAATAGCAAGTGCTAACAACTTTATCTAGAGACTTAGAGAACTTAATAAATGGAATTAATGTATTTCATCGAAACCACATAATTAATATTGTTCATGTTAAAGTGAAGATGTAAACAATGATCCAAGTACTCACTGTAGATTCCCAAGCCTTGTTGTCCTTACTGTGTTCCTTTAGTGTCTTGCATAGGAAGCCAAATGCCAGGATTGATTTTGTTCTCTTTAATTGAGCTGCCTTAGAGCTGATAATGAATTTGGAGAGTTGTTTGACTTTGGCCATTCTTCAAAGGCCATGTTGGGTGGCCAGGGAGGCAGGGAGTGTTTCTGCTGCACACACACACCTGAGAGAACTGCTCATTTTCTCATGTTCAGAGAAACAAGATTGCAATGGTGATGGTGATGCAGATTTAACAAGGAAAGATTCCCAGTAACAAGACAGGAAACCATTTAGTTCAGGCTTGTATCTGTCCTGCTCATTGGCCTTGAGCAGCTGTCTGCCTTTCTCCTGGGGCCTCTTACCCTGCCTTTAAAACCAGGGTAATGTCTCTTTCTTAAGTCCTTTAGAAATATGGGATGAATCTGCTGTTTCTGCAAATGTGATCATTTACAACACTATGTCAGTCCTCCAGGCAAAAAGAATTTTTTAAGTTACCATGATCTGGCATCTCCCCTGCAAACTCTGTCTAAACTAGTAAGCATTAATTTTTAAAACCTTTTTGTAAAGCCAACAAGATAAATACATTTCCTGTCCATACTGTTAGCAATGCTGACCCTGCCAGACTCTGTGGATGTCATTATGGGCTGCTGTACCTAAAACACCAACTTTAGTGATAGCCAAATCCTGAAAACCAGTTGCTGGTCTGTAAATTATTTAGGTTACTGAGAATCACTTGTTAAATAATAGATTTTCAGTAGAGAAATAGAACTAGCCTCAATAAAAAATTTTCTTCTTAAAATTGTATTTGAAAATACGTTTTAGGCTTATTTTATCTCTTCAAAGAAGACTGTCAAGTACTAAACTAAGTGTAGCTGTTCAATATTTGGATGCTACAGTCAAGTGCTTATTTTAGGAAATATTTTTTTCTGTGCTATTTTTTAAAAATACAGATCATTTAGTATATTGGATTTCAAACACTGATTGTATCTTTCTCAACCAACAAGAGGACTCGACTGTTATCATCCTGACTGTGACCTCCCTATTACTCCCTTGTAATTCTAGAGAACATACTGCATTTGGAAAAAATTACCCTCTTGAGGTTATTTCAATTGCTCAGACTAAAATCACCTGCTTAGCTAAAAGAAATGAATTCAGCAACTGAAACAATTCAACTCAATCACTTATCTTTACTGATACCTAATTCAAGGTTAAAAATAGAAGATTCTGTCTTTTATTAAAGCTTGAAAAAAATTCAAGTTGAATGTCAGCTTTCCAGTAACCCCTGGCAGGGAATACAAAGTGGAGCTATGAGAAGTTCATACATTTTTGATGCGTCGTAATGAAACCATTTGCTTGTTCTCAGTTTACAAGTGACTTTGGGCACCCAATTTGAAATAGAAGTGCAATGGATGAGGAACATAACTCGTGTTCACTCCATCTTCATTCCTGCAGGAAATCTGCAATGAGTTTGTGAGGCTTTCCTTGGGAAGTGAGGGAAATCTAGAAATAATCAGAGGAAGAGGGTACAAGACGAGTTAGCACTTGGTGTGAATACATACCACTACAGCCAAACTGAGGAAAACAGTAAAATTCTGCCTTCAGCCTCTGTGAGATCTGTACATAGACTCAGATTGCTACTTTGCATGGAAAATGGAAGGATTTTCTGATTGTCTCTGCATCAAGCACTTTTCCATCCCCTTGGTTTTAAAGAGAAACAAAATATCCAAGAAATTACTTGAAAAGTCTCTAGCTTCTCTTTTTGTGTATTTTTGCATTATAGGACAAAAACTATCAGAAGACAGCCCATGATAAATGGAGGAATCAATGTAGAAATCGGCAATCCATCATATAACATGTATGAGGTGGGCCATGACCACAGTGAAGGTGGTCTCTTAGCCTCAGATTTTACTGTAAATGCAGAAAAGGTAATTTTTTCTTTTCTAGTGGCAAAACCACTTATTTTATGTCTTACTAAGGTTTTGACTTTAATGAATAGAAGCATAGAACAATGACATTTAGATTTGGTTAATGACTATAAAAGCAAGTTAGATTTCATTAGAATAAATGTCATGTATATATTAACAGCTGGTTGGTAGTCTGATGCTTGCTGATGATCATTTTTTCCTAGTGTCTGGATTTTACCAAAATAGTGTTAGAACTGAACTACAAAAGGAAGTTTTTGTCATAGACACATCTGCCTTAAGTTGCCAAAGCACAGCCTATCTTTTTAGCCCAGTGGCAAATATTGAATGGAAATATTTTATTGTACAGCCTGTGTTTGAAGCAACAGAGTGTATGCATACATAGGAGACTAACTTGTTTCACACCTGAAAACCTCCAAAGGCATAAAGAATTGGGATTCCCGGTGGGATAGACAGATTAAATGTTTACACAAAGCTAGTAAGTATTATCATTTCCTTGTAAAGGATGCTGTCAGCTCTGCAGCGCCCTGTGCAGTGCCTGAGCTCCCTGAGTGATGTGGCATGGGCTGGACGGGGTAATGCTGCCAGTTCTGTCCCAGAGCTCCCTAATCAGACAGACACCAAAGGGCAGCCATCATTCTGTGCCACTCCTGACAAAGCAGTAACAGGATTACTGAGAGCTCACGGGATGTCACTGCTGAATCACATAGGCAAGTGCTGAATACAGGAGCTAAGCTGAAAATGGAGTTACTCACTGGAGGCAGAGTGACTGAGCCAGTGCTTATTGTGAGGTCTGGCTCTAATCCTGAGTGGAAAATGACTGTAAAATACTGAATTTTATTTTTCATTCCGAGAGATACCTGCAAGAAGATTTTCTTAAATGTAGATCCCTCTAAATAATGTTTTATTTTAGAGTGCACTGAGTGTCGAGTAAACTGCTGCACTGTTTACTTAACAGTGTTGATAATTGCACATGGAAAATGCTGTGTTAGCACAGAAACTAAAATTTTCTGTTTATACAGGCCAGATACATAGGGGGAGGGCCCACTGCATTCAAGCTTCCCCACACAGCTCCATCAATCTACCTAAACTCTGACTTGAAAGGACCACTATCAACAGGGGTGAGAAATGATGATTCAAATCCATTTCATTCCACATCAGCCCCTTTCTAAAGAAAGTTTGTCTGTCATTTTTGAATAGAGGCATTTTCTGTTTGTTTTTAATTTCATTTTTGTTCTTTTAATGGAAAGAAGAACAGTAAACAATACATTTTTCTATTTGAAGTAAAGGGTCCCCCTCTGCATACACAATTTCATCTGTACCCATCCTTGTAACATATGAGCTAAAACTGCAAATGTGTCTTTGCAGAGGAATGAAAAGGCAGTAAGCAATGTGATGCTTTTCCATAACATTACATAAGTTTAGCCTGGCATTCACAGCTACATATCTTGATGTATTTGCAGTTTTCACATAATTACAGGCATTTATCCAATTTGTCAAATGGAAGCGATGATCCCAAAGAATGGATACAAGTGCTTTTATTTAAGAGGAATTTGATGCACACTAAAATTAACAGTTTCCTTTAACATTTGCATTGCATTTTTGATTGTTCTGTTTTCAATGGATTTGTATCATAAACCAGTTCCTTCTAAAACATCAGATTTTTTACTGCAGTTTAGCATTATGTTTACAAACATTGAAATCCAAAATACAAAAGGAACATCAACATTCATTTTCATGTGCCTCAATATATATTCATCTTTTGTGCCATTTGCATTATTGCATGATTGTACTATGTTGTATCTGGTAGTTTAACAAATTTTATAAGGTGTGATTTTTCTGATGGAGCACAGAGCCAGGGATGATGAAAGCTGGAATATTTGCCCATCTGTAACATAACTCTTTCTCTTAAATTCTAGTCAGCCCAGTTTCTTTCTGTACTGCGTTATGCTATCAGTACCCACTCAAAGAGGCACCATGAGGCAGAAATTACTATTATATATAATTTTAATAACTCCATAAGGCATCTCCATATAGATGTCAGGTGTCTTTGGTCTGTTGTGACTGTCATCTTTAATAATGGTCATCAATGAAATAAAAAGTCCTGACAATTGAAATAGACTTAAATTTCTGTTTTCCTAAATGCCTGATTATATTCATGACAACAAATTTCAAGATCTCCAGTGGGGACAGTCTGATAGAACTGAGACAGAGCTGAGAGCAGCTTCTTTATTTTCCTGCCTCCATTCCAGGAAAGTCTGGATCACCAGGCATCTGTAATCACTTTTGCATCTGTAATAGATGGAATAAGGCAGCTTTTAAGTATCTCAGTGAGTGGCTGCTGTAGCTCCTCAGCCTGAGCAGTATCTGAATACTGGGCTCAGAAATAGTGTTGATCAACAGGCAAAGGAAGAAGTAAGACTCTAGTCATCTTTCATTCCTTGTTTCCCAGGGTGTAATCACAATATTTTCAAGTCAAGAAAACCTAACCCCTTCTGGTTTGGGTAATTTAAAATTTAGCTATATCTTCTGTACACCAAACAAATTCATTTCCCTATTTTAGAGCTTGCTGGTGTTCTACTCAGTATTTCTGAAAGCACATCTGTGCTGTTTCATTAGTTATAAGGAATAGGAAGATTTTGACCACAAGATACCCTCTCCAGTTATTATAGGTAAAAGTTGCACATCTACTTGGATAGCAAAGGTTTTCTAGAGATAATGAAGTAATGGAGACCTTTACATGAGAGACTTTGGATAGTGTTTTCTCCTTAGCATGAGTGACAGGAGAGTATGTTTTCCTCCACATTTTACATTCTTCTGTGCTGTCAGACTCGGGAGATTTCTCACACACTGAAGTGCTTTTGCAGCACTGAAAATGGACTTGTCCTGTGCTGAAGCATCACTCATTTCAATAGATGTTTTTCATTACAGTCCAAACTACCAAAACTGTTGAGGAAAGACTTCTCAATCTGTAACTACTGTGATATAGTAACAGTTATGCTGGTTTATTATTAAAGTTTAATTTACATTACACAAGTATTGAATTTTTTGGTCAAATTATGTTGTGTATTTGGGCCACAGAATTCGAAAACATGGTCAGCTATTGATGGGATGCTGATGTCTTAGAACAGGTAATATATGGAAACTGTTGGCTGCAGTTTTCTACTGTTAAACTTGTCACATGGTCTCACAGTGCACCTTCTCTATAAACTCCTTCATACCTATTCTGAAATCTTCCAGTGTAATAAGGTGGACAAGTCAACCTCAGAGACATTTTTTCAAGGTTTTCGTCTAATTTTTGTCATTTTTATCATTTTAATGTCATAATGGGCTGCATGTCATGTCATTGGTTATTTTAATAGCATGTCTCATCATGAATTTAATTTTTAACTAAAGAATTAACTCATTATCAGGTTTTCAGATGTCCAGGTATCTATCAAATACGTCCTGTTATATTTTATGTGTACTTGTTCTTGCTTTAACAAAGCCATTTCCATTTCCATAAATGTTACTTTTGGGTTAGTCTGGCTGATCTAATATTCTATTAATTTCTCTGCAGCCAACAAATTACGCCAATCCAGTATATGCAAAGTTATATGTGGATGGACAAAACTGTCGAAACTCCTTAGCAAGTGTTGATGAAAGAAGAGAACTTCTTCCAAAGAAAATAGATATTGGGATAAGGGAGACTGTGGCATAATCTGCTGTTACCTTTTATACTCTGTATAAATGTATAAAATATAAGGATTACTTTTCTATGTACCAACAGTATTATAATTGTTTTGGCATCAGCATTACCTCTGTTTTTTGTTTGGTTGATTGTTTTCTGGGTTTTTCTTTTGCTGATGACTTTTGACTGACCATTTGTAAGGTATTTTTATGAAAAAGAAACTGCACTACGGTACAATTTACAACAATGCTGCTGAAATAACACACCTTTAAATTTGTTAAAATGGCAAACAACGTATTCGTTTGTAGCGTGAAAATGAGCAATCTATTTTCTATGAACTTTTTTGGTTCTACTTAATCAATGAAGATGGTATCTGCACTTTTTCATTATGTAGTCTGGAAGCTGTAGTACAGTGTGTAACTTTGTTTACTTTAAATGGTGAAAGAATGATTGAATGGTCTCCTCTCTTCTTTGTGCCCATTAGAATTTCTCTTCAGATCCTGATGAAGGTAGATAACTTTTCACAAACAAACATAACTTGCTTTTAAATTAGCTTTAGGTTGCCAAGAAGTAAGCAAGACTATAGAAATGAGACATCTAATGATCTGCATGAACACAATGATTATGTTTCAGAAATTCAGTGACTGTACATGATATACTAAACATATATACCATGTAAACAAGCTTTGTATTTATTAAAACCTTATAGAACATAGTAAAGATATATCTTGGAAGCTGAAACCTTACTTGCTGTGGGACAAAGAATATGAACTCCAACAGTCCTGTAGGACAGTAGCCACCCTAGAGCACAAGAGGGCATTGCCTACACATGCATTATATGTTTATTCACCTAATCACATGCATTACTTATGGATTAATAATTCCCCCACACGTACCAAGCAGTAGGGAAAAAACCAAACCCCAAACCTTAAGCACACTCAGATGATCACAGCATTTAGTTTTGACAATCACAAAAAACATCCTCATACCTGTTTAGTGGTATTAAAGAATCCAAAACACAGCAGTTTCTTTAAATTAAGATAAACTGTGAGATTGTAGAGGTAAAAGGAACAAAATTGCATATTAGTGAAACCTTACCAAAGCCCAAGTTTCAGTAGTCTGGGTTCAATCTCAAAATCCAATTATCAAAAGTGAAAAGCATCAGTCTCAGTTTCCAGCACTTCTCTGACCTGGTCTGCTTTCTGTTGTTGCTGAGAGGCAAAATCTGCCTGACCTTTTTTAATTTTGATGGAAATAAAGAATACAATTGCTTTCAGGTTTGAACTGAATCGAAATATTTTATACATAACTTTAAAGGCACAAAAGACGTATTCACACCTATACTGTGGAGGACCCTTCCTTCCTCTGCTAGACATGACTGACTTTTAGCTATCATACTATATTAACCTAACAGATTAAATATGTTTGTGGTTGCTCTTTATTCCCTTTGTACAAGCATTACAAAAATAACTGCTGTTTTATAAGAGATTTTTGTTGTACTATTGTGCATGCATACTACCTATTTCTAAACTTTGCCATATTGGGGCCTTTATAAAACTCTTGATTTATGTAATACTAGTGCAATTTTGCTTGAAAGATGTTATGCATATCATAAACTTTTTCAGGTTCTTGTTTAAGTACATTTTTTTAAATTGAACAGTATTTTTCATTTTGGTTATAATAGTCATTTTGCCTATGTTTCTACAATGAAGTGTTAAATACTTTATAAAAAAAATTGTTGACTGATTTATTTAAATGAAAATCTACATACTTAATTCAGTGTGTTGACTAATTTTTAAATTTAACTTATAAAACAAAAGCTAAAGAAAGAGCAAATTGAAGTGAAAGAACATGACTTTGTACAAATGACTAAATCCCTTTTCATAATGACAATTTTTGCTTTTTATACCAATTCTATTTGAATGTTTTTGCAGCTCTGCACATGTTTGGATAACTTAGGTGTATAGCTGTAATATTATGTCAATAGAATTTTAAAACTCTTATTTTTTCTATAAAAATACTATATTAAATAGTTTCATACCACACAGCTACGATTCCACAGGTTCTGCCTTTATTCTGTTGCCATCATCAGGGATGGATTAGGCCCTCATTTTTTTCCATAATTACAGTTGTTATGAGGTGTTAAGTAGATGGACATTTCAGAAACATTACTCCTGTTTATTTTCTGGCAGGGAATCTCTTCAATACTCAGGTAGAACTGAATTTTAACTAGAGGGTATATAAGTAACATGAGTTTGAAATCATGAACTCATAGGGGCCTGATGAAATTTCCTTGTTGTGATGCCTTGTGTTTTCTTTCAGTGAGATGTTTTATTTACTTTGCCCTTGCTTGAGAGTAAATTATTTTTTAAAAAAATTAAATTTATTTATTTTCTTAGTTGATGTCAGTGGAGCTATTAGATATTGGATATTAGATCAGAATATGGTAGTAAGAATGTAGGCAGGATTTTGATGGAAATATTGAGCACTACCACTGCCCTGCTTGAAGATCTTTACACATCAGGGTAATAATCGCCAATGAATTATTTTGTTTGTTTTTTCCCTTCACCAAGGTTCTCCACAGGAACTGTTTCCACAGTCCTTTAACAGTCCCAGAATGCCCAGGCTCTGGAGCTGTGCTGAACACACCAGGAGCTGAAGGGTGACAGACTGGGAACCTCATCAATAACCTACATGTGCATCCTCATTAAGTTCAGCATAATATTTTTGGCCAGGAAACTCTATAAAATTTTACAAGGAACAGGAAATATGTTTAATTTTTTACATTTCCACAGCTTTCTTGCTGTTACTAATCCACAGATTCAGGTGTGTGTTTAAGTTGACACAAAATTAGAAGTAATAAAAAAGGGCTAATGTACCTGCATCACTGATGGAGCATCTGTGTCTTCAGGGGGTAATTTTTGTGGTTGCTTTCCTATGGAAGCACAAGGACTAACATTCCTGTGAAATGCTGGCACTGTACTAGCTTATGAAATTCAGAAGGGTAACAATTTTCTTCCACTGTACTAATGAATTTCCTTAGTAATATGAAGCAGCTTGTGGGTTCCATAAATACCAGGTATTAAAACTATTCAGGGAAATGGAACTTTTGATAAATCTACCAATGAAATACACCGTTCATTGACTCTTAGGCCAAGGAATTCATTCAACAGAAAACAAAATTACATGTGAACTTGAAGGGTGATTTGATGTGCTTCATCACAAACTAGGTTCTAAAATTCTTTGCTGAAGGGAATTTATATGCAAAACCTATGGGGGGGAAAAAGCGCTTCTGTGCCAAACTTTTATTAATTCTGTCTAATGGATCTTTTCCTTTTCCCACAGAGTTTATACTAATATATTTACAAACTAATGCAGTGGAGTCTCTGTCTTGTGATAAACCTCTTGGTCTATGCAAGTATTTGCATAAACACTAAATTATGACAACAAAAGTTCAAAGTGACAAATTAAGATGGGTGATGCTCTTGGTACTCTGAGGATTCACTCAGAGTATGAATGCAGTCCTGGGAAGCTTATTTGAGAATATTTATTTTCTTGTGCATTTTTTAATTGTTTTTTTTTTAATGTCCAAGACAGCCATGATGTTTGATATTTGCAGAAGGAAAGCTCAGTAGTGGAGTGCCTTTAAAACTTCTACCTAACTTTATTATCTAGGAGTGAGATTGTGGAGAAGGTTCTAATATAACAGCAATTATTTTTATCAAATCTTAGTGATGAGAATCAATGCAGTCACATGCATTAATCAAATTATGTGTGAACACATTTCAAAAAATTTGTGTCACATGAAAGTTTGTTATGTATCAGAATAGAACCAAGTATCTTCTCATGCATCCCCCTTTTTGGAGGATGAAAAGATGATATAGGAAAGCAATGTCAGTGATGATAAAGGGTTCTTAAGAGTAAATATATTTTTCATGTGGAACAAGCAGACCAACAGTGAATCTTGTCTGTCTAGTCCTGGGCATCTCTGCAAAGGTACTGAGGCATTTGGAATTTTTCAAGTCTTAGGTGGATAGAAGGATGGCTGATGGAGGGATTGATAATTTATCATCCTAGTTCAATAATATATTGTGCTTACCATCTCATGTGAAATACAGATCTCGTGGAAGTAATGGTTTCTCATTTAGTGTTCATATTCTAAGGTGATCAAAAGGAGGAAAAAAGCATAAAACATCTTTTTGCTTCCCTATGCCAGCTGCACATCACTCAGTACATGTTGTGCCTCTTGTGACCTCTGACAGTGCCATTCAAAGTAGTACTTGAATAGAAGGAACTGTCATCTGGCCTCAAAAAGATGTTAAATGAGTTTTTCTTGGAAAGATGTTGATATTAGGGTTGTCCCCACCTGCTAATGAAACCTAATAATGATCCACTTTTGTAAAAAAAAAAAAAAAAGGAAAAAAAGCACCAAAATCCTGCCCCCCCCCAAAAAAAAAATCAAGATATGTACATATACACAATGCATATAGTATCAGAACTGGTGTGTAGTTACTCTGAGTAAAAACCCATTTTCACAGGTGAGTAGAAAGGAAAGTCTGAAACTACCATGGAAACTCAAGGGAAATATTAATTTAGGATTACTGTTAAGCTTATTTAAAGTATGCGTTCAACCTGCAGGGGAAAAAGAAAAGATTACACAAGCTGGCCATTGGACTTTTCTTAAACTATTTCTTAAATAAACAATTTTGAATATTACTAGAGTTGGCACCTCAAAAGATTTCAGAAAACAAACTGTGTAGTCCAACAGTTTCTCATCCAACAGTTTCTCACTCATGTTTTATGTCGGTGAGGCACAAGCAGAAATGTCCTGTCACATAAGGAAGTGTTTGATGACTCATTAGTGATAAAGAGGATAAGATCAGCATGTGTAGATTCATGAAAACAACAGCTGAAGAGCTGATCCACTCTACAGCTGAGTGTTCTGGCACCTGAATAGCTCACGAGGTTGGCAAGGGTTGGTGGGTTTCCACAGGCATTGCCACAGCTGTGCTGATGTTCAGAGCTGGTGCCCTGTGTGTGCTGCACACCGAGCTCTGGCACCAACCCCTAAATTAGGGCAGCAGCCTCAGTGGCATTGCCCTGTCAAACAGCAGCACACAGTAACACACGGTTTTCATTCCACTGAGGACTTTAAAGTTTGGACCCCCAACATGGCCAGAAGGGTATCCCAGGTGGTGGATTCCAGGTCTACTAGAAAAGCAGGAATGAGCCTCTGAGGAGCTTGTGGTTGCTGAGTGTGACACCTGGAAGGAAAACTGTAGCAGCGAGCCTGTCAGGTGGGCTTTCTGCCCCTGACCCAGACCTCATGCTGTGCTGTGGACATCATCACACACTGCCTTTCTTTCCTGGGTGCAGGAAGCATGGCAGGCATCCATCCTTCTGACTAGGTGGTTCCGGGGTGCACTGTCATCCTGGAGATGGGTTTCCCTGGATAACTGGCTGTAGCTGGACATTCGTGTCAGACTTGTGTGTGAGCAAAACATGTTGGCTCCCTTGGGGGTTAGAGCAGCTGCTTGGAGCTCCATTCTCACCAGTAACAGATTTTACTCCAACCAGGAGGCTGCCTGTCCCTTCATTCAGGTAAGCAGCCTGCACCTTCCCCTGGGAAATGGATACATGTTGGATAAACTCCCTGGTTTTTCTCTGGAATGTACTGTCTGTATGTAATTCACATTTTTCTGTGTTTCCCTGCCAAGAAACAGGGCATGGAAAACATTGTGAGTTCCTTTGAGAGCAAAACAGAGGGTTTGCTCCCCTCCCTTTTCCTTTCATGAATTCTCAAAAGATCAGTGAAAGCTTAGGCACGTCCCTGTGGATGCTGTGCCTGCAGTGCTTGCCTGTAGACACAGTTCTGGTGTGAGTGCACACATAGGCAGAACCTAAAGCAGTGCCAGGGAAGTGTTCTTTCTTTCCAGAGGGAATCTGGCTGTTGTTCAGATGCAATGAGTGTGTCCCACACTGTTTTGCAGGAGCAAGTCTCAAAACTGTTTTTCTGCCTGTGTCTGAGGGGGTCTTGATTTAATTGAGAGATTTTTTTCCTGAGATACCACAGTGCCCACATCTCAGTTTAGGTGTCCTCTGAGGCTGGCAAATGGCATTACACAGGTTGTAGGTGGCCCTTTTTACTGGCTTACATGCTTCCCAGTGACTCCTGCAAGTCCCAAATTTCATACAATGGTAAGCATGAAGCACAGTAAATAGATTTGTCTGTATTTATACACTGCCACTGTAAGCCTAAAATTATATATATATATATGTGTGTGTGTGTGTGTGTGTGTGTATATATATAAAAACAAACAAATACCAAAACCAGAAAGAAAACAAACAAACCCCATGGGTTTTTTATCTGAAACAGAGATCTTGTCAAGACCTTTGGTGTTGGTGTTGATTCCATCACTGGTATGCTTTTCCAGAACTTGCTGTTGTGTAATTAGCAAACCCCATCTGGGAGCTGGCTCTCATAGCCTACAGAAATCTGATAAATGTTCTGGAAACCTTGAAAAAGTTTGAAGGGAGATGCTCAATATCAGCTTGGGAGTTGTCTAAGAGAAGTTCTGCACGCTTGGTGAAATACAATATGAAATTAAGTATTTTGTAAATCAGGAATTTCAGACTTAAGTGTAAGTATAGCAGGTAGAGTCACATTGTTATTTTGAGGTGATGGATATCCATAACCAGTTTTCTTTTTAAAAGGAAAAGGAACCAATGTTTCAATAATGTTCCCACATCCTGGCAGAGGGGTCTGCCACATTTTATACAGCAGAAGAGATGTCCTTTAGGAAGAATAAAACAACATGGGGATGAGTGTTCTGTCTTTTATGTCTGTGGATCTGAACAGCTCTTTTCTACCCATCCAAAAATGTAACATGCATATCCTACACCAGTTGGTGTATATGCTCTTAAATGCTCAACTTAAAAAGTCTGATTTTATCTGCTGCTTTTCATAGTAGGAGTGTAGGATCCAGGTAGTTTTATGGTGTCCAGTGCAATCTTCAGTGATCAGAGCCTATTTGCTGGACTACTCTATCCCATGAAGTTATGCAATGCTGCACATCTGTCCTTACTGCAGAAGTCACGCTATTCCAATTACAGATCCTTAGCAGTCAGTTGGACTTCTTTTATGAAGTAATACTTTGTGCAGCAGAATCAGTCACTGTGCAGTAAAAGCTGTGCTGCCTGTGAGCTCCCCAAGGCTGGTGTGCAGCCCCTGCTTCCCCAGACTGGAGATCCCATGGACTTTTGGTGCCCTTTCCACTGGCTGTGGTGAGCTAAGGAGGTAAATCCCCTATTTAACCTGTAGGGCTGTGTAGTTTAATAGACAGCCTGTAAATAGGTCTGTCACAGAGAGAGAGT
>JAWWLZ010000177.1:4589405-4632019 GCA_035041345.1 Poliocrania exsul
TTGCCCTGAACTGTATTTTAAAGTAAGTTATTCTACAATTGTAGCTTTGGTTAATTTTATTTTACTTTGTTTCCTACATTGCAAAATCAGATATATTTTTCCCTATTCCTAATGAACATGAATAAAATAAAGCATAAGGTCTAATTTGAGATTTCTATTATATATATACTACCACAGTTGTGGCTGACAGGATTAAGTTGTCCTTTTTTTCTGCTTAAAATTAAAACATTAATGTAGCTTTCAGTGATAGGTACTAAAACATCTTTATAAATATTTGAAAAGACGCTGTTCAATGAACTGTGCAAGACAGGAGGCTGACCTCGCACGACTAATTAATTACCACAATCAGAGGAACTCCAGACAAAGTATCCTCTCCAGCAATTTGAAAGGTAATTAACATTCATGTCTCGTAAAAGTCACTTGACTTCCAATTATGATTAAATGTGCAAGGTCATGGGGACACAGCAAGTGGAAGAGCTGAAAGTAATCCCCCAGTACAGTGGCAGCAGTTAGGAAATAATGTCCTGCACTGAAGGACTGCAAGAAATACGGATTACACATTGTTGTGTCCCACCATGCTGAGTGAAGGACTGATGGGGACATCCCCACCAATGTCTTTGACTCCAATCCTTGTGATCAGCAAAAGTCTTTGGATCAGCAAAATTCCTAAGTTGTTTCCAAAACTGAATCAAACTGGACAGTTACAGACATCCACAGGACTGAGCAAAATATTGTCTACCCAGTTTTAAGAGTATCTGCCAAACTATATGACTGTTTTCATGCATTTTACCATCAAATGAAAAAGTCTTAAAGGATTGAACAACATCTCTTGTCACAGGAAACTCATCTGACTGCACTTTTTTAAGGACTATCAAAATCAAAAGAAAGAATATTACATTGCTTTTAAGGGACTATGATCAGCAGGGTGACCCCTTTTTTTCATATTAAGTCCATACATCTATTACCATTTGTGTCTACTGCTATAAATATTTTAAAATGTAAATAACCTATTTCAATATAATAGTATTTTGTTCTTGCATATCTTTTTAAAAATAGACTTTTCAAAATATATATTATTTTGAAAAATGAATGTTTTAATGAAGTAATAAAATAATTTAGGTTAAGAAGTACATTAACTCTAAATGAAATAGCAAATCATTTAACATGATGACAATGTAATCAAAAAGCAGCAGTCATATTGTCTGTGTAACTAGCCATATCCCATAAATTCAGTTTGACAGCCTAAATCCTGTCACATATTACTATATCACATCCCATTTTTGTGCACATGGTTATTATCAGAACAATTGTTACAGTTCACCAAAGAGAAGAATGCTGAGGTCAGTCACCCCACATTTGTCGTCACACCAGGGTGGTTAATTGCTACATGTCAGCCAGGAAAAGGCAATAACCTGTGAACATTGAAATTCCATTTCAGTGCTGCCTCAAGTGGTTTTATTTGTACAGAATGATGTAAAATATGAAAGGACATTTCACCCTGAGAGGAACTTGGTGACTCTCCCAAGGGGACGGGGTAGGAAATGTTACCCTTGACTGGGACAGGAAGTAGTTAATTAGTTCATCAGGAAAAGAGAGGCCTCTCCACATAATAAAGCAGCAGTTGTGTCTCAAAGGAAGTGAAATGAGGAGCTTCTTAATTAAGCAAAACCACTAACATAGTCTGGTAACAGCAAGTTTCAGAGAGCAAGATGAAATCTGGGCCAAGTCTTTGGGGAACTTGCAGAATCTGCATGGCTTCAGGAACAAGTGTTGTGCACTGAAAAGGGACTGTCTCCAAAGGTGTCACTTCCGAAGTGGCAGCAAAGGGATGGAGGATCCAGGAGGTGCATGGAAAGCTACATGCAGTTTACCTAAAATTCAGAAAAAGAGGAGTAAGAATGAGAATTATGATTTGGGGGTTTTGTTCATTTGCAACTGCATGGTCTATTTTGAATGTTGATGTTATGAGAAAATACTTCTGTTCAGATTTTCCCTAAGCTGGCCAAAGCCTTGAGGGAGGTCAAAGTACAAGATAACAACCAGGCACTCCACACATGAAGGTGTGGTAAGACTGTAAATCACATGATTAATAGCTCTTAACAGTTTCCTTGGCTTCTCAGAGCATCCTTGAGAGGCTCCACAGGGCACCTGAATAAACCTACACTGCCGATGCACGAGCCCTCTTGAGGGGTTCCACACACACATCAGGAGAGGATGAAGTCTCCTCCCCTCTGCTGGAGATCCAGAATGTTCCACCAGCAGGCTGAACAATACTGGGGACCTCACATGAACTCTAAATAACTCCAGGAACTCTTGTTACAACAATTTTGTGATGTGTCAATTTCTGTGAAGGAATCACTATCAGAAATAATCGTGGCATGTAACACAAAAGGGGCTGATTCCAGGATTCTGTGTCCCAGATTCTGCTGCTTGCAAATGAAGAATACTGACAGCATTCCAGTGCAGAAGTGGAAAAAGTTAAAACCCAGTACTTGCCAATTAACTAATCATTTTTTGCCACATGGCTACTCTGTTTCAAGTTGCTTGGAATATTTAAACAAGAAAAGGAGTCAAGCCAGTAAAGCACATTATATATGAGGTGGGATTCCTTTAATTCATATTGTCAGTACTTTTAGAGAGTATCTATGTGTGTCCAAAATCTGTAGGACTCAGCTATCAGCAGCATCTTATATTCCTTATATTGTTTTCAACACTTCCTGATTCATCTTCCAAAGTACTCAAATGTATTCCTATTTTCTAAATGTTTCCATAGGGGTTTTTTTTTAACTTCCTGCTCCCTATGAAGCGGTTCCCTGGCAGGTTGAAAAAATTCAGGGAAATTAACTGTATTTCCATGGACAGAAATAATATGGAATAGAGTTCTTTGTACAGAGCTGCTCCTTTTATTTATGCTTACTGTAATTTTAGAGTTGCAATTACAGTCTAAAAACTTGTGATGTTTTGGAAGATCTGAATGACAGAAAAATGGAGTCATGCTCATTACAGATGACAGAAACCCTGTGGACAGCATTCAGGGAGGGAACTATTTAATTAAGGATAACAAATACAGAATCACAGGGCTTGACAGTACCTCAGGCAGTCTTCTTGCCCTCACCATGTTTCCCAAACAGCATCAGCTTGAGCTCAACTAGTCCCCACAGGCGTATCTCCAGGATTTTTGAAGAGAGACAGCAATGTCCTTATACAGCCAATTTCAGCACTTGCTGCCCCTCCCTTTTTGTTTTTTTTTTTTTTGATCACACATGTCTCCATTTCCAGTGCTTAAGTGTAAAGCTGCTTGTCCTATTCATCATGGACAAACCATAGTCCCTTCAGTTTAGCCTTTGAGAAAGTGAAGAGTTAAACCCATTGTGTTGTGCACATCTTGATCCTACTCCATGTCTCATGAGCACGGAGGGGCCTGTTGGAATGTCATTTCCAACCAGACTGTGGGTGGCATCATGACGACCACAGATGTCATGCTGTCCTCCTTCACTGCAGCTCTGGTCTGTGCATGGTGGTTGAAGATATCAATGGATGGCACAGGCCTCATGGAGACACTTTCCTTTCTGTCTCCTCCTTCCTCCAGTCCAAGGGAGCACGGAGCTCTAAATTGTCACTTCATTGCTTGTAAGTCTTGCTCTGTAGGTGAAGACATGCATTGATTCCATGGTGATTCTGGGCACAATCTGTAAGAAATTAACCCTCAAAGTGAATTATCACTGTGAGCAGATATCTTTATATTTCAGCAGAAAATAACAACCAACCAAGGCTATATCCATACCTCTGCAAATCTCTGGGCATCAGAGAATCACGTAGACAATATCTACCATATTGACTAAGTTGGACTCGATGGTCCTTGTGGAGTACTTCCAATTCAGGATATTCTATGACAACACAGGCAATGTATCTAATTTCATTATATCTATATCTATAAGAACACGACTCAGTCCTACAAAACATTCTGAATCATTTCTGCTGCTGAAATCCCTGAGCTTTGCCAGGTTGAAGAAAGGTCTGTGCTGACTCCCCTGCCCACAGCAGCAAGCTGGATCTACTGGAGCATCAGGTCAGTAACACAGATAAGGAGTCAGGAATGCTGATAGCACAACACAACTCCTCAGTGTCATAAATTGAAACACTAACTCTATGGAATTGAGAACTCTCTTGAACTGGGTTGCTTAAGAAAGGCCAGAGCTAAGGCCCAGGACTGGAATGGGTCATTGATAAAATGATACCTATGGCTTTGGAATTTCTTGCCATGAAGGACAGCTTAAGGGGTCATTTGACCAGACTCTGCAGAGCTCTCCATGAGACAGGATAGAGTATAGACCATCCTGGAATCCATGAGATTATTTAGAGTCAGATGAAAGGAATTTGATGATGTTTAGAATAGAAGTATGGTTTTACTTAGTTCTGAGGTTTTGGGTTTGATCAGTGAGGATATTTACCCCACAATCAAATTACCAAGGTTTACTGTTGCAATCTCCATCACTGGAAATATTTAAATCAAAATTAAATATTTTGTTAAACAGATAATGCTGCAATTCAGTCTAGATTTAATTTAAGTAGTTCTTAAATTATACAAGGAGTCAATCCAGAAGTTCACAGTGTTCAGGTCAGGGGGACTATGATTCTATTGAAAAGCAGTTCAGAAGTGGCTGAAAACCTCCTGAGAGAGGCAACATTCACCACAAACCCCCACTGAGCAGTGATGTTCTTTTTCACTTTTTCTTTCAGAACAGTACCATTTCATCTTCCAGGATAAAAATTATGGTGATAAGCTGCAAGTCACTTATTTTACTCACATAAAATGCACTTAATGGGCACAACTGTATTCTAAGTGCAGAGCCACAGATAGGTGTGATTAACCTGTCTGATGATACTTGTTGCATCAGCAAGACAGCAGTGATGTGCTCCATTTGTACTTCCCAACATAAGTGAGTCCAGTTAACAGCTTAGCACTAACAACTGACTGTAGGAAGTACAACTGCCCTTCCTCAGATGGCTGAAGAAGAGCAAAGCATGATATTTACTGAGTTGCTGGTGTTGGAAAGTTAATAGATACCCCCAAGGGTTTGTTACACCCCTGAACTGTGCTTGAGGATGGTGTATTTAGGAATTAGTCAAGTAATGTTACTAGGAATGAAGGAAGGAACCATGAAAGCATTGTACTTGTACAACTAAAAACAGAAAAAGAGTTTGTATTGCTCTTTTCATAGAACCAATAATGACTGAATTTTTCCAGGCAGCTAGAATGAAGCAAAGGCTTTCCCTGGGATGGATGATGGTCCAAATAGCTGGTGTCTTTTCATATTCCCACATCTTCTAGTGAGGTAGGTTTTTTGTTCTTTGGGGTTCCCCTTCAGCAGTTAGGCCCACTTACTACCTCCTACAAAGAGAATTTTAGGAAACAGAAAAGACAGCAAAAGAAGTGAATACAGAGCAACCCCAGGGAGCCCTTGACCCCACATTTCCCACATGAAAAGGAGAAAATTGCTTCTGTGCAAATGCTGTAGCTGCAGGAGCCATTAGGTCTGTTGTGTGCAATTGTGTCTGTCCAGCTGGTCTCGGCAGCCCTTCACTTGCACTGCCCTTCCCTCCCCTCACTCTTCACCCTTGCCACTGTGCTCACTGATTCCTGGCCCTGAGGAACTGGAGTTCTGCCATTTCTCCTCCTGATGGCTCTTGTATTCACTCCCAATGCCCTCTGTGCTGACCTCTGGGCACCACTCAGGAGCTCCAGTGGGTGCACAGCTCAGCTGGCTGCTCTGGCTTGTTCCCTTGGGGATCGTGCCAACCTGACAATGTAGTGAAGTTCCTGAAAAGTTCTATTTCTGAAGGATATGTAGGGAAGCAGATGTTTGTGATAATAAGGACATCTTGTAATTCAGTTTTTGTTGCTGTCACTGCATAGAAATTGTTTGTTTTCATTGAAAACTCTTCCTGACCTAACCTAGAGCAGCCTTGCAAAGCAAAGTGCTCCATTATCCTATTTTTTTTCCCCTGTAATTTCAGTTTTGAATGCTTTTAAGAGTTCTCCATACCTGTTCTGCTTCCTAAGCTGGGGGAAACTTGGCAGCAATCACCATAGAGATGGAACTGCTTTACTTGATACTGCTTGTGGTGCTGTTTGGCTTCATATTTGAATACCAAAATCACTTTTGTGAGTATTTCTTGTGTTAGGCGAGATGTAGTGACATCCATTTTTTAGGATTTTTTAAGGAATTTCAGCATTCTTGGGATCATCATGTTACACAAGCACGTAGATGTCTTCTAAAGACCAGGTACATGGGCAGGAAAATCACTCTGATTTTCATAGCCTGGTCTCACATAATTAAATTTCTAATGGGTAATGGATATTTACATAACCTGCTCTTTATGGGTGCTCTGAATTCCAGGTTTGCCAGGAGCTGAGCAGTTGCTGTGATATAAGGGACACATATTCAGTGTCCATTGCACAGCTCTTTGTGGGGCTTTCCTTAGACTATGGCAAAGAAAAATGCCACCCATAAGGACTAAACAGCTTTACTCCTAAAGCATTGCGAGGGGAGAATTTTAATCTAATCTACTTAACTATATTATCAACGTGCTTTAAGCTGATTAAATCAGCTTCTTTATGCTCTAGGATTTAAAATCCTGTCTCTGGATGTTTCATGTGTGAGCTCGCAGTTCATCCAGCGTGTGTGGGAAAGTACAGTGGAAATTAAAGACTGCTCAAAATTCTGTGTAGCAAACCTGCTTCTTAATGACAGAAATTTTTTTTAGGTTCACTGTGCAGTCAAGGTACAAGTTTGTTTGGGTTTTTTTTCCCTGAACCAAGTTTACTGCTGAAGGTAGCAATGTAGTTCACACTAAGGCATAAATCTGCAGGCTGAAACCCTTGTAAGAACATACAGTATTGCTACTGAGAGTAGTCAAGTGAAAAATTTGAAAAATTATGTATTTTGAAGTGCTTGTAAAACCCTGTTGACTTATAGTTTGCTGATACATACAGGTCCCCTGTTTGCTTTCATTTTTCAACAACAGCAATAATAATGTTACTGCAATGAACGTTGTTTGGACAGTGCTGATGGGCACCTGGATGTGAAATGATAGTCACGGGCCAAAGGCCAAAATAGAAATAAGGGTTGTCAGTCTGTCAGAGCAGCATCTTCTTCTCCACAAAGCCTGCAGAGCACCTTGTTTTTCAGGACATTCCATGATTTAATGCCCCAAGTAACAGTTTGGCCACTTGCTGGACCCATGGGCTCTTTTGTGCATTGATGGAGCTTTTGATGTCCCATAATAAGTATTGCCCAAAGGGAAGAGACTGGGAATACCTCATCCCCTGGAGCAGAGGCTGGTCATGGTGAGGGACACTCCTATACATACACCAAAATTTCAGAGAAGAGTTCCAAACTGTTTCACGTGGCCTCTTATTCATCTTTATTCTCAATAGTTCTTGCTCCTGAGACTATTTTATAAATTCAAAGCATATTCAGAATATTTCACTAGGAAAACACATTGATCTAATGTGAATGCATAGATTTTAACCAAGACTACAATACATAGAATATATCTGCTGGAAGAAGGAAAAATCTAGTTCTTGGGAGACAGAGAATTTAATTAACTTGAGTTACCTCACTTACTACTGCATTCATGGACCCAATTTCAATTCTCTTTGACATAGATTTTAAAAAATCCATTGTTGAGAAAAGTAAAGTGCAGCTTCACTACTGAAACTCATTTTGAGTTACTGCTTTCCTCTGTCACTTTGAAGTTCAGTACTGATTGGACAGGGAGCACTGCCTGGTTCCCAAGCCTGGAGAGCATTGTATTACACTGTATTATTATATTATATTAATTATATTATTTACAGTTCTCAGCTGATATTTTGAGTAGAATCCTGTGATTTAACTTCCTACATTATTTATCATGTAGATACAGCTGGACAACATGGTGTTGTTACTTAACAGAGAAAGAAATTCCATAAAAAAATATTTTGCCTCATCACCTTACCCTTTTCCATCTGGGCTGTATATGCTCTAGTCTTGCAAATGTTCTGTAAGTGTGGGACTCCCAATGGCTAATATGAACCATGCTCATAAATTATGGGCTACTGGTGTCACTGGTGGCTGTGGCCCAGCAGAGGACAGAGCAGTGGGAAGGCCCAGCTGGTGGCACTCTCACATAGAGGGCTAATTGTTCTTAATGAACCCAGTGAAGTGGAAAGCAAAAATTCATCCACTCCCAGCTTCAGCTGTCCATGGCCCCTGTAAACTGCTCAGTAAAACTATTTGCTGAGGAATAAAGGCTGCAGGAGGCTGTTGTAAACGGCAGGGCTTTGTGAAACTCGTATAATGCTCCTCTGGCTTTGCTAGTGTTGTTTCTTTGTCTATAAAAATAAGTTGAGGTGAGGCACTTTGCTATTGTGTTTGTGCATCCTGAGTGTCACAAGGCACCGCTGGCTGCTGCTGAGGGGCATGGCCGAGAGCTCTGAGCTACAGAAACCACAGGAGCTCGAAGAGTGAAAGTCATTTTCAGCTCTGGCACAGTTTTTGTCTGTCTGAAAACCAACAAGGGCATTTGGCAAATAGATGAGGAAAAGATAAACTGCAACAAAATGAGTTCCTGCCTATTTTGAAACATCTTACCAACTTTTGGAGTCTCAGCTCCACACATCAGCCTCTTCCCAGCCTTCCTCATGGCCATGGGCCCCCTTGCTGAGGTGCTAATTCATTTGCCTGTGTCCGTGCACTTGCTGCTCCTGGGCTGGGGGAGGTAAACTGAACAAACCTTCCTTGTTTGGAGCAATAATACCTGTGACTCTGAGGTGTGCTTATAGCAAATATCTCCTGTGCCAGTTTAAAACCCCCAGTCTTCACTGTTTAATCAACTGCAAAAGCTGTTTATTGCTTTCTATACATGAGTGTCTCAACGCTGTGCTTTAATTAACTGTGTCAGCCTTGGCTGTCATTCGACACAGCTTTTATTGGGAGAGATGATAAATCCCGTCTTTCATAACTGTGTCTTAAATGCATCTGTACTGAAGTCTTTTAAGTAGTAATTAGTTTCCATCAGCTGTCTTTTATTCATTTCACATTTACCCACAGGCAGCCTCATTAGAGTCCAGCACAACTTCCTTACACAGCGACTTCTCCCATGAGCTTGGCCAGGGTGGAGAAGTTCTGGCTCAAACTTGTCTGCTCCTCTCTCAGGGCTGATCTGCACCAACCCAGCCTTCTTCTGGGGTTGCTGCAGCTCCCTGACAGTTGCCTCATGCTGGTGATTCTCATGATGGTAGCACAGTTTCAGCCCCGGGTGTGCCTCAAAGTTTGCAAATCCCTTTCTCTTCCCTCTGTGCATTGCCCAAACATGCAAGTTGCTGCTGCAGCATCCCAGGCAGGTAGCCTGACTTCCCTCCCAGCCGCTTCAGAGCTCCACTCTCCTCCCTCCTGCTGGTGTGTCCTCCTGGCTGCACTTCATCACATGGGATGTCACTTTGCTGGCTTTCCAGGCTGATTTAACCAACTGCTTACCCACCGGTGCAATATTTTATATTCCTCTTTTATATTCCTCTTTATAAATGTTAGGTTAGAGCTTTCTAATTCTACTGTTGTGGATCCTTGGAGAGTTTTTGGAAGGGAAAAGGATATAATTCTCTGTTGCTTTAACTAGAAGCAGCTAGAAATCTGGAGGTGATGTATCTGAGCTATTCCTCTCCCCTCCAGCTTTGTCCTGAGGACAGGCAGTGCTTGCTCTCAGAGGAGTCTGCTAAACACCCCACCCATGGCAGGATTCCTGGAGGGTTCCAGTCCTTCCTCCCACATGGAACAAGGCCACTGACTTATCCACTAACAGAGGTGCTTTTATGCCTCCATTAGCTCCGTGTTTGTTTTTATGTATCTTTCCCTAGTTGGCATTTTAGACACAGTTTTTTGCCAGCTAATACAACCCAGCTGTTTATAGGTTAAGCAAGGTGGGCAATTTCCTTTTCATGACTCTTTGTTAAATATTTAAGAGGACTTAGATACCAGCCCAGTGCTTTCCAGTACTTGCACTAGATCACTCCCCAATACACATTGTCTTCTTCAGCACACAGATCTAAACATCTCCCCTCCTGACACCTGAGTATTCCTGCCCCAACACTGCCAGCTCTCAGGTAGGAAGGCACCCAGCTAACAGAGGAGGAGGAAACCAAAGTTAAAAAAAAAAAATCAAAAAAGTGAATTATTTCTGACCCAAAACTGCTGAATATTCTGAGTGTTTGAGTTTAGTGGTGAGGCTGAGTCAAGGCACACACCTATGAATGTCCTCCAGGGCTTTTGTCTCAGTGTGAATTCATGTTTTGAGCTGCCTTGACAACACAGAGCTCTGAATAGAGGATTGGAAATTATTGGAGTAAACTTGCCCCCATAGGAGAGACCCAGATGGAAGGTTGTGAGGAGAATATTTAGTGTGTAGAAATGTACATTGCTCTGCACCTTGTTACTATTTCTGTTGTGATTGTGCCTGAAGTTTTCCCATCATTTTTAGTTTCTTAGACATTTTCTCTTTAGATGCTTTCTTAGTTTCTTTTTAGATGCTGTGAGATTCATCTTTCTATATAATGCTATTTATTGATGAAGCTGGTTTGAGCTACCATGATAGGGTCATGCATTTATATTTAACATTTAATTATTGCTATTTTCTCAGGCCTTTGGGGAATGATTTGTTTTAATATTCCTATGATTCCCACCGTGAACTTGGCTACTATTGCTTGTAATAGGAAAAAAACAACAACAACAAAAAATCACTCTTTCCTTTTTGTCTTTATCATTCTAGAAGTGACCAAACCCACACAGCTGGCAGCTGTTTGTGCTCAGGAGCCTTAACACCAAACTGCCCCTAAGAGCTCTCTGAGAAAGATGGGCAAGAAGCTGTCAAAATGGCTCATTTAGTGAGGAGACGAACTACTTGTGGGAAAACCTTGCCACTAAATGGTTTCCTGTAAAATCCTAATGGCAGATGTGGGGATGTTTGGCCTTACTCCAAGGGATACACAGCCTAAAGTCGAGATCAGGCATATTTTGAGATAACACATTATATCAATGGGAGGGTAGGGATGATACATTTTATATCCTTTCTGGAAAAATATTCTCTAGTCTAGATGCAGGCTACTCATAAGAAATGAGAAATTATTTTTCTTCTTTCTATTTATATGGGGTGTCTGTCCTGTATTCCAGTGAAAGAGGAGCAGAATTTGCAGGTAGCAGCTGTAACACCTTCCTGGAGCTGCAGCTGGCACTGCTGCTGCCATCACATCACACACTCTGAGCCAGACAGGTGTGCACTGAGGAGTAATAGCTCTGAACCCTGTCCTCTCTCTCCCAGCTAAAATACATCAGGTTTGTGAGCTCATCCTCCCTTGCCAGCATACATCATGTTTTCTTCCCCCACGCTTACACTCCACTAATGCCATCAATAATGTCCTCCTTCTTCCATATATTTCTATTTTTCATTTCTTCTGCTTCATTCCTGGTATTTCATCAACTCTTGCTCCTTATTCACCTCCCTCCACCTGCAACTTTCTTTTCCAGCCTAAGCACAGTGTAAAACCTGTATAACCAGTAGCTCCCTGCCACATTCCCAAATGCAGCTGGGATGTGTGTGGGCTAGAGACTGTTGTCCTGGAGGGTGGCTCTTCCCTGAATGTTCCCTTCCTTCACCCTGCTGTCCCCCAGCACTGTCTCAAGGGCAGTTTTTGCCAGACACCTTCAACCTTCCCTTTCACCCTCTGTGGATATTGTGAAGGGGTAAAACCTCAGTGAAGAATTGGGCACCTTCTCCTCCTCCAGTCATGGCATCCCTTCACTTGTACATGCTGGTCTCTGTCTAACAGCAGGAAGCTCTTAAAGGACAAAGTAGAAATGTACTCATTGAAAAAAGGTCAGTTTGGTTGTCAATGGAAGAAGCTCAACTCTCCACTTGTTGGAAAGCACACAGAGAGACATAGTGACTCTTCTTGTAGTCAAAGGTGGGGAAGATGCATTGCTGCTTTTCCATAAAATTGTACCTCTATCCCAGTTGCATGAGAAGGGATTTTTCACACATATATTCCAGCAGTAGACACTGGGGTACAGGCTGTGCCAATGTCAAAGCTGCACATTTGCCAACTGCATGGTGCTTCAAAGCCACCTTTGCCTTCCAACCTGGACTTTTACTCTCATTCCTATCCTAATCCCTTGACAAGAGTACAAAAGTAGGTGTCTGCCTGCACACATAACACTCTCTTTGACCCTGCACAGGACCAGAGCCCAGCTCCACCCTGCCTCCTGCAGCGTGGTGTCCCAAGCCAAGCCTCATTGCCTGACGGGCAAACCAAGCCATGGAGTGGGTTATAGACTTGGCAAAGCAGGAACTGGTGGCTGGAGCCCAGAGCTCTCAGGAAACGGTTTGCTGCTGTTGGGGTTGAACCTGTTTCTCCTCTTGCTGTGGCTGTGCTGGCCCTGCCTGGGCACAGCCCCTTCCTGCTGCTGCTCCACCACTGTTTTAGGGGTGCATGTGGTGATTTATTTGATTCCTTTTTCTGCAGCAGCCCAGCTGGAGCCGTAAGATAATATCCAAAGTAATTAAACCCCACTCTCAATACAGCTCCTGCTCCAAGACATCGGCAAGGGGAGGTGTGTGAATGGGAGACCGGAGTGTCAGCGAGCTGACAGCCAGGCGGACACGAGAAGAATTAGAGGCATTCAACACACATTAAAAGGACAATAACACCCCGGCTTATGGCTATTTATTTTTTACGAGCGACTTTGGCAGCATTTTGTTTGAAGTTTTGATGGCCATATGTTTTCCAGGGAGGCACAGCACTTTCCTCTGTTTGTAAACTGTGCTATAATTGAAATTGAATTTTTATGAAATCTATGTGAAATATGATAACACATTAAAACACTCTCCTTTGGAGAGTTTCCTCATTGATTTTTGTTGCATTAAATCTGTTTACACATCAAAGGAAAATATTGCATTCTGTCTGTCTTGATTTCAGTCACACCCTTCCTTTTGTTTCCCAGAGACTACACATGGCAAAGCAAAATCCCCCCTCTTCAGAGTTCTTCCAGCACTCACACTTCTCTTAGTGAAATGATGCTTTACACTATAATTGGCCTTCTTTCTCCCATCTGCTTACCAAACTAGGAACTTTACAATGTCTTTTTCTTCCTTCTCCTTTTCAGCAATTCAACTATATTTATACACTGGGACTAATCCTGCCCTACTGAAAATATGTGGGATTTGATGGCTGACTTTGTGTCCATCAGGATCAGTCTGCTATGGACAAAATCTGTAGCTGGAGTACACACAGTCATGGCTCAGTTCACTTCAGAGGAGCTGTACAGATTTATCTGAGAATCTATCCCTGGAAAAGTTTCTTTTTGTTCTGGCAGAAATAATTTTAAATTCAACCAGCATGCCTTATCTCAGGCTTTTCAAATGTTGCTGTAAAGAACTGAGCTTTCTTTTTTTTTTTTTTTGTTTGCTTGTGAAAATGATATTTTGTATATTCATTTCTGTGTGTGTGTGTGTGTCAAACTATTTAGTATTGTATTGAAAAGTGTACATGAAGACCAGAAATGATGTAGATGAAGGGAAAACATGAGCTTACTTTTAGCCTGGTACTAAGGCAAGAGTGAATCCATCTTAATAAATTAAAACAGAAAGTATTCTTAGGACTGATAACTAGATCTATGATGATAAAGCTCCCCTTGCTTTATTCATGAGGCTGCTTCTCAGAGCACTGGTGTTGTGATAAGGCTGGTGGTGTTATCCAGCCCAGGCTGCGTGTGTGGAGTGAGGACAAAGGCCCATTTCAGACCCCAAGGAAATGATCTATTTTGATGGTTTTCTCTGCAATAGCTAAATGCTCTCACCAGTGGCTGTTGGGTTTGCCTCTCAGTTAAAGCTGAGCTCTAGCCAAATATCATTTTCAATTCTCTGCTGTGTGTTGCAAAATTGTCCTGTTTTTAACTCTTCTCTTTGCACTTGACTAACTTTTACTTTCCTCTGTTTTCAGAACAAAAAATGTGCTGTACTTGTTTAGATCCTGGGCCCACCAAAGCTGACCCTGCACCCAACACAGAGAGCATCCCACTACTTGCAGGCACCCTGGCAGAGGTCCATGGGGTGGTGGGAGGCATCCATAGCTCTCTGCACTGCCTGGAGGATGGGATTGCCTTCATTGTCTTTGCTGCCATGGTGTGGCTACAAGTGCTTTTATTGATGACAAAAATTATCTGACTGCTGTTAGAACCCAGAAGAAGCACAGACCAGTGTGGCTTTCTGGGTGGATACACTCCAAGCTCTTAACAGGCTACTTCGTACATTTTCTTTTTGCTTTTCTTTGCTGTGTTTTTGTTTGGGTTATTTTTTTTTTTAACATGTAAAAAATTGTGAACTAAGACAAAGAATATCCAGAGAAGAGGTGGCCAAGATGTATCTATAGCATTGCCTTCAGGTGGAGGGGCATCAGCCTGTGATGCAGTGATGGCTTTGAAGGATAGAATGTGAAATAAATAAAACCACAATGATGTGTATTGGTATTTAGAGGCAGCTTTTGAATGCTGAGGTCACCTCTAAAATGACTGTCCAGGCACTGAGAGAGAACAGTTCCCATTTTAAGGTCGAGGTATATATGCATTGAGAATAACCTCCCAAAATTACAGAGATGCTCTCTGCTGGGAAAATTCCTTTAAGGAACAGCAAAGTTAACAGAGACACATATTTAACTGATTTATTTATATAATGAATTAGTGTCCTAGAAAAAGCTTGTAAGGTGGCAAGGTAAATTGATATTTATTTTCAAATCAATATTTCTTAAAGCATAAATCTGAACCTAGTGCTCCCTATAAATGCCACAGTGTACTGGCCCCAGTGGTTTCTTCTCCCTATAAATACCACAGTGCACTGGCCCCAGTGGTTTCTTCTCCCTCTCTCCTCCTGGCCATGTGCATGGCAATGTGTTTGAGGTGAGAAAGTTCAAGGTTTGGTGGTGCCAAAATCATGATCTTTGTTACAAAGCCTGATGAAGACTGTGGTAACAGCAGCAGATCACTTTATCTACTCACAGGCTGCTGGTCCAAAGGGGACAACCTCCTGCACATCAGTGAGAAGAGATGCAGGGGGATTGTCCTGCACATCGTAGAGAAAAGGTGAGATCTATTGTGCCCAGTTTGCTGCTTGGAAAAGTGGCAATAGGAGCAGGGAATGTCTGTTATAGCTAAGCACTGGCTTTCATTAGGTGTGACACAGTGACCCAGCACATGCTTGAATATGTGAAAGTTTAAGAAATTTATATTCATGACCCTTATAGGCATTAAAAAATAAAAATCTAAAATTATTTTTTGATCTGACAAAAATGGGATGTCTTCCACTGCCTGGTGCACTAAGCAGGGAGCAAACTCTGCCTGTACCTGTCTCTGTCTACCAGGGAAGATGTGATGGAAACCTAAATCAACCCAGTCAGAGATGGTCTGCACTTGCCTCTTCCTGACTGTGAGATTTCAAATAGAACAGGGTGTTATAAATTAAAACAAAAGAAAAGAAAAGAAAACAAAACAAACAAAAACCCCAACACAAACAAAAACAAACAAACAAACAAACACAAACAAACCCTCCACAAAATATTTTTTTTAAACTAAAGTTTAAATCTGCTTAGTATTTGCTATTTAGAAAATGAACAAAAAAGTAGAAGAAGGTGGGAAGAAGGGCAGGAAAAAAGCTGTGTAACAGGATAGAATCATATCACAGAATCATGGAACAGTTTGGGTTGGAAGGGACTTTAATGATCATCTATTTCCAATGCCCCTGTCATGGGCAGAGATGCCACCCTCTGAGGGCAAGTTCAGGAGCAGTTGTGGTACCCCACCTGCTGTGGCACCAGGTAGACAGGAAATCACAACTTGTGCCCGCTGCAGGCACATCTTTTAAAGAGCTCACAGCACAACAGCATGTGGGTTTTGTATTAAAAATTAATCACAGCACCTCCTCCTGTGGCAAATTATTAAATAAAACATTAAGAGTTGCTGGAGCTGGATATACTTCCCCTTCCGTATTGCAAATCCCATTGGAGAGGGAGAAGGCTCCAAACCCTGTCCCTTAAATCACACAGTGACCTCAATGTGGAAACGCCTGTGGAAGGCAGAGCTTGTCCTGGCAGGGGCATTCTCTATGCCAAGCAGTGGTCCTTGGTTCTTTCTTCCACAAATTGCGATCATGCCCTGCAGAAATAAGAATAACCTGTATTTCTGACATGGGAGGGAATGGGGTTGGAGGCTCTGATTTTGTACAGGTTGTTTGTGTGTGTCCATATGTAAATGTACATATTATACATATTAAAAATGGTTATAGATTTGAGTCAGTACATTGAATAACTGCATTAAATACTGTCCTTTACCATGGGAGGGGGGTTGGAACTAGATAGAATCACAGAATCACAGAATTCTGTAAGATCCTTCCCAACCCAACCCATCCTATGATTCTATGAAATGTAAAAACCAACCTCCCATTTACAAAAAACTGATGCCTATATTTTCAGGGCCACCTCCACATCAGCCTTTCCCATCCAGGAGGAGACTGCAACCCAGGAAGGACTTATCCTGCATGTTTTTATGGGCTTCCCAGTGGTTTCCTGCACACTACCCTGGATGCTGTACCTGCCCTACACTCACCTGGAAGCCAGGTAAACACTTGGAATCCCTTTCTGGGTATTGAACATTGGCCTTATTAGAGGCAAAAAGCATTTTGTTTGTGCTTAGGGTGAAAAACCTCCCTTGATGCTGTTGTGGCACCTGATTCTTAGGAATCTCAGTGAAATCAGTGGGTGTGAGGCACAGATGTGTTGTGCAGTGCTTCAGGTACTACAGGGGAGACTGCCATGACCTTAGAAATACGTGTTTTAAGGAATAACAATTTGCTTCCCCAACTGCAGCTGTCCTGGGGTTTTCTGCTGCTTTTGGTAATTTGCTTAAACGACAGTTTGAAGTGCCAGCACTCACAGGCAGGTGTGTGGGCACCTGGGGAAGTGTTTGGGGGGGAATGGGAGCCCAGCACATGGGACAGGATGGATAGAGCTGAAATTGGGGCAGGATCAGTGCTGAGGATGAACAGAATCCACTTCCTGCAGGAAACTTGGCATACATTAATTATGAAGCAGTGCTAGACCAAAGAGCCATATAACAAAATTAAGAACAGCACACGATTTAGGCAATAGTATTTCACAAGTCGATTAATTAGGGAGTCACATGGCGGATGGTCGTAAATATATGGCTGGTTAGTTTTGGCATAATAAAAAGTAAATGTAGACACTAATAAATAGTTATGCATTTCTGCCAAGACTTTGATGTTAATTGTAGATTATGTGATACTTGTTAAAATGAGACCTATAATACACGAGCTGGGTTTTTTTCTATTAATTAAACATAGTGCACAAATTATTTCTTTATGTTATATCTCTATTTACAATGAGAATAAAATGCAATAGCTGACCAAAATGTTCCCTTTTTTAATTAAAGACAGAAACACTGGTTTATACAATTAATACATTGTCAACATTACTTTTCTTAACACTTGTTCCTGTTTTATTTCTTGGTATCTCTCAAGCTTTCAAATCTTTCCAGAACTATGTTCAAAATAATATTTAGCATAGAGAAAAACACTAAATATTTCATGGTATAATTAAATCTTATTAATGTAATTGTCTTCATAGTTCATATTAAAAATTTACAAGAACCCTTTTCCTTTTTGTTAGAAGTTCTATTTTCTTCTGAATTTCCATAAATGTTTGGAGCTTAATCAAGCTTAGCTGTGGGAAGCAACGGAAGTTTTCTCATGATTTGATGTTGAATCTAAGTTGCTTTACTTGTATTTTTCTTTTAACCCAGCAAGACACTTAGTCATGGAATTAGTACTCATGCAATTAAGGTACAAAGGATTAATTTTTTTCCCTAATATTTGTGGATCCATATGCTGGCAGGAAAGGTTTTCTTTTACCTTTTTCTTTTTTTTTTTTCATGAGCAGACTTTTTAAAGGATAGTTAATTTCTTATCGTTCTGCACTGTGCCGCATGCAAGGCATGTACAGAACTACATACAATTTTAGCTTAAAAAAACCCCTTTCTGTTGAACCAAAATGTTTTATAACCTAAGAAATCCCACACAAATCCATTCTACTTCTTATTTGTAACACCAAGGAAACTGGTGTTGTGAGTGCAGAGAAAGAGCATGTAGTTACCATTCATCACAACTCATTTCTTCCTCTACCAGCATTTTGGAAAACTTTCTTCTCTACCTCAAGCTTCCTGCCCCAAACATCCCTTCTGCCACAGTCAGAATCCATATTTCAGGTCTTCCCTGAAGACTGACATGTCTGTAGCTATAGAGACTCCCTGCTCACTATTCCTTGTCTTAAAAAAAATCATATTTTCAGATTGAAAACTCCTTTTAAGCATCAGGGTGTTTTTATCATTCTCTATTTCCAAGACCTTTTAATAAAACAGAAATCCTTATGAAGTTCTCCTGAATCCATCAAATATTCATGTGAATGGTTCTGTTTATTGGCATTCCCACATTAGCACATTAGTTTGTTAAAATTGGTGCAGCCATTCATCTGCCTGGTGGCTCCACATCTAAGCAGACTTTTACTCAGCCACTGCTACCATTAAATCAGCTTTTTCACTTGAACTTGCTTTCATTGAAGCCACTACTGATGTAGAAAGGAGCTCATTTAGTGATGCTTTTTCACCTTTATGTTAACTCTGAATGCATCATTAGCAGGAAGATGTTGACTAATTTGGAGGGAGTTTAGAGAAAAGCTATAAAGATGGTTAGCAGGTCGGCAAATCAAGCACTATGTGGAAAGATAAAATGAGCTATCAATGTCTAGACTGGCTGGAAAACCATGATTAGAAATTCTTAAAGGATATAAACATAGAGAGTGGAAGAATTCAGTTCGTTAAAGCTCTGACGAAGGTCTGACACAGGTTATGTGGGGACAGAGTAGAGAATCCCTATTTAGATGTTTGGGGTGGCCAGCTGGGGTTGGCCAGGACACCACAGTGCTGGGAGACAGATCAGAGGATCTCAGGAGCTCTTGCTGAGTGCACAGGTGTGTGTTTTAGCCGTTAAACAGGGGAAAATGCCACCAAAAAGCAGGAGAATAAGAATAAAGGAGAGAATTGCCACTGCTTAATGGTGGCATATATTGGGCTGTGGGAGTCTTCCTTCCCACTGCTGGGGGCTTTAGCACATCCAACTTTTGAAATCACAAACCAGTAATATGAAATTGGAAACAATCTGACATTTCCAGAGCCTTTTGACCCAAATCCCCACAGTGGGGCAGCTCTAATAGTAACTGGCACCACCTGACAGCTCTGCTCCGGCATTACTCCATCACAGAGGCTCCGGGTGGTCTGAGATAGTCTTCACTTGCAATTTGTTGCCTATTTTATTTTTATTTGCTTCACAGCTGTGCAAGTCAGGGACTCTGAATTTGCAATTTCAGTATCACTGCAGAGTGCCACACATCAAGCAGGCTTCTGAGTTGTACCCACTTTCCTTCATCTGTCCTCCATCCTCACAGAGAGCAGGTTATAAACCAGGCCAAAATTGTGTCAGAAACTCATACAGCAGCTACTTTGCACAGTCACAAAATGCTATTTAATTTGTGGATAGACTGCATGAACACTGGATGATGGAGTTTATAAAAGAAATGAACTTAGGAAGAATTCAAATGAAATATCTTCTTTGGAGAGTAAATTCATTTGTATTCCAAAATGCAATTATAGAGTGGCCTCGGGACACTCAGTGCTCTTTCTGGTCAGCAGCACTGGCAGTGGCTTTGCACAAGATCATGGATAGCTTTAATTTCCAAAGAAGAAGCTCACTGAGAGAAACACGAAAACCACTGAAAGGTAAACATTTCATAAACCAGCTGACAACCACACTAGAAATATTAAATAAGCTTAGGAAGTGTTACTGAGTTCGCCTACAAGTTGTAAAGTGCTTCGAGAGAAAAAAATGCTCCTGACTGCATCCCAGGATCCAGTGATTAGGAACTGAATGAGACCTAAAGACCAGACATTTCAGTAATCTGTCTCTGTCAGTGGTGAGCTGCCTGAAAAAAAGTAATGAAGCTCTCTTCCTAAACTCGGGATACAAAGGTACAAAATGCAATCCAGCCCACTAATATCTGAAATATAAATGTTTGAGTTTCCTTCTATCTTCTTTGGGAGCTACTAATTATGTCTCTGGATGCTTTGGATGTCCACGGGATTATCTATCCCTTTTGAAAATTCTTGTCCTGTGGCAAATTTAATCTACAAGTAAGGCTATAATGTAGGGACAGCTCCTGCACAGGGATTAAGTTCTTGTTTGACTTCAAGTAGGGATGTGCTTTAAGCACTCCTGCCTGTTTGCTCATAACTAAAATTCTGTGTAAGATTATGCAGCCTAGACTGATGGGCAAACTTCTAACAATCTGTATAAGTACCCCATCCCTGGAAGTTTTCTAGGTCAGGTTGGATGGAGCTTGGAGCAAGCTGGTCTAGTGGAAGGTGTCCTTGCCCATGGCAAGGGGTTGGAACAAAATGGTCTTTAAGGTCCTGTCCAATATAAACCATTCTGTGATTCTATGATTAAAAAAAAAACAACAAAAACCTCCAAAATAACCCAACTAAAATAAACTCCAAAATCAGAGGAGAGAAGAAATGTTGTTCTGCTGTATTTGCAAACTTGGAAGTGGGACACCCCTACCCCTGCTTCTTGGGAAGGAGTAGAGGAGGAGTTTGCTGCCCTGAACATGTGATGGATCAGGAGAGGAAATGATAGGAGTTACTCATAGCAGCTGGTCCCAAAAGGGCTGTCCAGATTTGTGTTTGGCTGTAGTTTTCTATCTCCATGACAAAGCAAAGACACTGTTGAGTCAGACTTGATGGCATTGTCCAAACCAAAACCAGGCACTTTCATCCAGGTGATGTTTAAAAAGTAGTGAGTGAAGCAGCTTTGTCCACTCTAGTGGTTTTCTATATGTCTGTCTGTGGTGTATTGTTTGGTTTGGTTTTTATTTCTAGAAGCACTGCCCACTGTATTCCTGGGGAAAATTTTCATAATGCAGTGTATTTTGCCTCAAATCCACAATACACAGCACTGTTCCAAGGGGTATTGCAGGTGACATTTGATCCAAAGGCCAAAGCTCCCCTTATTAAACAGCAGAAAGGAGCATATACCTCCAAGGGAGAGATGAGTGCAGGATGGAGAGCAGAATGTAATATCCTCTCCTTCAAGCTGGGTTGCCTCTGCTATCAGATGGCAACCTCAACACTGTTTGTTGTGCTTAAAAAACTGGTGAAGCATGAGTTTAGCTTGAGGGAAATGCTGATGCAAAGGATCCTCCAGGAGAAAAATGATGAGTAGAAAAGTCATTTATCTTGCTCTTCCATCCTAATAGTTGGAATGTGAAAAAAACCCCAAAACTAACAACCTCTCCCCAACTACTCGAAAATCCTCAAAAAAACCTGCCATCAGAACAAAACAGAAGTAAAAACATGAGGGAAAGGTAAGACCTACTAAATGGCAGTAAGTTCCTGCTTGTGTTTGAAAGATTATTAGCAAAAATAGAAAAAAATCAGGAGCAATTTTTTTCATTTTCTTAAAGTGCTGTTGATATTTTATAGCAATATTCTCATGAAAAATCTTCATGCTATAAATGGTCTTGATGAAAATCAGACTTTTTTTTTCTAATATTATTTAATTGATTTGGAAAAAAATGCACTTTGTAGTCAAATCAATCCCCAACATGATGTGTCTATAAAAACTTAAGTATTTTCTGTAAGATGTGTGGTTAAGTGAAAGTTACTAAAAATTACTGAAAATTAGGCTATTTCCCTTCACTATACCAGAGTTTGGTGCATTCTAATGAACAAAAAAGCTATGCCAGAGGTAAAAAATGCTATTCCACTATTAAAAGCTTGAAGTATTATCATTTACAAAGGCGAGAAGATAAGATGTGTTTATTCTTTCCAGCACTTCTAGCTCTCTGCATTCAGCAACACGCATCACCATAATTTGTTTTTATACAAAGTGCAATATAAGCGTGCTCCTGCAAGCAAATTTAAACACGTATTAAAATCTGCTTGAAATTTCTCGGCTGGGAATCACCAGAAATCTATTGCAAGCATTTGATACAGACCCGTGAAAGATCTATCTAGAATTAAATGAATCTCAAATCAGCATCTTCCCTTCCAGTGCCTGATCTGCTCCTCTCCTTACCCCATCGCTTGTTTGCCTTTCAGAGAACACCAGCAATGAGCAATTTCCCAGCCCCAATTAGTGAATGTAGTGACAGCTCCAGGTAAGAGGGGGAATACAACACTCTGCTCTTTCTCTTAGCAGTCTTTTTAAACTTGTGAGTGCTGGGATCTAAACGCACCCTGTACCTTCCCTTGGCACCTCAGAAAGGACACATTCAGTGCAAAGCTTTGTTTCATCTTTACATCCCAAGTGCTTTATCAGGGATCACATCATTCCCTCTTGGCACGGATCTGGGTATCCGACAGCAATAACACAGCTCACAGGAAAGGAAAGAGGGAAAACAACTTCATTTTTCTGAAAGCAGTGAGGGATTTGGATTATGTCTACTTGCTGGGAACTGCCTGTGCTAGCTCTAAGTGGGAAATCTTTATTTCAGAGCTCTGTTTGGATTAGATGATGTGCCTGTGAAACAGGGATGTTGGAAAGAGCTGGTGCTGCAATGCCATTGCCACGGCATTCCCACTCTCTGAAACTGTTCATATTATTATATTATAATATTAAAGACTATGATGTTATGAGCAGGTCTCTTTGTCTTTCAGGGAAGACAGTTTTATTTATTTATTGTTTAATGTGAGGCTGGTGAGGCACTGGAACAGTTTTCCCAGAGAAACTGTGGATGTTCCATCCCTGGAAGTGTTCAAGGCCAGGTTGGATGGGGCTTGGAGCAACCTCCTAGAATGTGCCCCTGCCATGGGCAGCGGGTTGGAACTAGGTGATATTTAAGGTCCCTTATAACCCAAAACATACTATAATTTTATGATTTAGGTGCTCCAGTATTACAGTACTATCAATGTAAAGATCTACATGATATGGAATTGGCATCTGTTTTTCAAAGTTAACCAGCATTTGATTTAGAAGCAGAATTATTAAGATTTAAGATGAAAAAATCAGTTAAAAGACAAACATGAAAAAATCCCTTCTTCAGGTATCATGCCTTACCCTGAAGTAGTGGTGGCTTGATGGAAGAGCATCTGACCTCCAGGATCATGTGTCCCACAAATCTTCCATCCTGGAGGGCTGCTGCTCCCAAAGCCTCTTCTCTAAAGAACTTAAGAACTTAGTGCATCATTACCTAGGCAACACTTGGAGCTGTTAATATTATTAATAAGGATATTGTGACTTTTGGCAGCCTGAAACAAACTATCAATGAACCCAACTGTTTGAAACTAAATATAGTTCACATTAAATTTTAAAGCTTTGAATTACATGAAGAGCTTCACAAGTCCTAGTTCAATCGACAGTAATTTCAATTTGCCTTCAGCTACTGTGTGCCTGTGTTATTTTTCCTTGTTGGTGTGGGAGATAACAAATGTGTGAATGACATTTCAGTCTGGTAATTGGGCCATTTATAGTGCCTTGTTAGTTCCTGCTGGATAAGGGCTGTGGTGCTGATGCTACATAAGGATCAAGCACCTCATTAAAAGCCCAGCACTGAGAGCATGCCCACACTACCTGACTGCCAGACAAGCAATGCCATGTCATACACGAAAAATAAGTGACTTTGTCCTTGCCATTTTCATTAAAAAATAGCACTTTTGACAACTAAATCAACCCCTTAGTCTTTCCCTATGTTTACCCCTCCATTAGGGAAGGCTTTGTTGGTTTAAGTGGTGTTACCTCCTCCTTGCCCTGCCTTTTTTTGCAGGAGCTGAGCCAGGATGACTGGCTCATGCCAGCCTTGCTCCTCGCTGTTTGCTGGAGACAAGGCTGTGGCAAGGGCCCAGGAGATGCTGGTGGCTCCTCTGTGCAAAGACCTGACTGCATTCTGCCCAGCTGGGTCAGCACATGGGCACAGAAATGGCACAGGGCATGGTCTTTCTTGAGGGATTTTAGCCATGTCATGTGATAATCACACTGTGCAGCCACAGGGAGGGATTCTCAGGGTTGTCCTGTGCAGGTCCAGGAACTGGACTCAATGACCCTTCCAACACAGAATATACTATGATCTATGTGTATTTATCTTTATGTTAGGTAAGCCAGGACAGGAACCACAGTCCTGTTTTCATTCCCATACTTTCTTTGACAATTTTCATCCCAAAGGCAATGGAGAAGCTCTGAACGTCTCTTTAGAGTAGCACTTTTGCTGCCTGCCTATGTCAGTATCAGAGACCCTGAGGGTTGAAGGATTCCCCAGCAAAGGTGGTGTGAATTAATTATAAATGGTTGTGGGAAGAACAATTGCTTTCAGTAGAAGAGAAAAAACAGCAAACCCCAGCAGATAGTTTCAGACACAAAACTTTACCAGGGACACAGAGCCATCATTCTTCCAGCTGTGTTAACTGGTTTAATAGCAGCTATACCTCCCACCCTGAAAAACTCATCTCTCTTACATTTTAAGGCCATCCTATCTATTCCAATACTCCTACATAACATTAGCAGGAAAATGTTAGCAGCATCTATTCATCTGCAAACCATTCCCTGATACTATCAGGGACTATGATTTTTTTTTTTACTTGGATATACAAAAACAAGATGCTTACGTTATAAATACTGGTTTTGTAGAAAAAGTAATTTCCCCACCACTATCCATTGAGGGTTTGCAACACCACTTCATGTTTGGTTTTGGCTGCATTGTTTCACTGTAGAGGCTGCTGGAAATTTTCAGTAGGAAAATGGGAGGAATTAATTGAACATGTGAGAGGAAAAGCCTGTCTAGACTCATCGAGGCTGTCACTAAGGAAAAACCTGTGAGAAATACAGGTTGCATTTAGCACTATGCTAGCAGTGACTTGGAACCTTTTTTATTATTAAATTCATGGCGTTCACAGTGCTCAAAAGTGAGTGCAAAATGTACCTGACTTCTCTAATGGGTTTTGGAATCAGAAAAATATGTAAATGCCTTAAGATCTTTCCAGTGATGTTGTCATCATCCATCTGCATTACATTTTTGCTTTAAACTGGAAGATTCCTTGGTGATGAATAGGATGCTTAAAGGGAAGGCTTCTATTGCCACTTTTATTGATTATTAATGAAACCACAGTGCTCTCAGTCTATTAAAGCTGCAGCCCTAAAATCAGGCAGTGATAATTGCTTCTCAAATCATCAATATATTTAAAAAGAGAAGTTTTCTGTAATATTTTATGATTTGTGAAAACTGTATAATAATTGTTGCCAGATTTGCTAGAAACTTGGAGAAGTATTTGAAGCTTCTTAGAATTCAGTGTCTTTCATGTTTTTGAATTTCCAGGCAATGAGTCAGGAGAATTAGCTGGAAAACCCAAGAGATATTGATAAAAAATGTGGCAACACTAAAGACTTTTAATAAAAGAACAATATAGGAAGCCATTGCCTGGCTTAGTAGCTTAGAAAGCAGAGTGTTTATAGAGAAATCACACGTGTTTTTACTGGTTTTCAAGGGCTGGTGAGGTGCCAAATAGCAACTAAATTTGCCCCATGGAATGTTAAGGTATCAAGAAGAAATCCATGCCTAGGTTGTGAAAGCTCAACAGGCCACAGCATGAGAAGTTCATGGTGGTTTCTATATGAGTAATGAAATAATACCTGTGACCTTTTCATTATCTTGGTCAACTCCTGAGAGTGGTCACACCCCCACATTGGAGCAAGATATGAATGGTGTGATAGATCCCATCCTAATGCTCACTTCATCATAAGTTCAGGGATGTCCCTTGGTCACTCAAGTTCCTTTGCATAGGCCATGCATTGATGTCAATGTTTTCTTTCAACAGGAAATATCAAAGAAGCAGAGAAGACATGACATCTGTTGCCATCTCTTTTGTAATATCCTCAATGCACAACTTCTGACAAGGATTGCAGACTTCCTGCTGGGCCTCTGCTGGACCAGGAGTGTGTCCTTAGACATGTAAGGCCAAAATGTCTTATGTCCCAGAGTGACTTATTCTGATGTTACAGAGAAACCTGAAGTTGGTTATAAGGGCATAGAATAATTTCATGCAAAGATACAGGAACTATGATGTAGTTAACTATTTTAAGTAAATAGTTTTAGAATTGGTCAAAGCTGAATTTTGAATTAAATTCTCTCAGAACAGTGAAAATAATGAAAACAATTACTCAAGGGTTCTTGGAGTAGCCAAATAGGTTACAGTTCAAAATTTTAAATTGCAAAAGACACAACATTGTTTCTTAACATTCATCAGGCTTAACTGTCTGCTCCTCTCTGGCTGTACACAGGGAAAGTTCATGGTAGAGAAGTTGGTGATATTTTGTCTTGCATCATCCTCTAATCGTTCCATAAAAGCATTACAAGACACATTTGAATCTAAGTCTTTGGCAGAATGTTAGTGCACCCAACCTCTTCAAATCCAGTGAAAGAAAGCAGCTGGAACAGCAGCAGGTTTGGGGAAGGACGGGGAGGGGACCACCCGTGCTCCTGCCTTGTCCGCAGGGGTTTGTGTTCACCAGGCACCTCCACACATCACACCCCATGAGACACCACCTCTGCCAGGCACTGCCTGATGAAAACCCTCATTCCTGTCCTTTGTGGCATTTGCACAGTGTTTCCATGGAATTGCCATGCCAGCAGGAGCAGGTCATCCCTAGTTAATATGCTGCAACACGTGCAGTTGGGTTAGATTTTTTCCTGAGCTTGATGGCTGCGCGTCCTTTGTCTGGAGAGAAATTACTGAGCATTGTAAAACTTTCCATTTTATTCTTTTAAGCAGGACATTTCTTGGGCTACACCTTTAAGTTTCTGAGGGTTTGAAAATGAGCCAAAATGCTGTTTCAGGTCAGTTCATTCTTATTTGAACAAAGACAGACTTCCAGCTCTAAGCTTGTCTTCTTAAATTCAGTTCTCACAAAGGCTTTGCATGGAGTGATCCCCAAAGCAGGTATTGTCTCTTTTTAAGTATCTTTGTAGGGATATTTCTTTCTAGTTTTGGCAAGGAAATTGCTTAAGAATAGCCAGATAATGACTGCCTAAAGAATATTAATGGTTTTTAGCTTTTTGATTCTGTAGTAAGTTAAAGGAAGATCAAAAAGACAGAAAAATATATATTTTCAGAGCTATCACTTTTAAAAGTTTTGTAATTTTGATTGCAGCAAAACACAAAACACTTGAAAACAGATATATCAGAGGAGCATATCATTTGAGGTCATTTAAGAAATGTATGTAAGTTTTCACCTTTAAGCAGACAGATGGACTTGCAGTAAGAAACTTTCTACAAAACATTTCTCAGCAGTAACTGTTCTTAGCATTTGAGGAATTAAGAGTTTAGAATGGTTATAAAAAGAATTAATTTTATTTAAATTGTTCAAGCCCACACAAAAGCTTCTGGAAATGAGCTATTTTCCTGCAGATGGGGATGAGGAAAGCTGTTCTCCTGCTGTTGGAGCAAAAAGGGCTCCTGGTGGCCATGCTGTGGGGCTGAGAAGACACTGAGATAAGACCAGGGTAGACGAGGAGCTGCAAAAGAACATCTGCTTTGTATAGCATAGATGAGACTCCCAGAGTCTGATATTTCATGAGGCACAATGAAATAATGAATTATGTGAATCAGAGACTGCCCCCACTACGCAACTTTACATCTGCTCTTCTCGGAGACAGAAACATCATCGTTAATATACTCAGCCAGGGGTAGGAGCTCAGCATATTTCACACAGTGCTACTTATATTTTATATTCATGAGGATATTAAGCAGGTTTTGCTTGGGATTTATATTTTGTTGGTTGCTTGGTTGTTTTTGTTTGTTTGGGGTTTCTTTTGCAAACCATCTTCTTAAAGTTTCCCACTCAAGAGACCAAGTCTGTCAAGTGAAGAATGATTTTACAGATCCATTTTACATCCAAACCCAATGGAAATGCCATGTTTCCTCTTCATCTAGCAAGCAGAAATAAAAGCAAAACAAAAACCAGTCCCCAAAGCCAAACCTGGTTATTTTTCTGTCTTTGACTCTCAAATGAAGAGGTCTACCTGTGTGTCTCCTGCCAGCTCTCACAGTCGTCTTCTCTCATCTCCTCCCCCTCAAAACCCTCTCCCAGGTTTTCTGACTATGCCCATGCTGGGTTAGAACTCTCAGACTGACAGGAGGTAACTACCTGGGCCAGGATTTGTTCTTTTCCTTTTTTTATTGTCCTCTCATTTCCCTCATTCCATCCCTAATGCTGGATGAGTCTAATCACCCTCTGACCTCCTCCAGTCTCTTTCTGTCACAGCTGTCCCAGGCCAGGACAATTCTGGTGGTCCTCCAGTGTAAGGAGGGAGAAATAAGAAGGAAATGTAGGTGCTAAGAGCCCAACTCACACTACAAAGGCAGAAATAAAGAGTGTCCCACCTCATTCTCATCTTTAAAGGCCACCTGGAGCTTTACCTGAATAACTGTGAGCCTTTCCAGAAAGTGGGGTACAATTTGCCTATAAAATGTTAAACATTTATGGCTTTTCTGTGTTTGCAGAGTCTTTTATAACTTGGAGTTTATTTAGTTACTACTACTTGTAGTATTCCAAGAGTATCAAGTTGCAATATTTATTTTGCATATGTAATGCATATAATGCTTCTTTTAATGGAATTTTTACAAAGATATGTAGAGTTAAATATGCTTATAGATAATCACAATCTCCTTTTGTGTTTGTTAAAGATTGCTATCATTTAATTTAAGTGCATAGGGTTCTTTTTCTGAAGCAAAACAAGATTTTCTAGGGGATAAAAAGGATCTATACATCCACACATTCCCTATATTTTGCATTCTCTCTCAGAAATAGTCTTCAAACTCAAGTAGTTATCACAATGAAATATTAAAAAAAAGCACCATAGGTGATGTCTGAGTCATACAGACTGTGATTTAGTAAGTACTAAGTTATTCAGCTTTCCAACTCTACTAAACTATAGCTCTCTGAGAACCAAATTTTTCAGGTTCCCTTGAAAATTTCTGGCCTTAAAACTTAGAATGAGTTTTTGTCAGAGCAAAGTTAATGCTTCATCTTTTCTAGGTTATTAAGTTTTAGTCTTACACTGCCCGCAAGAGCAGCGATAGGTACAGAGAGAGGGCAATTGACTGTCTCAAAAGGTTAACCTCCTTCTGGCTGAAAATGAGGACAATTACTCACCAAAAAGCAAATGATTAAACCCCTCATCTGAGGAGTTTTCAAATGCAACCAGAATGAACACATTCAGCTGGGGAAGGATGGACTTTATAGAAAGAAATAAAATATATCTCAGGAAAAGAAAGATTAAAGTGATTCATGGTTGTGTTCCCAAACAAATGTAGATTATTTGGGGGTTTGGAAGAGAACACACCATTTACTGTTCTTTGAACTTGGTTGCCTTGAAGTTGTATTCATTTGTTTAGCTGCATGGCAGAGGGCAGGGGAATGAGAGAAGGACACAGGTCCCTGCCTGGGTCAGTTCATCCCTCTTTGCAGTATCATGAGGAAAGATTATTCACCAAATTGAACAGAGCATTAGGTATTGTTCATTTTGGGTCAAGCCTGGCTCTGTTAAAACCTTTGAAAGGTTTGATATGTACTTCCCTGAAAGCAGCATCAGGACACAACTGCACAGGACTGTGTGAGTAAGACAAGGAAAGTCTGAGTAATATAATATAGTAACAAGACAGAAACACAACCTAATTTGGACAATAAAAATTGTTTAATTGAACTTAATGTGGTAGGCCTTGTAGGATTTTCAAGTTATAATATTTTTACCCTTTGGTCATTGGTTTGTATTGGAAATAAAAAATGGGATCTTGTATAAAACAAAAATTGTTCAAAAAACAAACCAAACCAAACCAAATCCTAGCTAATTAAATTTAAGTAAGAATTACAGGGGACTTTCCTGATCCAACCTCTGTAACTCTGCTCCTCAAAATCTCCAAACCAACATGTATAAAAACCTACTTTTCTTCCTTTTCTTTACACTCAGCTTTGTTCAGAGGCATCTCATGTTTGTAATTATGGGGACACTGCATAACTCTGCTTGTCCTATGCTATTTGGGATTTATTGCTTTAAAGCAAAGAAGGTGGAGAAAATTATTCAGGCAGCTCGTCTCTCTTTTTGCCAGGCAAAGGCAGAAGATGACCCAAAATTATTTTTAAGTCATAGTAGTTGATGGCCCCACTCAGGAGCAGCATTTTCTGGGTTTGCAGCTCAACACGCTCCCATGTGATGTGCAGAAGTGCCAAGCAATTGCAGATACACTGGTGGCAATAGGAGGGGTGCACTGCATCTACCTCACGTCACATAATGCTGAACACTCTCAAAAATTGCCCTCCCAGAGGTCCCAGGCTGGACATCCCAAATCAGCAAACCAGTTTGACCCTCATCTGCTTGTACTTCAGTTTCCCACAATAGAATTAGCAGGTTGCCACCCTGTCCTTGTGGTGTCCATGTGGAGATCAAATGGTCGCTCTGAGAAAACTGGGGAAATAATGAATGTGGTTGGAAAGTCAGTGAGAGGTTTGGCAGGTCAGTCCTCAGCACAAGGTTTAAACAGTCCTGGTGAATGTATGTGATACAGCCACACAATGAACAGTGGGGCTGAAATAAGATATTGACTGGCTGTACTCATTAAAGGAGCCTGGGCTCCTTTACTCGTGCACCAAACGAGTCAAGGGTCCCAGGGAAGTAATAGCAAGTCTCAGTGTAATTACAGGGTGCATCAATACAGTGCACAAAAGAGCAAAAAGGAAGGTTGCCCAGACAACCTGCCTTATGAATGCTTGAGTTTGCAATATTAATGACAAATGCTAATAAATTATTAACATTTGTATATTGTGTGTGGTGGGCATGAAATGTAACAGAAAGCTTATCTAACCTTTCTGTCGGGTGTGGTGTAGCAAGACACAGACCAAGTTCAATAGCTCAGACACATTCAAGTAGCCTTGACCCTGGCTTTCCTAGGGTCCTAAACTGCCTCCCCTCAGCCTCTACTAGGCCCTCAGTTTTCAAACAAAAATCTGGAGTTTTACTGCTGTTTTCTTAAGCAACAATTGATTGCAGGTGCAGAATCTTTAGATTTTTGCTGAATTTGGTTGAATTTCCTTCTTTAGGCATAAACCATGGCATGTAGCTTAATACAGACCTGCCAGCTTCAGTTCCCTTCCCCTGAGATCTACAGAGCCCATCCTGCCCACCAGAGCCAGTTGGGATATCATCTGCCTGAACAAAAGTTGCAGCTCATTTGGAGCAAAGCCTTTTTATCTTCTGGCTTTTAATAATAATAATAATAAAAAAAGTTATGACTCTTTCCTATCTTTTTCCCTTCTACTTTTGACTGATGTATACTGACCCTCAGTAGTTCATATGAAATGCAAGCTTGTTCCTAAAGCTTTTCTGAGCATATGTCTTGTTGTTGTCTAAACTCGTTAACAGCTCCATCTGTTTCACAGTCTTCATTTCCCAACATCATAAGGTATTCAGGAATAATAAAAGGTCATTTAGGCCTTGCAGCTTTGTTCTCTTTATCTCTGAAAGTTTTGTATCCAGTCATTTCACATTCTCCCTAGTCTCTTGGGCAATATATTTTAATAAGCCTCTAATGCAGAACTTAATTATCTGAATCTGAAAATCCATGCTCCTAAGGATCCTTTTCCCCCCTTTTCTTCAGACAGCCTGGAAATTACAGAGAAGTACATAATTTTCTTAATTGCAATTTGTTTTCTTTTGGCCATTGAGTGAACTTTAGGAATGTGTTTAGAAGCAAATACTTTTATATTTACGTGACCAGTATTAATTATTTTGCTGCCTGCCCAGAACTGTAGCCTGGGGTTTTCACTGTGAGATGTGACTGCCCTCTCGTGCCAAGGGCTCTGGAAGGGCCAGGGTTGAAACTATCTGCTGAGAGGCCTCTGTGTACAGGGAAAACTCAGAATATAAACCAGAAAACTGGCTGTGGTGGACTAGGCTACAGAGCCATCCAGTTCAGGGTTCCCTCTCTAGCAGTGGCTGTAGAAAATGCCTGATCAATGAGAGCACACCTGGCACTTCTGCTCACACCTGGCCCCAGAAGTGTGTTTCTCCCCTCTATTAGTTTAATTGCTTATGGACCTTTTTATGATTTTAGCACCTTTTACTAATCAGTTCCACAGTTTAACTGTGAATGCGTGAAAAAATACTGCCCTTTGCCTGTTCTTAATTTACATTAATTAATTTAGTGCACCATCCCAAACTCTTCTGTGGTAAGAAATAGCAAATAATTGCTCCCCAATAACTTCTTCTGTGTTGTTCATAACTTTCCTCTGTGACATCCCACCTCAGCCCTCTCTTTCCCAAACATATTAAGCAGCAGCCTATTTAATCTCTCCCCACTTGGAGGCTGTTCCCTGTATCCAGCAGCCTTTACCTCTCCTCTACACCTCTCCTGGCACTTACATGTATCTCACATTAAATAACTACCTACTTGGTTTCTAGTCTGAGTCGTATCAGTTGAATTGTGTAAAGTCAACTCTGTGTAATACATGTAAGGAAAACTGTTCTAAAATCATGCTTTGATGTTACTTCAGAGATAACTTTAGACTAGAGATCAAACCAAAGCACTAAATAGGGCCCCAGTGTGAATACATACATTTCCATGGAGCAGTACTTAGGTCTCTTTTACAGAAGACAGTTCCACAATTCCTGTATCAGATAAATGAGAGACACACAAGGTGTGAGTGAAATGAGAGCAGGACCCTTGAATTCTGAATCTGTTCTCTTTACATGAGATAATGCAGTCTTTTCCCTCAGTCACTGCTTGTTATCATGGATCAGGCGCAGACAAGATCAGGAAAACCCGGATCTGTGTAACCAGGAGCAAGTCCATGGAGCAGGAACGGGGAGTGATGCCTAAACTGCTTTTAGAGAAACTAATTTTTGAGGTAGGCTTCTGAGGGTTTGCACTAATTATATTTGAAACATTTACTTACACCTAACGATTGCTCAGAATCTGGCCATAAGAACCAATTATTCTGTGATACCCCGATTTTAATTTAATGAGGATTTATATCTCTTATGCTGCCCACTGAAAAGATGTTCTCAGGCTGTTTCTCTGATAAATTTGTGGATCAACATAATGAGAAATGCTGCCCACAGGCACAGTTGCCATGTTTGCAGACCAAACCCTGAAAGTGGGTGGGTTTTGTTAATGTGTGGGGTTAAAGGCTCAGCCCCACACACACTTGAAGGGGCCCAGGAGCCAGTGGCACAAGGGGTATTGTAGAATGTTGAGGGATGGAAGGAAAGTTGAAGAAAATCCGAACTCAGGTCTGGCTTTGGAGATCAGCAAATCTGTGGGATGGCTGCTGAAGGGACAAGGGTCCACACTGGCTACAGGGAAGATTGTGAAGCCTGAAGGGTGGTTGGGACACCTGCTTGTGTCTGTGTGGGTGTGTGAGACAATGCGAGATAGAACCACGTGGGGCCAGCTATTGAGTGGACTGGGTGTTGTAAGTCCAGCTGCTGGAGAGATCCACAAATGGACCTTCTCCCAGAAAGGTAGATGGGATGAGGCCACTGGTACCATCTGTGTTAACATGAGTCATTCTGCCCATGTCAGCCTGTATGTATGTGCTCTATATGTATATATGCATATGTATGTGTATATGTGGCTGTGGGACACGTTCAGCCCCACTGCTGGTGGGATCTCAGGGCATGGAGTTGCAGCAGCCTCATCTCCACCAGGCCACTCTCCTGAGAGACTTGTAAGATTTTTAAATGTGAATTAAGAACAAGAGCTTTCAAACAGAAAAGTGCTAATTGGCCCAGTGAATATTCCTTTCTTCTGGGTGTGCATTTTGCTTTTAGCTGTTGGAAATTGCTTGGCATCAAAGCATGAAGCTGCTACAGGTTCTTCAGTAGAGTGCTGATGGCTCAGACTTCAGTTTTCTGGTACATTTATTCAAGAATAAAGAAAATCCAGTAATTTTCTGAAGATGCATTAAAAGTTAGGGCAAGTCTACTGAATTTGTACAGCTTTTGTGGAATTGTCTATGATGTATTAGTTGGCCCAGATACAAAATATATTTAAAATGCAAGGACAGAGTTTTTCTTTGGCTTTGTTTCTTTTTCTCTAGAGTTGCACACTTAAATATACAAACCAACATCTTCCCTAACCTCTCTCTGCATGTTCCCAGCTAACTTGCCTTAGGGGAATGATCAGGCTTGCTGTGATTGTGTCAAAGTTATAAGTAAATTACAAGCTACATGTTACCTTTTTTTTCCCCCCCTAAATATGGAACCTACAACCGAGTGGTAATTACCACACTAACTCTGCAATTTTTTCTGCCTTAAAGGGGGCTAAATAATATCTTGTATTTTCTTGTGAATAATAAGAACATACTATATTCCTTCACCTAAAGAAAATCACAAGTGAAAGCTGTATTTATGGTGAAGGTCTGGCTTGGTGGGACATGAGCCACCAGTGCTAATAGTTCTCTGCTGAGAAAATTACTCCGAAAATGTGAATGCGAAAGAAGATGCATTTCAGATAATCTTAGAAAATGAAGTAGGGATAAACAAGCCAGCTGGGACTCAGTGGCATTTTCTGATTTGTGTAGGTCCTGTTCCCCTCTTGTTACCAGCATGTGTGCAAACAGTGGCCATGCATTTTGTCCTGATTAGCCTGACGGTTTGAAAGATTAGCTGGGTTTGACGTGTAACGGTGAATGCAATTAGGAAAATGGGACCATATGTTATAAGGACCTTCACTGGATAATGAGAATGGAGAGAGATGAAAAGTGTGTTCCAAAGTCTCAGTGAAGTGATTCGTTTAACAAACAGAGGCTGTCAAATCTCAACTGACTAGACAGAAGGGCTGTTGCATGTAGTTATTACTGCAGAGGATTTACAGAACATGATGAGCAAATGGCAGATAATTTCACAAAGCAAAGACAAATAAGTTCACAAAGACAAAGTCATCAAGAGTGTGCTTGAACTGAAAACAGCATTGTCATGGGCACTAGTTCTCTTTAGCTACAATACTTAGCATTACAAGTAACACATTTAAGCAGAGAGAAAACCTTCAAGATGATGGTAATTTATAAGCTGTCTGGAAAACAAAAGTCAAACAAGTCTGAGCTTTGAACACAAATTTTTCTACAGTGGGTTAAGTTTTTCTTATTCAAGACGTATGATCCTGCTTATAAGACACACTGAGAAAACTTCTTCCCTTTCATTTTTTTGACAACATTTCTTGAGAAGTGCAAAAGCTGCCAAGAAACCCAAGAGCAACCTGGTGATCTGCAGTTAGAAAAACTTGTCCTCAGAATCAGTCTGATCTCAAACATTTTTGCCCTTGTCTTTATCTATGAAATCACTGTCTGTATCACCTTGTCTTATAGTCCCATGCCTCTTCTTTCCCCCAATCAGGGTGGTGGGTGTATGCATGTGCCTGTGTGAGCTGCACGTTCTGTAAACCTCTGGTCATACTTTTTGCTCCTCAGCCACTTTTGGTTCAGGTCTACAACTTTTCTGATTTACAGCACCCATAACTGGGCACTTTTCATCATCCTGTATTTGAGCAGCTGATCATTCCTGTTTAACCATGAAATTTGTTCCTGCTGAATAGTACCTTTATTTTTCTTTTCAGCTCAGCTCCACAATTCAAGGCCATTTTGATTTTTTTTAGAACTCATTTTCCTACTCGAGAGTGCTTGCATTTCCCTTCTGCTTCATGTTAGGTGTAAATTTTATAATTCTGTGCTCTGACCTTCACCATTCACTAATAAAACACGGATTTGCAGGAATCTGAGGATGCAGCAGCTCTCTCAGGAGCTGTTTGACACCTTCCAGCACTCTGGCCCCTCCTGCCTTCCTTCTCAGTGTGGGTTTGCTGGCAGTTTTTCCCTGTCCACCCTAGCAAGCTCATTGGTCATGTTAGTGTAGAAAAATTGCCTGGAGTAACACAAGATTCTTTTATTGTGATGCAGGAAAATAGTTGGAAAAACTCACAATGAAGAAACTTGTCACAACAGTGTCACAGTCCTTGATAAACTTCTGTTGGTTGTTACCCATTTCCCTAATTATGTTTCAATGAGGTAATTTAACTATTTGTTCCAATATTTTTCTGGTAAGAGAGGTTAAATTGACTGGTTTGTAAACTTCTGGCCCTTCTTTGTGTTAAAAATCAACATTTTCCAGTGTTCCTTTTCCTCACCCATTTCCAATGCATTGTAGCTGACAGACTTGAGATCAGATTGACCCACCCAACATAAAAGATTATGCTGTAAAACCTTTTCCAAACATTCACAATATACTTACAAATGTTTCTCAAAATCTGCATGCTTCATTTTTCAAAGCATCAAAAAAACCCTTTAGGAAATGAAAATACTTGAGAGAACCTACAAAAATACTGGTGTGTTGCAGTATTAACCTGGATATCTTACCAAAAGTTATAAAACACTTTAAAGATACCTTTTCCCTGCTCTGAGTGATTGTATTTTTTCCTCTTGTGATGCTTTCATTCCTCTTGCACACAGAGAAGCAGGATTTTTTCTAATTGTTGCCTAATTAAAACCAAAACAAAATAAAAAGATTTCTAATAAAATAATGACTACTACTTGGGGCCATCAGCTCTCCCAGCTGGTCATTAATCCCAAGGAAATGAGCCAGGCTTGATTGTTATTACTAAAATATATTGCTAATGTAATTTAGAGCTTCCTAGAAACAGATTTCTTGAATGTATTCTCATCCTGCTGATCCACCTAAGATAATGTGCATTAATTTACCCATATACAAATTAAAAGATTATCACAATAAAGAAATTTAGGGTGTTACTCAGAAAAATAAGATAGGTGGAATTTAAACCAGCAATGGAAATAGCAAATTTAATTTTAACATATGATTAGGGCCATAACAAAGGGGTTGCTGCAAATAAAATGGATGTTCAGAGGAGGGGGACAAGTCAGGAAAGCATCATTGTGAACATTTCTGTCTGTGCTTCCAGACAGGTTTTCTTCATGCATCTGAAAGCTTATGAGTGGATCCTCTCATTTTTCAATAAATATTTTAAAATGTGTATATTTTCATTCATTATGAGTATCTTAATTGCTAAATAATTTTAATTTAAATTTAAATGATTTTATTTAAATAGTTTAAATACTCCATGAGTAATGAGACTGTAATATGCTGTATAAATGACAAAAAAGATACAGCAAATCATGGCAAGGCAATGTTTTATTTCAGTCTTAGGAGTGATTAGAAGATACCTGTGTCTTCTTAGAGCTTGATTTTGTCAAGCTGGGAGTAAGACTAAAGAGATCAGGATTTAACAGATGGGTTGTGAAACTGTTAATGTATGAACTTTACCTCTGGTCGACTCTATGCCCTTCCTTTCAAGATTGTCACCTCCTAAATATATGTGACAGCAGTAACCCTGAATTTGGCCTCTGTTTTGCAGCTGGAAGTGCTGTGCTCTGAACAAGCCTCACAGCTTGGTGGAAACCCTGACCTCACTGTCATCTATAGTTATGTGCTCAGTGACTTCAGCAGCTCTCACTCTTAGACAGATTTAAAAAAAAAAAAAAAAAGAAGGCAAATTACTGAAACCCCCTTGAAATTCTTTTTTTCTGGGCTCTGGGAAGTAGTTTTGGATGTGTTACTGGGAGCAGCCTGATCTAGTGTAAGGTGTCCTGTTCATAGAGCAGATTGGACTAGATGACCTTCACAAGGTCACTCCCAATATGGTTCTATGGTTTATGTATTTAAGGTGTAGCAATAATGTCCCAGAGTCCTTGTGCTGGCATCCCACAGGTGAGCACTTTGAGCCAGCCATACAGCCTGACTGTCCCCCAGGCTCCCCAGGCCTCTGTGCTGTCCTGTTTTAGGAGAGTAAAGGCATATCCTCCATCTGTTTATCTTCTAAAGTTGCACTTCTGTATCAGCAGTGTGTTTACAGCAGCATAATTGCCTCCATAAACAACAGTGCTGTGTCGACAAGGTCCAAGGATTCCCACAAAAATTGGTTTTGCTGTATCCTTGATGCATTTCATATGCTGTAGTTCTTTTATTATTTCTCTTCCCTCCAAAATGATAGCTTTCGGGTTTTTATGATACATATTTGATGATGTTCACTGATTAGTTTGAACTTCTGTGGCTGACGTTGCTATGGATGTGCAATGGAGCTGATGCCTCCCCTGTGCTCTTCCTCCTGCAAACAGCAAGGAGCTTTGACTACCAACTCACCAAATGATGAATGTAAAGTGTCAGACAGAAAAAAACTTAATATTACCACGGGAAGACTGTGAATATAAGATCACATCACAGTTACCTTAGCTTGAGTGGAACAGGCTTACTGGTGATTAGCAATCAGGAAGTAAGGAAAATACCTGGTTTTGTGCTAAAATCCAACTGTCTCCAAGTCATCTTCTAAAGCAAAACACAAATTATCCTTGCTAAGCTGTCTTAAATCAGTATTTCTTGTATATTTTAGAGAATTAACTTTAAAAAGTGTCGCTGTATCTGTGTTCTCACTGCACAGTAAGACACGTTGAGAATTCTGCTTCTAAATTCAGGTCAGCTTGGGGTCCTGTCACACAATGTACCACAGAATAACTAACTGCAGGAGGTGTTTCAATACTGTGGTTGCACACAGTGTCATGCTTTCCACATTTGCACCTAGTCTATTATTGTTTCCAGCTCTTCATGGAAATGTGTTTGGTATTATTAGAAAAAGAAAAATTATGGACACTACTAATGTGGTAAAACAACCCCTGACAGGTACCTGTGAGGCCAAGGAGTGACACAAACAAAACCACAGAGACATCTGAAATACTATCTGGGTACACAGGATGTGCCCATCAGGATGAGCAGCTGTGCTCCCTCTGTGTGCCCCCACACACACACAAACCCATCTCAATTCCCTTTTCACTCCTGTTTTCTTTGAGCCCACTGCAAACCTCTGACCCAAACCACACTGAAGTTAAAGGAAACTCCTTTCTGGGCTTCACTTTCTTGCTAAGCCTTGCAGAAAAGTTTGGTGTTGAGGAAGGATGTGTTTTAGTTGGTGCATTAAAGCATCCATCATTGTATATGGGTTATTTATTTTGTTGCTTTGAATATCAAGCAAGAAACTGGTAAGTCACTCTGTCTGCAGGGCCCCAGCGAAAAGAAAACACCTTAGAGAAATCTTGTTTTGATGGACAGAGTAATTGCTGGATGCTTCAGGCTACTGATGTACCCAGCACCCAGCTCACATGTGAGAGGGGAGCTCTGCACAGCACAGTCCCTTTTGTAATTAGTCAGTGACGGGGTGTTGTTTCTTCCTTCCTCTATGTACAGAGTGATTTCTGCCTCGATGATGACTGTAAACATCATTCTAAGCACTAGTTTATGATCCCTGTTGGAATAACAATGTAAACAGCATAATTATGTTCACCTTTGAGGCATATCTAGAAACTTTGTTCTTCCAGAAGAGTGATAACAGAAATGAGGACTGTTGACAAGGTAAACAGAGAGCCACCACAACCTGCTTGTTAGAGACAGCTAATGCTTGAGGGAACTACGCACTCAACACCATAAAAAAGAGTGTTATACAGTTATCTTGAGATTTATTCATAAATGTAACACTACATGGGAAAAAATATTGAAAGCAATACATTTTGAGATCTTTCTGCCGAAGAAGTATGAACACATGGTACAAGTAAACCCTCTTTCTCTAGATAATTATTATGAGTACCACAGATCACTTGCATATTTGTGTCTATTTTAACCCACAGTTTTACAGCGCTGGAAGGGTTCCTCCAGGGTCAATCTGCACTTGAAAGACTCACACTATCTTCAAACTTCAGCATTTGTTTGTCTAAACAGTGTATAGCAAAGCATCCTGCTTTGGGTTCTCAGGTTGTTAGCTCTTCACAGGGAGGAATCCTTCAGGAATATTCCCTATCCCTTGGACTCTTCAGTGTAACACAATTCGATGCTGTTCCACAACTGCAGGTATTTCCAAGGGGTTTTGATACTGAAAACAAACATGTAGACATGGATAGGGGTTACAGAGCATAATTTAACCAATTGCTTTAGGTTTATCTGCCATAAAGCAGTAAGATCTGGGAGGAGGGAAGAAAAATGTCTACAATTCTGAAAAAATTCTCTACAGATTTCACAGTTTCTATTTCAAGACTGAACATTTTTTGAGTTCTATCTGGAGAGACTGAAAGGCTCTTGAGTCCTTCCACAGCTTTTATTCCATTGCTCACAGTTTCCCTCCTCTACAGCTCAGAGCTCTTCTGAACAGTAGAAACTGTACTGCAAAAGCCAGTTCCTTCCCCCAGTTTGAGCCTCCTGCAAGTTAGTGTTTTGGGTTTTTTTAAGCTGTCCTTTTCTTCTCTGGCTTTTGGGAGAAGAGCTAACATCTGTTGTCTTTTTTGCATGTGAGCCTGTTCCTCTCTGAAAACACGAGGCCTTTGAAAAATAAGTATTGGATGGACTGCTTTCTTGATGTTTTGCAGCAAGGTATCATCCTGCTTTGAATAGAAATCCTAGTAGCCTCATGACCTCCCTTTTGATATTAATCTGATTAATTGCACAGGTGGCATGTTCCTGTTGACAGACCTGAGAAGGAATGCTGGGTGCCAAACACTCAGAGGCATTTGTGATACACCACTTTCATAGCACTGGAGGCAGTTTCATAACTTAAGACCAATTCTACAAATAGATCCACCTGCTTATCTGCAGATGGAGAATATAAAGTGTGTTATTACTGTGAAACTTTTGAATGCAATTTATGTATTTGGCTGACTCATAAATTATATTCACAGGTTTAGAATAAGCGTCTCCAGCTTTCTACTGCAGAGAGAATTATTCTCAGCTTTTAAATACTGCTTTTCAGCAGATTAGTCCTGTCTGTAAGACATCATAAGGTAATAAAGGTACATTTTCCACCTATCTGCATTTGGAGATGGAAAATACCTAATGATAACAATAGCAACAATTCTTGGCATTATTATAGCAACATTCATCCAAAGATCTCCAAATGCTTTCCAATAAGTAATTAATTAGGCCTCCCAGCACCCTGGAGAGTTAATTACAAATTATCAAGCATAATCTCAAACTGCTTCCATTGAAACTATTCTTGTACTCTTTCCAGAGGAAAACAAAATATGCTGCCTATAATGCTATGACCTTTCTCTCCTCTGCTTCATTTTGAAAATGTAATTAGATGAGAATGTGAATGTACCTAGTTTTCAGGAAAGCTAATATAATCACTGCTGACCAAAAAAACCATTACAATTTTCAGTTTCTTCAGTGAGATGATACTTTTTAATCTTGCTCTGTTTAATAAAACAGCAGCAGCAACAACACAAGAAAAACTGCTAAGTATTCCAGTGGAATTCCAGAGAGATTCTAAATTTTGGTTGTCCATCTGTTCTTCTTTCACAAGGGTGATAGTTTTGAGGATGTTTGATCCAGACTTTAGTTCTGACACAGCAAGAACAAGAGGAAAGGCCTGTGCTGCTTTCAGACTGAGTGTTCCTCCTGGGATGCAGCAAACTCTGCTAATCCAAATAGTATAATAAGGCTTTCAGAAGGTATTTGTCAGAGCATGTTGTGTTCCAGGGAGTATCAGATGAGAACAATGGTATTTCACTTCACGTTTTCAAAGCAGCCCAGAGTATGTGAATTCAAACCCACACATAGAAAGTGTGTGCTAAGCTGGATTTCTGAAGAAATTAAATTCCAGTTCTGAGTAAAATAGAAATAAAAATGGAGGGAAGGCACAGGAAGGAAAATATTGAAATCTAAAACAATGACCCAAACCAGCTTAACTAGAAACATCCTGGATTTCCACAGAGGAGATGAGATATACCTTATGCCCACTGGAGACCTGAAGCTCTGATTTTGCCTTTATCTCATCTAATCATAGAAGTAATTAAACCCTCTTTTATTTATGCTGGGTTATGTCTTTTGTTGCACCATAGGTATTGGCTTGGTTTTGGTATAAGGTGAAACTAGTTTACTTGGGTAATTATCTGAGGGCAGAGTTTTCTCTCTTTTCATCTTTTAATTTTTGAAAAGAAATGAAAAAAAGAGGATAATGATGCTCTTGTTGGCAAGGATAAACCTTGTGGACAATATGCTACTTGAAAAAGTTTCAATATTTTAGCATGTTCATAGGAAATATGTACAAGGATCATACAGAAGTTTCCAAAGCTGCCGTGATTAACATGTGACATTAACAGTAAAGATCATTTTTTGTCCCTCTAGCAGAGAAGTGTAAAAGAAGTCAAGAGAGAAAACCTGGTGCTGTGGAAGGTAATTGAAAGTTTCTCTTCCCTGCTGGCTGTTGTGGTGGAATACCTACATGTAAGCAGAGCACATGTATGGACCAGAGCAGTACAAAGTGCATCAGGTACATTCCTTTTTTTTTTTTATTTTTTTTATTTTTTATTTTTAATAAATTCTA
>JAWWLZ010000177.1:4632119-4677359 GCA_035041345.1 Poliocrania exsul
ATCAGGTACTTTCTTTTTTTTTTTTTTTTTTGTTATTTTTTATTTTTAATAAATTCTAGAGAGAGGTCATTAATAAGAAAATGGAATATTTATGAAATTTCATAAGGGCTACCACAGGGAATTACCCTCCTGGTAAATTTATAGGCAAACAAAAATAACCTTTGGGAAAATAATTGAAGACTCTGTGTTGTAAATATGTGTTGATGGTTGATTTTGTGCCACTGCTTTATCCCATCAGAGAAGAAGCTAATTTTCTGAAAGCATTAATTTATTAAGCATCCACTGGCCTTATTGCATTCTATTTCCATATCTGCACATACAATCCCAGTGAAGTCAACAGCTTCATCCAGATGTGAAAGATAATTTGATCCCAGAAGTGATTCCAAAGCATAATAGAAATGAATGTTATTTGTCTCTACACTTTTTTAAATGTAACAAAACTAACAAGAAAAGCTGTGGAGTCTGAATTCAGTTTGATTAAAGCTCTAAACATTGATTGGGTCCAGGAGATAATTTAGAGGCATGCACAGAGAAGTATAGGGCTAGTGAAGGCATAATGAGAGGGAGAAGAAAGCCCTAGGAAAAAGCTGAACTGATGTAATTATATAAGGGAACAGGGTTGATGGTATGGGTAGTAAAATGCCCATGTGCAAATAAGCACAGTAACTGCTCAAGCATTCTGGTTTTCAAACAAAAGAAGATGTATGGTAAGAAACAAGGACTTGTAATTGCACTGTGGGGCAGAATTGAATTGAAGAGTCTTCTTCCAAACCCAAGAAACCACAGCTATTCAGCAATCCTTCCTAGCATGGATTCATCCATCTCCTGGAAAGGAATGCTTGATTGGCAGCCCTTCCTGTGGAAATATTGAGTGAGGAAAATCTATCTGCTCAGCTGTGTGTGCAGCTCAGCAAAAGCTGCACAGGGAGAACAAGGGTGATTTTATCTGCTGTCCTGGGACACAGCAGTTCTATGTTTGTTTTCAATGAATCGAGCCAATTAAGGCATCCTGCACAAAGTTTTCTCTGGTTTATGTTTGCTATGACTTTTCCTAAAAGTAGTATTCCTCTGTATCAGAGATGGGCTAATGCTTGACATGTAGAGGAAGCTTAGAGGATGAATTCTCCTTTAATGTTACTCTTGAAAAGAACACTGAAGGGAGTCGATACAGTCTTCATCTTTTACCAGCAAATTTCTTAATTTCCTTATAGAATTTAAGCCACTTTTCATTTCTGTGCAATTTATCAGATAAAAAGGGGCAATTATGAATAATCATACAATACAGATTTAATACGAAATAAAATGTCTACTATGGGAACTCTAAAAGGAAGCTAAAGTCTTCTATGTGCACTTCCTTGCAATCTAATGAATCTATACATCCTGTCAAGATGAAATAAAAATAATGTTCACCAACTAACACTTCTACTTTGTTTTAAAAATATACATTGTCTGCATAATTTATGTGAAGCTATTTAGGCTCTACCCATCATTAAAAGGCTGAACTGTGGCTACATCTCAGACATGTTAGGTTTGAATGGGGCCCACCTCTCTTAGCTGCTCCAGATAGAAATGCTTTTTCAGAGCACACAGACAGCTGGCCAACAGCAATGCACAGGTCTCTGGGCAGGTCCCCAAGGGGGGAATGCCAACATGACAGAAGAGGGTGTGGGCTGGCTGGAAGACAGGCACTCACTTGCAAAGAAGGGTCCCAGAACATCTTCCTTGGGATTACAGACACAGAGTAAAGCAGTGTCCAAGTAAGGTAAAAAGCCTGAGCTCTGTGGGTGACCCAGAGTGATGATGAGTAAAAGTCAGTGGATTGTTGCAACTTGGGTCATGGTAACTTTGGATTTTAAATAATTTAAGAATGAAAATCCAGCTTCCTGGAAAACATGTTTCTGCAGCCAAATCAATCTAAATGTAGGCTTTTCTGCATTTTTTTTACTCTTATTTTTTTGTGTGTTCTCTGACTGTTAGGGTACCTTATTAATATTAAGCTTTTATTTGCTTCAGGAGTGCTATGGAAAAAAGATGGTTCAAGTAACATTTTCCAGAGTGAGACTCCTTCTGGGGTGGGTGGTGATGCCATTCAGGCAAGTTTTATGCTGTGCAAACTCACTGACATCAATGTAAAGCATAAATAGACCAGGCAAGGTGTGTTTCTGTGTTCATGGCATTCCTGTATTTTCTCCCTGGCTCCTCATGTGAATCCCAAGCCACATTAAAGCAGCTTTCAGCAAAGTTCTGTTTAAAAATGGTAGTGTGAGCTTATTAAAAGTTCACCAAGAGAACACAGACTATTGATTGCCTTTAAATGGAGAGAAGTTGAGTGATAGTAGCTGTAACAGAAAAAGATGCCTCATGTATGTAACAGCCATGGCAGAGTCTTTCCTTGGGCATGATCCTGTCCAGGCAGAGGCAGAAGGGTCCAATTCAGAGCAGAATTTATCAGCACTGGACTTGAGGGGCAGCAGAAGGCACTCCTTTCTTTTACTTCTGCTTTCTATAGAATGGGAGTACTCGTTTCTGAGCAATGTTTGACAGTTGTAACTGAAACCTGGTTAATGTGCAATAGTGCTCTTTTTTTTTCACAAGTCTTTCTTGAAATATTTCACATGGTCAAAGATACAGGGAGAAAGGAAGCTGCCCTTGCTGTTAATGTAATTATATGAGAAGAAAGGTAATCAGCTGTTTCCATGCACTCTGATAACGAACTACAAGCTGTGAGAAATCTGCTTGCATAATAATAAGAAATATGCACAATAAGCAATGCGTGTGATTAATTATCTGAGTACATTTGTATCCAATTTAGCATCAAAGAGTGACACGATCAGAATATTTGGTCTGTCTGCAGCCTTGAACAGAAGCATGAATGAAAGACACTCAAGTGCATTCTGGCAAATGCTGCACTCAACGTGTTTGGTTTAGAATGTAAAGCCTTGGAGGCAATTAGTAAGTGAAGTTCTGATAGCAGAATGTGCATGGCTGCCATTATTGTTAATGGTGAACATGTGCTTAACACCCTGAGCTCTCTACCAAAACTTTATTGAAATAGTTGCAAAAAGATGTCCAAAATGCTGCAGAGCCTGAAGTAAAACAGACTGCTAATGTCAACTGACGTGTGCAATAAAATCCATGGCAAGGGAGCACACTGATTAGGGGATGTTTTTCAAAGCCTCATCTTTAGACAATAATTACTAATTTTGAAAACTCAGTCAGCAGACACTGCAATAGATAGAGCACAACCTGCTCTGTGATGTAACTAAATAAATCTAAAGTACCTCATACAATTCAGACTTCTACAACCATAAAACTGGTTAGAGAATAGGCTTCAGTCATTTCTCAGAACAGTAGCATATTGATGCCTCCTTGCCTCTAATTTGCATGCATCCAAAGTCTAAAATTCATCATCCTTTGATTTCTGCTTAGTGCTATGGACAAATCCTTTTAAAATCTAAGCATGCTGTTCAGGAAGGGCAAAACTAGGAAATGGCAGAGCTCAGAATGAAAATTTTGAAATCTGAAAGAAAGGTGAAGAAGGTTTTGCAATAATAAATAACTGTAGGATGAGACATATTGCAAACCTGTGTTAATTTGCCTGGCTTTGAAAGGATGGGGTTGTTTTTAAGGTTTCTGATGTTATGTCTTGCTGAAAAATAAATTATGCTTGTCACTGCTTAGACAATGGCAATTACTCTGCAATTTATTCTGCTACCTTAGGAGACCCCAAGCTGCTCCCCTGTCCTGCTCAGGGCTCACTCCTTCAGCCCAAGTCCTTGTGGTCTGAAGTTCAGTTGATGGGCAGCTCTATGAAACTCGACATGGTAACCATGGTGAACACTCACCTGAGGCAAGTTACTACCATTATTCTGTATCCTTGAAAACAAAACCATAGAGAAACTATTTATTAGGTTTTACTGAAAATAGCAAGCCACAGAAAGAAGTTAGGATGAGGGAAGAATTATAACCAGAATGGCTTTCGTAATGGAGCATTCAATACTTGGAAGCACGGGTAAAAAAAAACAAACAAAAACCAACAAACCTTGTTGCTGTTCCTATTTATTTGCCCAGAACCTACTATTTCAGAGTTATTCCTTGTGATCAATACCAGCTTCAAGACCCACGGAATAAATCCAGATGACTGGTGCTCAAAGTCTTGTTAAATGTTCGGGAGGTGTTTTTCCTGGCTCTTTCTCAGAGTGCAAGCCAAGCTCTGCAGAAACTACAGTGGAAAGGGGAGTGATACATGCAGGGAATGGCTGGGGCTCTGCACGCTGCTGAATGGGAGAGGCTCAAACAGAAAGCACAGAGAGAGGAAATTGTTTGTGCATGGCTGTAATGAATACTCGGCACAACGAGGTAATTAAATGAAGAACAGTTTGGCGAAGGAATAAAGATATAGAATGTATCTTCACAGAATAAACAAGCAAGACATTTGCATAAAGTTCACATCCCTGTGGACATCTACTTGCTGCTTCTGTGCAAAAATATGCGCTAGAGTGAAACAACAGGACAGTAGAATGTGGTTTGTGAGTGCTCTCAAGTCTCACCTCTATGGTTTTGAAAACAGATGCTCTCATGGAGCAGCTGCATGTCCAGCACACGTGAGACTTCCTAAAAGTGGCCTGAAGTACATAACATGACTCAATAAGGGTATTTCTAGATTATAAAGGTGAAGTTTGTTCTAAATGCTGAAACACAGTGAGTTAAGGAAAGCAGTCTCTTATGTGCAAGAGGAAAGAAGTAGTTTGGAGCACAGACAATGCTGTAGAAGATGTTTAACAATTGTTCATTGTCACTGCAGGTGACTGCATATAGAAATGTAAATACTGCCAGAAAACACTCAGCTGAAGTACCTCCACACACACAATGCACACAGACTAGACTCTCAAAGAAAAATATTTACCGACAGAACAAAGACACTTTGTAACTCGTCTGAGTTCAGCATATTATTTAGAAAAAAAAGGTGTTTCTTTTAGTTGGGGGATGAATACTTTAATAATGATGATTTACCCAGTACTTATTCAACATTTCTGTGCATGTACCTTATTATTCATGGTTTATTAAACTGGTTAAAGTGGTCAACAGGCACTGCAAATGCATTTACTTTAATGTTGCATGTTACATTAGAAATGGGTGGATAAACATATCTAAGACATTTAGCAGTGTGAAGTGCAACCCTAAAATTCAAGTAAATGGGTTTTTAATAGTGGTTGATGTGTTATGACTATGCTGTGCCATAAGTGTTTTGCATACTATTTTTGAAGTATTTACACATTGCTACATTCCATCTATAGTACTCCTGTGATTATTAAATTATATAAACAAACATTAAAATAAATGTAACAGTCAAGTGTAAAGTTCCCTCTCAGATCTGCACAGCAGATAGTAGTTTTTGTATTCCAATGCTGTTAAGTTTTCACGGCTCTTACTGAAGCAGTAAGATCAAAACTACAGTTCAAACAAGTAGCTGAGGTGTTGGCATATTTGTCTGAGTTCTGTTGATATGGAAATCCAGGGTGGCATATTTGTGTGTTTCCATACATTTTCATTGAAATAAAAGAAGGTATATATATTAAAGGCCAGTTCTTGAAGGCTGAAGCTTATGATGGGGTATTTCTTAATTCTAGAGCTGTTTATAGGCAATATGGGAAGCATATCTATAGTGAGAATTGTATTTTTAAGCTAAGGTTTTCTAACAGTTTCACAAATCAACCTCTAATGTTCAGTTGCTTATAACCCTCCACACTTATGTTTGCTTTTGACTACATAATTTAAACCACATTATTTTGTATTTAATCTCCTGCTATATCTATGAGAACATGTCATTTGACAGCAGACCCTCTTGTACATGGGGTGCTTTTTGCTGACTTTGTAATGAAAATGTCCCCAAAGAGGAAATCTTTGCAAGCCTCAGTGTGTCCCCAGTTTGGCAGAGAGTTGCAGAGCTTTGCATTTGGTGTGCACAGTCCATACTCCCACTGCTCCTCCCTGAGGGGTGGCTCAGCCTGCTCATGTTTTCTAGGGGAAGGCGTCCCTGCCTTGGCAGGGCAGTTGGAGCAGCAAGACCTTTAAGGTCTCTTTAAACCCCAAGCAATCTGATTTTGTGTTTGGTCTCTAGCTGTTGGAGCAGTCAGCTCTCCTTGAGGCTTCTGAAACAAGACTCAGATGACAACAAGATGCTGTCTCATCCTTGCTTTTGGCTGTGCTGGTGCCAGAGGCAGGTAGGGGATAAGAAACATATCAGACTCAAATGATGAAAGGTAAGGACCAAGGAGGGTGAAAAGAAGGGAAATGAAGGAGTGAGACCAAATGAGTTGATAAGAAATGGATGGGATAAGAGCTGAAAGTAAAAGTAAGAAAGGTGATGGGAACACTGGGAGCCATAACATTAAGGGACAGGAATGATGCAGCTGCTGCTGCTGCTGCTGCTGCTAAAGAAAGAACTTGAATCAGTGCAGGGCTGCTGGTCAGAGAAGCAGTGGGGCAGGAGATAAGAAAAACAGCAGCAAGCAGAAAGAGTGAGGGGAAAGGGAATGGAAAAGGAGAAGTGAGTTAGATCCTCATAAACCAGCTGACCACCAACACACCTGGCTCAGCTGTGTTTGTTGAATGGATCATTTACTACCCACTGCACTCCTGGTGAGGGCCCTTCTGGTAAAATGTGGTCCTGTGCCCATATATTGTGTGCAGCTATGCAGTGGGTTGTAAAGCAAGAACACAAAGAGGACACTGCAGTTCATAACTCCTTTAGTGTTTGGCAGTCCCTCCAAACACACTCCTGAGACACAAAAGCACACTTCTGGAGAAGGGCAGTCACAAGATGTCCCTCTCAGATGTGTCCCAATGGCTGTATCCTATGCTTTTATGTGTCTGCAATGAAGAAGATGAATCTGAGTAATTCAGTTCTGGAATGGACGTGTTGGGAAAAGATCTCTCTGTGCTGTGCAGTGGAGCCTGTACTGAGCCTTGACTCAGGAAGCAGGCTGGGAGGAAGGAAAGAACTCACCAGGTATCACCCATGGGGTACCAAGGGCTGTTTCCCTTATGGGGAAAGAGAAGTGTTGGTTAAGTGGTAGTGTTTGGAAGCTCCTCCTTTTCTAATTCCCATCTGGGCAGTGAATGGGAAAAGCTGAAATCCCCAAAATGACCAGTCTGCACAGAAAACATTGTGCTGTGCATCAGGTGGCTGAGATGGGGAGGTTCGATGCCTGGAATTGGGAGTGTCAAAGTTTCTGTTGCATAAATGAGAAAAGAGGTCTCCTTCTCTGGACAGAAGGCAATAATTTTCATGATTTTATATACCATAAAAGCTCTTCTGGCATTAACGAAAGTCTGACTTTCCTTAAATAAAAAAATTTCATCTCAACATCTTGTAGTACTTCCAGCCTGGGAGGAGACTTATTGAAAAATTAATATTAGAGCATTTCAACACCATTCATATTCTGTTTAGCTCCAAATTATATGATTCTTGAATTAGCTACTGTCTGTTTTCTGTAGTTTTCCATTACAAGGGGTCAGGCACCAGAGGAAATAGTTTTCTAAACCAGAAAGGAATATTAAATGACACAGCTGATAAGTATGAACAGTGGTGCAGAAGATTTATTGAGTAATGTGTTAGGTTGATAAATGATAACATTTATTTGCAATTTGAGGATGTGACCCAAATGACACTCATTAGCTCAGCTTGTGTAGAACCGATTAGTTTTGTAAATGTATTATTTGTCTGGTGCTATTGGAAGGAGAATCTGTTTTAATTGATTGGAAATCTGTTTTATTTCAGTGAATATTATGTATTCTGTTTTTAATTGTATTCTGTTTTTTTCATCCTGGATGTCAGGGATATTACAATCTATTACTTGAGCAGTGGAGTGCTTGGCATCTTGCTAGAAGGCTGCAGTGAGTGCATTAATCCAGACAGAGAGGGGTTGTAATAAAGCAAGATTTCTCTTACCCACTGGGCTCCTTAGGAGTGCACTGGGAGGGAAATGAGGAGGCAGCTGGCTCACAGACAAGTTGCCCTCCTTCTGCAGTGGAACTTGAACAACATATGTTCAACTTCCCAAAAAGGTTCATGGATTCAGGAGCATAATTCTGATTACATGGAGCTTTTTTGCCATGCCCATCACCAGTGCCCGGTGAGAACACTGAGGAAATGTCTCACTCTCTCTTCTGGACTCTCAGCTGAAAAGTGGAGGGGTTTGGAGAACCTGGGCATAAACTTTTAGGTTTTGGGCTTTGCTGCAAAGGTCCAGTGAATGTTAAGCAACTCCAATTTTCCCTAAGTCTTTCTGTTCCATAAAATGGAATAGAAAATGGTACTTTTATTTTAGGAAAGTTAAAAAAATCCTGAAGAAAGTCAAAGGATTTCTGGGAGTTGTGCTCGTGCAATAATCTGAATTAGACAAGAGCCTTAAAAGGTATTTTAAGGAGAAACACTCAGCCTGTTGAAATCAGGAAAAACTTTGTTTACACAAAGATATTGATGTGAAACTCTTCAGAGAGGAAGGCTTGTATGTTATTGAAGTATTTCACTGCAACCTTTTCTAAACCCATTTATGTGTTTTCTGAAGTCTGGAAATGAGTTTTGTTTTGTTACCTTGCTATCCCTTACTGCAGTGTAAACATAAGAAAATCAAAAGTGAAATGAAACCTGAGAAGAACAAAAATTTTGATGTACCCATGAGAACTCCCTCAGCCTCACATCCCTCTTGTAATGGGGGGTGAGATCTCAGCCCTCACTCACACCTGGCAGCCACAAATGCACCAGACTGAAAAAGTTCTGGTGAGACCAGAGAAGTATTTCCTGCCTGGTTGTCACAAAGGTTAAGGTGATCATGGATAATTGTTTCAGTTAATTTTAGCTAGTTTCTGCTTCATGCAAAAAAGCTGCAATTTATTGGGGAGAAGAGACAAAAATAGGTGCTTTGTTTATTGTATCATTAAGGGAGAAGGTAACATTTCCTAAATTTCAATTAAAAACCAAAAAACAAAAACCCAACTAGCATTTTATTTTCTTGCTGTCCAGATTTTCTAGGATACCACAGACTAACTCTAAAGTGAGGAAATTCTGCAAACACACATGACACAAGAAATAAATCATTAGATTCAATGGCTCCTGAGAAGTTCTTCTGAAAGGTGAAAATACAGTGTTGGCTGGCTGTTGTTCTAGGACAATGAGTGATTCCTTCCTTATAAGAAGAATTTCCCCTTCTTAGGAATTGGGATTTTTAAAATTTTCTTGGGCAGAGCTGATATCTTTTTTGGAAGCATCATAGTTTCCACACTCCTGTCCTTGTGCTGCCATTCCTCCTTCTTCCAAGGGTATCCCTCTCCACGGGTTTATTGACCACTCTGCAGACAAGAGACTTGGGATTCTATTATTCACACCTTACAGTGTAGTCCTGGGAAAAGGAGCCTTTCCTTGTGCATCCCTGTTTCCTGTCCTGGGTGTCAGTCTGCTGGTTCCGTCAGGGAAAGCATTTTTCATCCTAAACAGAATCTGCAGCAAAAAAAGTATTTCCTGACAAAAAGGCTTGCTCAGCCAGTGTTTTCTACCAAAAAAAAAAAAAAAAAGGTTCAGCTCTGATAAATTATTCTTACTGATGGCAATTCATTTTGTCAAAAAAAAAAATAAAATCCCAGTTGTGTTGGGTACTGGCACAGCCCTTGTTTGTTTGTGCAGTCAGGGCTCAGGCTGGGTGGTGGCAGTGGCTCTGCTGGGGCAGGACAGCACAGCTCCTGCTGTGTGACCCAGGCAGCCTGTGCATGCACAGGACACCTACAGCCTTCTAATGTGGGACAAAGATACCAGCAGTCTGCTTTTTTTCCCAAAAAACCAGCTTTATAAACTTTACTTTACTTTACTTTGTAATTTTCTTTGGTTACCTTTGTTTCCTTCAGTATAGATTTCAGTGTCATCTTTTAGGGTATGATACTAACATTTTCCTGTCTCTTTATATTCTCACATTATTCTTAGTGCCATTTTTGAAATTATTTTCCTGGGTGTGAATTTTATTTCCTTCAAAAATCCCATCTTTTCTGATGCAGTTATGAGCTACTAAACCCATGTTGCTCATGGATAGGCCAGTGCTATTGCACGTGCTGCAAGAGGCAGCAGCTGAGTGGAGCCCTGCAGGCTTTCCATACTTAGGGATACAAATCCTGGCATTTGGGGTTGTGCTAAAGTTTTGCTCAAGTAAAGCATGAGAAGATAAAACACGCATAATCTCGGGAAATTTGGCCAGTGCTGCCATCTCCAGGGTGGGCTGCCTAAACTGCAGTTTTCTTTTTATTCACAAAGCAAAGACAGGTTTTAAGTCCATCTCTGTCCCAGCTATTTTCTTGGATGTGGGAAATCTCTATGAAAAGCACAGCACAAAATGATACTTAAATGATGTTTTATTAATCAGCATAGAAATGTGTTTAATCTGGATTTAAATTTCCTGGAACAAATATTTGTTTGTCTGCTACTTTACCCGAACACATCATGCAGACAGATCTTTGGAGCAGAAAACACTTTGGATGAGAACATAAACCTGCTCACAAGTACAGAGCTGCTACTTGTGTCTCCATAATGACATTATCCCTTTTGTTGTTCACACATTATCATTTGCAGTGCAAAATAAATATGCGTGGTAGAACTGTTAATGAGTATCGCTTGGATGCAGTTTCAGGAATAGATCTTGGGCATGCTTCAGAGGATGTGAGAAAGTGGAGCTCTAGTCTCATGGGATCAGCCAGACTTGAGCAAATCAAGCCAAGGGTGGTATTTTTTTTTTCCCTGATAACTGTAACTTTTGGCTAGTTTCAGTCTGCTAATAAAAAAAAAAAAAATTGCTTGTGGTGTTTTATATGCTAGATGGTCCTTTTCTGCTGAGAAAATTTTCTCAACTTTATAGAAACACCCAAATAGGACATACAGCAGCCAAGCAAAGCAGCTGCAGCTCATACATGGAATTACAGCTGGAAACAAGCATTTTAAAGTGATAGCCTTGCAGCCAGTGACGGCAATGCAGGGATTAACCCACTATCTTTCTTGCACTTATGCTTGGTGTGGCTGCTCCCTGTCCTCTCTACTATCAGCTCCAGCACTCTGTGTCTGACAGTTCCTATTACATTTACCTCCAAAATCAACATCAAAATGTTCTTGTTTATACAACGATGGTAAAGAACACACCCCTCACCCCCAATTACTTTTTTCCTTCCTTTCATGTAGAACAAATGATTGTCTTTCCTTGGTACAAAGCATGCCAGCCCTGAGACTGTAGACAGTACTGAAAAAGAAATGCAGCATTTCCCCTGGACTCTGCTCATGTTTGCCACATAACTCAGGGACACAGGAATTAATATTGCTGAACATTGAGAGGAAGGACCTCACCATTTCATTACTGGCCTGCAGACAGAACTAGAAGAACTAACCATAATTATTTAATACTGCAATGCAGTCCAGGGGGTTCAGTGTTTCACAGTTTCTTCTCACTAATCAGTCTTTAACAAAAAATTGCCTTCATAAGAGAGCATTACACATCTTCCAGAGCAGACCCTGAGTTGTTTTGCTGAGCATTTACTCAACCCTGTGCAACCTGTCTGGTTTATAATACAGGAGCAAGAAAGTTTTGAGCCTTTATCCTCCTTCTAAGCCATGGGCAGGATGCTCATAAGGATAAATATCAGGTCCCAGTACAAACAGATGGAATGGCCAACATGGAAGGATTAGCAGTCACCTTTTTTTTTTTTTTACTTTTGTTTGTTTTGTTTTGGGGTTTTTTTTTCTTTTTTTTTAATGGTTTGATTTGGTTTGAATTGGGTATTTTTGACTAGTACTCTCATGTGGCAGCTTCTGTAACACTCAGCAGCATCATGGAGGCAGATCTTTCTGCTTAAGAAAGAAAGAAAGAGTGAGAACTGCAAAGTTGGACCCACCAGATTTTAAAAACATGTGTTAGCTCAGAAGCTTGAAAATACACTTACAGCTTTGATACTTCATTCAGCTCTTAGAATAGCATGGTAGAAGTAAGGAGTTTTATGCTATAGATGAGAAAAGGACTCAAGAAGTGTAGCATATATAGCCTGAAATAAAAAGCAGACTAGATAATGATCTCATTACAGTGTCTAAATATATAAAAAGATTATAGAAGAATCTGGTCATGACCTACCTAGCTGGACTCTGTGAAAATTAAGGGAAGATATATTGACCATGACGGACAATGAAATCTGCACAGAAATGAAATGGGTAAAGTTTGAATAATAAAGCCTTTTGAGCTGGCCTGGAGCACAAAGTCTGGAAATAGAAAGTGCATCTGAGAGAGTTTTGCAGATAACCCAAGCTGATGTGTGAAGAATAGAGCTATACATATGAACATTGTGTCCTTATTACTGTTTCTTTAGGTTTAATAATATTCTAAGCATTGCAAAAATTACGAAGACAGTGAAGAGGTACATTTTTGTAGAAGCTGCATTCATGGTTGACAAAATAGAGGATGATGGTTTAAAAATACAATCTATAGAATAGGGGAGAAGAACAATAAGTTGGGAAAAAAATTGCCAAAGTAATCAGCTTGACTCAGAGCTGTGTTTGTCTGACCAACCCTAGTAAAGAGTCCCTGCTACATGTATAGTATATGTATATACAGTCTTAACATTTTCTCCAAACTCACAGCTGGCATGAAATGTGGAAAAGGCTGCCCACAAGTGTTTTAGTAAATGAACTTCCATTAGAAAACAAAGCAAAGCAAAACAAAACAAAACAACAAGCTTTTTAATTAGTGGAAAAAAAAAGGTATCCATAAATGTAATGCTCCCATTGGTGAGGAATTGAATAACCAGGACAGTCAGCCACAAAAATTCAAAATTTGGAAATTAGGACCATTGAAAGAATTCATTCAGTAAGGACATTTTACTCAGGATAGAAAATACAAAGAGTAAGTTATCAAGAAAGGTCATAAAAGGCAATGACATAAATGAATTTAAGAGACAGCTAGACATTTTTATGGAGAGAAGGGATTGAAGAATGCAGAGCCAGTGACAAATTGAGGAGATGGGGTTGAGATAAAATTAACGAGGACAGGCTTGCTTGTGGCCAGAGGCACTTCACTGTCCAGCAATACCTTATGTCCTCTGTCATCACATCCTAATCTAATGCTGACATCTGAAGATAGCAGGAAATCTTTTACACCTCTTAGTATATTAAAAAGAAGAAAGGGCTTTTAGTGTTTTTTTCCCCACAGGGAAAAACATAAAGTTGTTTTTTCATTTTTCAACACACGCACGTCGTTGCAGTGGATGCTGAAGGACTCGGTCTCCGGCAGTACAGCGTGGCCTGATTATAAACTTGGTTGCTGTGAAACTCTCCATAGAGGGCTTTCAGCCATATCTCCTCACATTTGTAAGCAAAATGTTGTCTATTTTTCTGAAGTTACTTTTTCATGAGAAAGCATCCTGAGATTCCCACAGAGGTGTCCTGCTTCTCCAGTGCTGGGTGAACTCATCCTGCCATGGCATCACCTCTGTTTGCTCATGCATTGGCACATTCTGACAGGGCTGTGGCACACTCTGACAAGGTCCCTGCACCTCCAGCATCCAGACCCTGCATCCAGAGGTGTCTGATGACTTTTTTAGACCCCTGACTTCAGGGGATTGGTGCAAAAATATGACCTTGAATAAAGGGAAGAGCAGATCACACTGTTAATTTTTCTGGAATTGGAAGACAGAGCTGTGAGCCAGTCAGGGAATCACATGTATCCCACACTGTTTAAGAGTTAATGCTCATGAAAGGAAGATTGAAGGAAATGGGCCTTGACGTTTCGGTGAATGTAGATTTACATTAGTTCAGGCTTAAAAGTATAGAGGGCAAGTAGAAGGCATGGACAAGGACATTGGGGATTACAGGACATCTTCACAGACTGACAGGAGCAGCAATGCTATTGCCAGCAGGACATGGGGTAGAAGGGCTATTCCAGGCAGTAAACACACCTCAGGTAACTCAGAAACCTTTCTGAGATAGTGCTGGGCACCTCTGTGACACCAGGTCTGCCTGGCAGCCCACACCTTTCCCTGGCTCCAGGAGAGCTTTCAAGACCAGAGAGGTCAAGCAGCAAATACTGCATATGTCACCTTCAAAAATTCATGCAGACCTCATGTAGCTGTGCTCTGAGAAAAAGATGTGTCTGTGTTCCCAGTTCTTTACTGGAGGGTAGGGAGACATTGGCACAGGTTGCCCAGAGATGCTGTGGCTGCCTCAGCCCTGGAAGTGTTCAAGGCCAAGTTGGACAGGGCTTGAAGCAACTTGGTCTGGTGGGAGCTGTCCCAGCCCATGGCAGGAGGTTGGAAGAAGAGGATCTTTAAGGTTCCTTCCAACTCAAACCACTCTATGATATGTACCCCTGAATGTGACAGGCACTGACCCCAGATTTGAGGGCAATATCAGAGGTGGTGAGCTTTCCAATCTGCATGTTCTGAAGAAAGTATCCAGTTACAGAACATTTCCATCATGCTGACAAATGCAGCAATGCTCCTTTATTGGCAGAATATTTTTCCTTCCCTCTAATAGCTTCATCTTATTCATATACATTAAATTCACACAAAAGCATGTGTTTTTTCCTTTCTTATCCCTTCCATGGATCTCTATAAATATACAGCCCTTAGGCTTCTTTGCAGAGAAGCTTAAGCACATCCCAGTTTCTGTAGGGTTACTGTAACCGAGTGCTTAATCTAAACTGTGCTAATGAAGGCTAAATACAAGTAATGCTAATTTGGGAAAAAAAGGCCTGATGTGATTAGACTTTCATTGAACACAACAGCAAGACTAGAACATATTTGTCTTCCTCTTTAACTACTTCTCCTGCAATCGGAATATCAAGATCTTAAATCCATCAGGAGCCCAGCAGGTAGCTCACTTTTGTGAAGAACTTCACCCTTAAAAATAGAATGAAAACAGGTATTAGGAGCCATCAGGGGATGGGCAGCCCTGCAGACTCAGTGTGTTTAGCTAATATGGAACAGGAGGAGGTGGAAGTTCTTGCATTTGTTTTTGTTTTAAACAGCCCCTCTGCTTTGCAAGGAGCTGTATTGATGGACTCTGAAAGAAAGCTGAGGTCAACTCTCTGTCTTGATGAGATAGTGGAGAAATATTTAACTGAGACCTTATGAAAACTACTTAGCTATAATAATAACATGAAATTGCTGCTGAATGTGTTTCAGGAACTGTCATTAACCACACAGCTATGCAACCTAATTCTATTTGTTTAAATAAAGATCTCCCCAGGTCACATTATTCTAGTACAAATTTGAAAAGCTTGGCTGCTGAAAACAGAAAACTGGAGACAGAAAGCAGGGTTTGGATGATGTCCAAGCTTTATCATCTTCATTCTTTAGTGTGGGCATGTGGGGACAGAGACTTGCTAGGACTTTATGAGCTCCCTAAGCAGTAACACCTTTTTGCCATTCTGGAATGCAGCTGTGATATGAAATCACTGGCTCCATTTTATCATGGGGGTCCTGGCAGGAAAAATTTTCGATAGCTCAGGGGAAACTGTCCATTTCTCTCTTCTTCCCAGCTGATCAGAGTATCACTCAGCAGTGAAGACAGGAAAAAAAATGCTGTTGAGCAAAGACAGGATGGGGAACTACTGGTGCAAATATTGCTTAAGAGTGAACACATCAAAAAGAACAGAATAAAGGGTTTTCAGTTAGAATGGACCTGCAATGATAATGCAGTCTAGCAGAAAGAAAAAACAAAACAAAACAAAATCAAACCCTAATAATTTTTTTTTTTGTAACTGATTTCAATTATTTGTATCCTTGTCTTTCTCTAAATTATCTGGGATCCAAAACTCTACAATAAGGAGACATCCTCAACTATTAGGGACTTCAACTGTACAGTTTAGGACACATCCACTTCAAAGAAATAAGTGTAAGATTTAAAGTAGGACAGTCCCTTACCTGCTGTCCCCACTGCAGCTCAGGTTCCTCACTTGGTGCTTCAAAGACCTGCCATTATCCATGTGGATCTCACTTGGCAGCACTGAATGAAGAGAGGTATTGACATGCTTTCTTTTGAAGAACTGCTGAAGGCTCACCTCAGAACAGCATCCCTGGCTAAATGTGGATTAGAATTCTTAGATGAGAATGGATTTTGCACCTTTTATTAGTAGCTTGAGGTGACTCTAGTAGTCTTGGGATGGGGCTGAATTACCTCCTCAGCCAGGGGCAAGATCAATTTTTTGTCTCTTCCTCAGCAGTTTTAGGTGAGGAATACAGTAAATATCCCTCCCTTTGACTGTATTCACATTTCATCAGTACTTTATGGTTCACCATTCCAGAATTAGATATGCAGCCCAAAAAGCAAGTCCAGCTGCAAAGGAATCACCACAAAGAGGATGATGTAGCTCAGAGACTTTACAAAGAAACACAATTAAGACTGGTATGGATGGGGTAATTTTAAAGTGAGTATACAAAATGTAGTTGATAAAACGGTATTAAAAAAAGGTCAGAAGTATCTTAATTGCCCAATTCCAGCCAATTGAGAGGGGCTGGAGTGCCCCTCAGTGCACTCAAAAGCCCTGCAAGAAACATTTTAGACCAATACATGCAAAAGCCACTTTCATAGACCCACTGAGAGGAGGAGAAAAAATGGTAAATAATGTAGCTATTTTCTGGAATAGTGTACTTGAAGTGGAGAGATGAAAACCCAAAGGATTGTGAAAGAACTATCAGGATCCACATGAAATACTCAGCTAGGAAAACATTTATTTTTACTCTGGAATTTACAGTAGCCAGTTGTGCCTCCCCTTCTGTGGGTGAAACTGAAAAAGGGCATCCTTAGGATATGTTAAAAACATTTTTATTTGTGTAGTTTCCAAATTCTTCCACTTTGCACTCCTAATCAGAGCATAGTGCAGGTGCCTGATGGTTCTGAGACTCCATGCAGAGCAGGATTGACCAACATGAACAGTTCTTTGGGCAGAGAAGGAGACATTGCCCAAAAAACTGCCAGAGCTGAATGTGATCAAGATCTGATTTTAGTCAAATCAGTCCTGAAATCAAAGATATTACTATGGCTTTATCTGAAGTAAGAATTTGGTCTAAAATCTTCATTACATGCAAGTTCCACCAGGATATTGCATAGTTAAGGTCTCTGAACACATTTGAAATAATCCTCTTTTCCTTTAAGCAATGAATAAAATAGGTGGAATTGCTTCCCCAGACTTTCTGAGGAAATTGGAGCAATATGCTAAAGATTTAACAGCTTTTATTTCTCTTTCAGATCTTAACCCAGTATGAAATATTAAAGTAGCAATATATTTAAGGAAACCAGAATTTGTTGTTATAATTAATTTCCTCTGAGAGAAAAAGTATTGCCAGCTCCTTTGGGAAAGAATGTGAGTGATCCTTTAAAGAAAATGAGAGCAAATGTATGAAAACCTTTTTCTTCTATTCCCTAAATCTCAACCATAAAGCCTTACATTAATCACCTGGAAGAGCATGTGGTGGCTTCATGAAGCAGTTGGAGTGAAAGTCCATGTGTACATCTTCATTGCTGTGGCAGATGTGCCAAAGGGTTCCTCTTTTCTTCCTATCTGGAGACAAACAAAAAGGAGGCTTGCAAAGTATCTACATTGATATCTAGGGGTTTTTTTGGCTTCTATCTTTAATATTATAAACAATCATTTGTTTATCTTCTGAATTTATTTATGGGTTATTTATTTAATTTATGGATTATTCTGTAAAAAACTAATAATGTGTTTCAAAAAATTGCTGTAGCTCTTGATGACAGAAAGAACTGTACAGCCACCCCAGACACTCTCCTGTAAAACCTGTAAACAAGGAAAGAAGAGAAAAAGGACAATTTCAGGGGTCAGCAAGAGGAATACTATTAACTATTTTTCCATATTAATCACGGGAAGGGTTACCTTTTGACACCAGGGTTCACCTCCTTACAGATACCCCTGGAGAAATGGACACTGCATTTGACACATATAATATTCCTGGACGAAGATCATAGCTTGGAGTGTCTGATGGCCCCACTTCTGCATCCTGCACAGTCTCTCTCTCTCCTCAGCAACCAAAGATACTCAGCAGGATGGAGAGGAAATGTGGGTTTGCTTCTTTTGAATAAGTATTCTTCAGTTCAGTTCAGGGGATCCACACTTGTCATCAGCCACAAGGAGGTTTTGCTTCAGGGGGTTGTTTTGCTTTGGTGGGTTGGGGTGTTGCTGCTTTTTATTTTTTGCAGTATAACATTTTGGAGCAAAAAATGCATCCCAAAGAACAGGACCCTCCTTTATGTGTGTAACATATGAAGGGATTTAAAATTATTATAATTTTCTAGTTTGCTTGTTTATTCAAAAAGTCAATGGAGACATCTGGTGCTTTTGCAACTAGATGAGCATGCCAAAAATGCAGTAATAATAATAAACCCATGAACAAAAATTTCCTCAGGGCCACAGCTGGAAGGAAAATGATGTCTGACATAAAAGTGACTAACCATGTCACCTGTTTTCATTTGCCCTTTGCTATACTGCAAAATAAGCATGTGAAAAGGTAAACCCATCCAGTAAAAAACAATGCATCTGCAACATATTGGCTAACTTATTATTTTTCCTCTCTCTTGTTCAACTTCATCAAAGATTCATTTAAAATACTAATGTTGCTCAGCCTATTATTTGAAGTTAAAAGAAGCATATGGTGCTCTGCGACAAAAGATAATTAGATTTCTTGTCTGCCTTCAGTATTATAGTTTGTTAATGCACTTTAATGGAGTTTACAAACAGAATTGGCAGAATAAATGATAGGACAGATTAAGAGGTTTAAAGTGATGAGTGTTGATTTTCTGAGTTTGTTTCTTGGAATATCACAATTGCCCTGTGGCCCATGTACTTTACCCTTTACTCTTTAGGCACTGCTTGATGTTTCATAAGAAAATGCAATAATCCTGATGGTGATGGAGGGACCTGGCCATAACAGTATTTTCCTCCTCAGCACTGCAGTTCCAGCCTGAAGCAAAGGGCTCACAGCCCATCATTATGTCCTTATTTGCTGTTCAGTCAGTGTTCACTCCATCCACACCAATGGCTGATCATTCATTTGAATCCTTCTAAACTCCTTCCCTGTGAAATATCGGACAGCAACGAGTTCAACAAATTGCAAGAGCATGGTCTAAACCCCAGTCCTTTCATTAGCCTAATTTTAGTTTGTGCTTTTCCTATTCAAAGTGATGCCAGCCATGTAACTAAATAATAACTTAAAGTCTTCAGAATCTTAAACAATTTATTGACAAAAGACTTCACACAAACACATCTAGACATTTTGATGGAGGCTTTACAATTCCTAGAAGGAGGCCTTGAGAAAGAAGGCTTGAGACAAGATGTGAAACCATTGCCTTGCATCGGTTAGGTTCACCTCCATCTTCACTTGGAACGCAAAAAATGCATCTGAGGAAATAGAGCAAAACACTCCATAAATTCTCTGTATCTAAATCATCGTGATTTTTTTTAGACATAATATGTTTCTGGAAGAAAAGAAAATGAAAAGTAAATTAATATCTTGGGGTTTGGTTTTCAGCAGCACATCTTGTATGTTAAAATATGGTAAAGTATTAGTTCAGGTAGAGAAGCAGATGATGAAGTCATCACTTTGACACATGAAAAAATATATTTTTTGAGCTACATGCTGCATACAAACTGCTCTGTGGGGCTGCAATGAAATATTTACATGTCTCAATGAAGTGTCTTGCTACATAGCTTGCCTGTTGTCCATCTTCAGATGAGGTGAAGCCAGAGCAGAAGAGGTACAGAGAAGGGTTACTAGATCAGCAGATGAGGAGGGTTTGTTTACTAAATCAGCCTTGTTTCCATTGAAATATTGAGTGGTGGAGTTATGATTGCCCTTGATAATTTCATTTGCTGAGCTCACTACTGGCATAGCCTTTTCACATAACCCAAACTCAATAGTCCCTGGGTCACAGTGACAAGGTTTGCATTCGAGAGGCAGAGCTTTCATTTCCCACTAAAATGGCAGTGAAAGATAACATTGCTCTGTGTCATGTGTATTGCTGAGGTGGAGGAGTCAACGAAACTGCAATCCTCCTGGAAAGGAAGGGAAAATATAGCCCTGCTTATGTAATGTCTTCCATTAATGTAGAATGACCCCGGCCTAAATTGATTTAATAATTCAAATAATATTGTTTCATTTCCTTTATTTCTAGTCTAATTTCATTTTATGCTAAGGGTTTGGATGTAATAATTATTTTTGCATTGACATACTTCTCAAAGACAGGTTCTTTATTACTTAAAAGAAATTTACAAGATAAAACATTAGACCTCTGCCTTCTTGGCTAACAGGACATAGGCAAAGTAGTTTTTCATACCTATGTGTTAATTTAGAATATTAAAAAGACATTGACTATAAAGTTTTATATGCCTCCTTCTTTTTTTTTTTCTTTCAGGCAGACCCACAATTGATTCACTTCCATTGCAGCATATTCTGGGTTATTTGATATTATTATTCTCCTACACCATAACATGAAAGATAAATATAACTCCTTTTACTCACTAAAGTTTTCATAAATGTTTCCTACAAAGTCTTTGATTTCTGGTCATTAATGAATCCTAAGGTCTAGTTATGAGGCAGTAAAAGTAAACAGGCACTCATAAAGTATAAAAATGCAAGATTTCATCCCTTCCTTGGAGAACACAGCATATATTTCAAGGCTGCCTGTGATCCATATTGTCCATCTGGTTTTCCAGGACAAAAAATAACAAGCTTGGTCTAAAAACCTTCAGAAATGGGTAGAGTGAGAAACAAATTGAGAAGCAACTAATAATAACATAGCACTTGAGCTTCAAACTAGTACAAGCAGGAGAAATTGCTGCATTTGGTGAGTCCTGAACAATCTGTTTAAAATGAGCTCTCCAGAGCAGGTGTGGGGATACATCTATCCAACATTATTATTCTCCTATGCAATAGTGTTTACATTATGCAGGATTTTAATTTCCTAACGTTTACACAAATACTTGCACTGATTACTTGCACTGCCAGTCACTAAGGACTTCCCAAGTTTTGTCCTTCCCAGATACTGAGCCTCCAGCAGAAGGGGATTAAAGCACAGGGAGGTGACTCTCTGACTCCAGCAGAGTGAAGCCCTCAAATTCCCCCTCAGCCAACAGAGAAGAAACCAGAAGTTGGCTTAAAATGGCTGGGTTTGAAACCTGGCAACAAAGAGCTTTTAAAACTTGATTAAAAAAAAAAAAAGGAGAAAAGGGATGTAACCATCTCCTGCCAGCTCAGCAGCATGGAGGCCAGATTTGTTTAAGCTGAGGAATGGGCATGTTTGCCTTCAAGTCTTTTGAAACAGGTGACAGATATTTTGCCAGAAATAATTTACTGACACAGTTATTGTTTCCTTGAGTCAATGTTTGACCTAGACCTTGGGCCATGTGTGTTTACTCTCCTAACATAATCTCAAGCCATTTTTTCCCAAAGGTGAGGAAGTTTACAGTGAGGAAAAGAATTAATGTGCACAGAAAGTTTACAAGTTGGTGGCAATCCAAAGCTAAAAATATTTGAAACACTGTGCAAGCACATGCACATACTTACTTGAGAGTCAGAGCCTGTTTGTACAGCCAAAAACTTGTGTCCTGGCAGTCTAGTCCAGAAAAATCCTTCCTTCTGCTTCAGCTCCTTTCCAGCTGAGAGGCTGCTTATAAAGGTACCCTGACTGTCAAAACAGATCATGGGCTTTGACAACAATTAACATTAAGAAAATAGATCCAGGGGTTATATATTTTTGTATTATCTTTTGAAATTGTGGAAGGAAGATGTGTGGAATTATAGGAAAGAACAGGCTCATTTCAGGATTTGACCAGATTGCAAATATATCTTTGCTCTGAAAAAGCCTTTTATGGAAGGTCTTTCCCTTCTTTACAATCAATTGCTGTATTTGCAGGAGAAGCTGCCAAATATCCCAGGCTCTCCCTTTTTCCTAGTGCCACATCTCTTCCTCACTGTCTGCTCCTTTTGTTTGCTATTTGCTCCTTCATTTCCTGTATCCTTATTAAACCTCTGATCTTCTTCCATCCACCATCTGGACGTGTTAGAAAAGTGTACAGAAACCTTTAAAATTGAGCAATTATGAATGATACACACTCTCAAGGGGAAGGAACAGTATATTCTCATGTGAGCAATGCTAAATCTTCTCACCATATAGCACGATTTCACATTGTATCAAATATAATTTCCAGCTCATTTTGTAATAGTTTACTTCATATTAAAGTATTTGAAGCAAATGCCCAAGTTCTTTGTATTCCTACCATTGTTTATCTCCTTCATTCTTTTCCTCTTCCTTTGATGTCTCTTTTCCCTCTCCTGTGCATCAAAAGTGATGCACTTAAATATCCTTTTAGAAGAAAGGGCTCTGAGCAACCTCAGGTACTTGAAAATATGTCCCTGCTCATTGCAGAGGGGTAGGACTAGATGACCTTTAAGAGTTCCTTCCAACCCTAACTATTCTATGATCCTGTCTTTATGCAGAAAATAAATGTTCATTAGACACCTTTCTGATGTCAAAGATGAACTATGGTATATTTTACTGTAATTGTTTCAGGCTTCTGTAAAGTAACTTTCTTCTTATAATAGTAGTAGTACCTTCAGTTCAATTGGATCAACATTTACTCCAACAACTTCCCCATGTCTGCTTGTTTCCTTCCAACACTCTCAAGATAATTGCAGGAGTCTGATGAAACACTGGAGTGGATGCAGATTAGATGTACTCCTCTGGATACTCTGAAGTGTGCTGGAACAGTCAGACCCTTGGTCAGACACACATTTACATTATGACTCAGCCTTCTGACAATTGCTTCATTAGCAGATATTTAAAAAGAAGGAATAAAGATTCCCATCTGACCCACTCATTTATATTCCTCTGAACAAGTGAGGAGAGAAAGTGCAGTGCTTCTGCACTCAGAAAATATTTTGATTTGTACAAATTGTTGGAATCTCAGTCATGCAAGGATTTCTCTGCAATCCAGATGTGTCCAATCTCCCTGAAACTGCGGCACTCAAATGTAAGCAAGAACAAATTAAAGATTTTAGGGTTTTTTTTCCAGGTAGTCAGGAAAACCTGAGCCCATAATATCTGAAAGACTAATTAAAACTTAGTGAGGAGCCCTTAAGCAGATTTTCTGACAAGATGCAATGTAATGACACTGGTCCAGTGAGAGGTGTCCCTGCCCATGGCAGAGGGTTTGAACTGGATGATCTTTAAGGTCCTTTCCAAGCCAAACTATTCTGTGATTCTATTATTTGCTGTAGATGTTTATCTCAAATAGGTAGGAAACAAGAAAAAACTCCAGCAGGAGATTAGAGCAATAATTAACTAAATCCCCACTTTTCAAGGGAAAGGTGAACTGTCTGGATATGGTTGAATCAAATACAAATGCAGGCTAACATGAAAAATACGTGCTTTAAGCAGTGATTTGAAGTCTATATAAAACAGATGGACAACTGCAGGCATCACTTGAGGTCATTGAAAATAAGAGAAAAATTACAAAGGTGTTTAGAAGTCTATTTAATCCTTTATGAAACCTTCTAGCAACAGATAGATGGTACCAAGGATCCATAACCACCAAACACTTCTTGTACTATCTAAAGAGGTCAGTCATAGTGCTGGACTTGTTTGTTGTGGGATTTGTTTTCTGCAAACAGCCCTTCCTGGGCACCATGACACAGCTTTGCCTCCAGAGCAAGAGCCTGGGCAATATTTAATGACTAGGTGAAAAAAATCTTGGAAAACTTTTTGAAAATGTGGCAGGCCAGAGCAGCCAGATGATTTTGCACACCCCAGTTTCTCTCAGGAGACCAATAATGATTCATTGATATAAGCATTTAAGAGAAGCTCAGCCACAAATCCTGGCTGTAGTCACTGACAGTGAGCCCAGACTAAAAGCTTGACTGCTGCGTTGTCAGGGTGAACCTTCTGAGGGCCTGAGGTCATGGCAGCAACCTCAACTGGACCATCTGGATGGGATGGAGAAGTGAACATATTGAAAACTTGCATATATTTGGTGTTTTCCACAAGGTAGGGACAGAGAGCAGTTTATGGGTGCAAACTGCAGGTTTGTGGATACAAATGCTGTGGAAAGCGTCACAAGTCACAGGAAAATTGTTGATGGAATCTTACGTTTGGGAGATCTGCCTGTTTCAGAAGTAAAGCAAAAAGATGCAGAGAAGAGGGTTTTGAGCTCTGGATGGAACAGGGGCTGTTATTCTTCTCTTAAAGTGTGTGATGTTAAACAGAAAACAAAGGAGAGGATTCAGATTACAATGAGGCATATTGTGCCTGCGCCAAAGTAGGATCAAAGGAAGCAGTATATTATCTTGGAAAGCTTTAGGTCTGGCAGTTGAATAAAGTGGATATTCTTCAAATCTTTTCTTGGGAGAAAAATTAAAAATGCAGAATTTGAGCTTTATCTCATGTGTGACCCAAGAATGTAGGTCTTTCACTTCTTATTCTGGATTAAATCCTGTTATACGGTTGCCTTTTGAAGGATATAATTGCTCCAAGGAATGATGCTTATACAGCATTCTTCACCTCCTAAAATCAGCCCAAATCTTAGTTTAGCAGTGCAACCCTTTGATAGGAATATTTCATGGCCTGTTTAAAGTGGGTTAAGACTTTTCTCATTCTCTTGTCAACACATATGAAGCCAGGCCAAAATAAATGTCCTCTCTTATTGGCAGAGACCTCCCAAAAATCTTAGTCTTATTGAGAGGATTGTGAATGTGAATGGACTTTTCCAGCTCCAGCAATGTTTTTCTTCCAAAGATTGCAATATTTTGGAGCAAAATGTGAAGGTTATAACAAGAGTTATTGGCTGCTGATGCCTGTATGATGTTCTTGGGTTTTGGTTTTTTGTTGGTTTTGTTTTGGGTTTTGTTATTTTTTTGTTTGTTTTGGGGGGTTTTTGTTTGTTTTGTTTTTTGTTTTGTTGTGGTTTTTTTGGTGGGGGGAAATTATAGCTCCAAAGCTCTGTTTTGCAAATAAGATGATAAGAGTTATCTTCTGCGTTGGTAGATGGTTGAAAAAACAGAGACAGAAATGTGTTAGTAATTTCCATGAAAATTAAGCTGAGGGTTTCTGAGGGCTCACAGAGGTAATAATATGAAAGCAGGACAAAAGAAAAAGTGTGTTCCATTTTCAAGGTCTTCATTTTCAGAGTACCACATTTTTCACATGTTTATCCAGTGAGGGATTTTCATTTTTCACTGTGGACTTCAGTGCAGCTAAGATGACACTACAAAAGTTGATAATGTAGTGGGCAACAGAAAATCTGGAACTGTCATGGGTTTATCTCACTATCATTAAATATTTTTGAAGTAAAAAATAATTATTTTTGCTTACATTTACAATAAATATTTCTGTGAAATTTATTAGTTCTCTTTTCTGCTTTGCTGAACAAGTGATTCCACTTGCAGATCAGCCTGAAATGCATGAAACAAATGTGAGCATCCAATTTTCTAAATTAACATTTTGAACATTCCATATTTCTTCTCAGTAAAGTTTGAATCCATTATTTACTTTATTTAGCAAGACAAAAGCACTTTGTTATTTACTGTGAATTTATTTTCTGAGTTCCATCTCAAACTGTCATTGAAATAAAGAGTCAGTCATTACAATATCCATATTCTGAGTATAATCATCCATGAAGCAAATGAAGAACAAGCAAAATTGGAGAGACACAGTGAATCCTTTCTCTGGAAATCAAACTCTGCCAAAAAGAGCCATTTTTTTTTCCATGAAAAAAAAGAGATGTATTTGTGGTTCCATAGAAGTAACTGCGTGACTAATAGAAATATGCTTTGATCTCATCATTTTTATATTGTCAGAGTGCAAAAATAGAGCTTTTATAATATTTATGACTCAGTGACTATGGACCAGCACTTCCTGTTGATTAATTGTATCAGACGCTGCTGTGAGCAGAGGTGAGAAAGCTGCTGCCAAGAAAAACACAGGATGGCAATGAGAAATATCAAAATAAAAATTACCTAAGTGTGCACTGATGCACCTAAAGTCATGTGCATGCCAATATATTTAATATCAAGGATGCTAATTTCAATGAGAAAGCATCAAAGACAGTAGCGTGAGTTTATGTAAAACAATTTGGGTGGGTGAGAATATCAAGGTACTGTGTTGGTTTCCAGCACTGAAATCAAGATCTCTCCCTGTAAAAAAATACAACGATGATAAAGAAAATAAACATTTGGCTAGATTTACACTTCCAAAGGGTATGGCTTCAAATCTAAAATAAAATATACAATAATATTTATTTTTGTAATTTGTAATGAACTTGTTGAGGTCCAAACCCTCTCAAAGCCAAGGTAATTGCAGAGCAGGGCCTGAAAGTTTCATCCCTGTGGCCAGAGAGCTGCTGCAAACAGGGAAATGAGGCTTTGCACTGCATTGTCAATATGCTTGGAGGTTTTTGAACGTCTTCACACAAATATGTACTGAACCCAATTTTCACTCTGAAAAATTATTTTAGTGTTCCTAAAGCTACGATGTCATCTGCAACTTTATTTGTTTCTTTTCCTTACATAAGCAATTATACCTGCCCACAGAGATTCACAGTTGCCTGAACAGGGATGGTGCCAGGAACCTGGTTATGCAGACTTTATGAATTCTGGGTAGAGGTCTAAGATTGTTCCTTAATTTGATGCTTTGATATATGTGAATCCTGTGCAGTTTGTCATTAGCATAATTTTGTCTAGAAATGATAGTTGTTACAGTTGGGTGAACATTCAGGCACATGAACCACCATCAGACCTGAACACAGACACTATTCTGGAACAAAATCACAGTGGAACAGGTAACTCTCCTCCTGAGAGTGAACTGAAGTTGTTTGTAAATGGGTTTTAATGGGAGGTTCTGTGTGACAGGCCTTTAAAAAACCTCAAAACTTCAGATAGGAAGAAAAAATAATTTTATTTTAATCTATTTTAATAATAGGTGGCTCCTGTTCAACAATGAGACCAGTAAAAGAAAAACAATTGGTGAGGTGACATAGTGGATCCTTACTTGGCAGAAGAGAAACAGAACACAGGAAGGTCTGTGTGTAAAGGTAATGGGGAAAATGAGGAAAAGAAATACCTGCAAGATTTTACTATCAACTCCAGGTTGATGTCTTTGTTGCCCCAGCCAAAGCACAGAATGACTAATGATCATCTGAATCCAGATGTCTGTTTCTTTTGAGTCCTGTGTGTCCAGCCATTCATTTTTGAGGAGTTGCTTCACTTCCAAAAAATCTGGTTTAAACAACCATCTTGAAGAAAGATGTCAATGTAAGGAATGTTCTCAGGTTTAGATCCTATGAAAAATGCTTTGAAAGCAAACCCTGCAACAACCCATGCTGCATCCTGGTTTCCAAGGATGAGGGATCAAGAGCAAGAGATATAGAGAAGCTTGAAAAAATTCACATTTGATGGGGTGAGACCTAAATACTGCAACTCAGTGACTATTTGCCTGAGTCCTGTAAGAGCAATTAGAGACCCAAAATTGCCAGGAGGATTTCTCCTGGGCAGAACAAGAGGGGGAATGACCTCATGAGCTTCCTGCTAGTGTTTTGTCCATTAATGTTATCACCATTGTTATTATTAAACAGAGCTTTAAACCACAAAGAATCTCATAACAATAAATGACGCTTTTGGTATATTACCTGTTTAATACTACAGCAATTGCTTGTAATTAGATATAACTAATAAAAAGCCTTCTTGCCAACATGATCTTTTTAATTAAGTATTTCATAGCTTCCAGTAAAAGCAAAATATGTTCTAAGTTGGTGCTATATTAACCTGGGACATCAGGTTCTAAAGGTTACTGATTTCACTTTCTTCAAATAGTTATATTGACTCCCTTTTACTTTAGAAGTAATCTTTCAGATTTTGATGCTTTGCATGCTCCTCTTCTTGATCCCTCTAAGGATGTTCCCAAAGGAGCTTAGGATTCAACCAAGTAACTCCCACTGATTCATGAGCAGCAATGTCAGACTTGCTTTCCTCCCAAATTCTTTGGGAAATGAGCTTGAAAGCTTGAAGAATTTTGAAAAATCCGGTCACTCTCCACTTCAGAATTACATTCTACAATTACTAACATATATATGTTAACTATATATCAGTGGTGCCCAGCAACAGGAAGAGGAGCAATGGCCATAAACAAAAACGCAAGAAGTTTCACTTCAATATGAGGATAAACTTTACACTGAGGATGGCAGAGCACTGGAACAGCTGCCCAGGGAGGTTGTGGAGTCTCCCTCTCTGGAGACATTCCAAACTCACTCTGGAGACATTACAAACCCACCTGGGTGTGCTCCTGTGTCACCTGCTCTTATTTCCATACCATTCACCCCAACTCAGATCTCCAGGCCCAGATCTTTATCAAATATTATTACCCACTTGAGTAAGGCTTTATTTACTGACCTTACTAACATTCGTGAGGAGAATTTTCAAGTGCACTGGTTCCTATTTCTGCTTCATCTCAGCATTGTCAGTTTTTATTTGCTCACTCTGCCTGTGGTTTTTAGGGCCTAAATAAACAAAAAATTTCAGCCACTGCCTGTTTGGAGCCTCCTCTCCCCTGGCATAGCCCACACTAACCGAGATGTGATCCTGCCCACAGCAAAACCCAGCATAACCCAGTCTGCATGTCCAAGACCCTCAATATTAATTCCCTCTATATATCAATGTGTCCCAGAGATGGAATGAGAAACAATGATTTTTTTTTTATTATTATTTTAAGGAAAAGGTTTGAGGATGGCAGCCCACCAAGAACCAAGCACAGGAGATGTCAGCAACAGGAGATACTGCCCAGCTATCTCATTATAGCACCTGAGCTAATCAATCTCTGCAATTCATCCTTAGCTTGGGTGCTTGATCAAAATTTATGGCTGTTCAATGATTGCAAAGGAACAACAGGTTGAGTTTCAGCCCATTTCTTATATTTATTTTGATTGTGCTGATTTTTCCAAGCTCAGACGAAGGAAACGAGCAAATCTTTTCCCATCTGTAGCAGGAAGAAAACATTTCAAGTGCACACATATCTTCTGAAAACTGCTTTTTTCACAGTTCTCAGGCCACAGCTTTCAGTTCCTCAAATGATTCATTTCAAAGTTATGTTGACACGGAAAGCTGAGCAGATATTGTTTGCAGAAGGGAAAAAACCAATCTTAATAGAAACACTTGATTTTTCCAGGGTCACTGTACACACATTTACAGTAGAGTTTCAGCCTCATGCTGGTCAGCAGAGACTCCATCAGGGGAATGTTTAGGATATTTGTAGATTACATGAGAGAAAAGAGGCAAAATGCATAATAGAATTACTCTTTCAATTAGACCATTTATTATTTTTAGCTGCAGAATTGTAGTAAATATGGCTTTTCGGTGCTTGCTCCTGGCAAACAAACTATAGAAATGCAAAGTTGTGGAATTTCCATTTCATTTCTTGCCTCATTAATTTCATTAACTTACAAATAGATGAATACATAAAATTAAAAAGCAATTTCCTTTTAATATTTTTAAATTACTCTCTCCAAGTATTCAAACCTTTTAATCTGTTCTTTTAAGGTCTCCTTCTAATTGCTTATACAGACTCATAACTGAGCTTTTGGGAATCAGATATCAGTGTGATTGATTACAAGGCAGCTAATCAGAGGGTGCCATTCACAAGATAAATGCAATTGTTTCTCAAATACTTGCTTGCAGTCTGTGGCATTTCACTAACTTGGCAGCATCTCTGAAATGATGTGTGGGTGGGATGTGTGAAGGTGTGGATTTATGTGGGGAAATCAAATCTAGCCACGGAGGAAAGGCTATTTCTTCTATTTTTTTCCCTTTATTTTTTTTTATTCCTTATACAAGGACAAATTGCATGGGAATTATAGTGTTTCCCATTTAATAGAAGTAGCCTTCATTCTGATGTTTTTCACAACAGTGACAAATGGCAGCTAAAAAGAAAGGGAGAGAATGTAATCAATCTTTATACCTTTAAAAATAGTTGAAAACTAAGATGAAAACTAAACCATTTCAAGAGAAAAATAAATAGTTTGAAACAAACAATTATCTGGAAGAGAAGGAAAGTGCAGAAGATGATTTGGGATTAAGTGCTGGGTCTTGGAGGAGGCAAAAACTCCTGTTCTGTTTTTTCTTGCTTCTTTGGGACTCCAGTTTCCATGGCCACAGCAGTGGAACATGCATGTCCAGAAAGGAGAATATTCCCCCAAAAGGCCACAGAGTCTGAAAGCAGAAAATGTGTAATGGAGAAATTAGGAAGAAAAATTGAATTGTCTTTCAAGAATTCCCAGGTATAAATGACTGTTAAACAGCAACAGTGCTGAAGGCTGCAGGTGTGGTGCAGACTAGAAATTGTCTGGATATTTGATATATATTTAATGCTAATATTTTAATTATGCATTAACACACTTTTATTATTTATCATTATTAATGGAAAAGGCATAAAAATAAAATTTTAAAGTAAAGTAAAATATTTGAGTGAGACTTAATAAATATATAAAAATAAACAATAAAAACACGTAATGTAAAATCTTTTACTATACCCTCTGGAAATCATTCTAAAAGCTCATATAATAGACAAAAGATTAAAAGAGGGAGTCCTGAATATTTTGCTGAACTCAAAGGAAATTAACTCCTGGGAGGATTAGATCAGACTCTGCTAGTTGTGTTCTTGGTGATGGAAGATTTGGAAAAGGAAACGGCACTTCTCAAATTACATGAGTTGAGAAATGGTCTGGTCAGTCAGAAAATGGTCACCAATTTATTCTGTTATTCAAAGGACCCTCATGCAGTTGTGGCCTCAGTTGGATTTCCAGACTTTATGTAAGACATTCTTTACCAGGCTTCCTTTTGTGCCTGCAAAAAGTGCTAACCAAATGTTTTCTGAGACAGAGCTGAGGGTAGAAATTCTATTATTGCAATGCATGTTATTGGAAAAAAGACATGTTCGGATGCTGACACCCCTAGACTTTTACAAAACTTACCATTCTTCCTTTTTAAATCAGATATTGATTTGGCCTGGGTTCAATGTGTGCTTTAAACTAATGCACCATAATGAAAAGTCATGGCAAAATTACTTAGGGATACATTTTTTAGATTTAGCTGAACTGCACTGTTTTAATAATTTTAATGAAGACACTTAGGAGGATATTTTTCATGCAATGCCTGGCACTGGTCCAATGTGACTCCCAGTAAAATCACCTGGTCAGAAATTTAAGCTCCTGGAGCTTCAAAACTGTAATCTTCAAGTAAAAAACTATTTTTAATTAAGTGAAATAAAAAAACCCCAACAAAACAACAACAAAAACAAACAAAACCAAAATCCGATATTATCTGTGTATTTTCCCTTATTGTATCAGAATTGAATGCCATTTTAAAACAGGTGATAGAAGAGGATAAAACAAGTTTATTTTTAGATTTTACTGTAGGTGCGAAGGACAAGTTGCAACTGAAATTTTTGGATAACTACACACAAAAGATATGACAGCCAAAACAGACACTGATCTTAAAGAACTAGTTTTCCTGATACAGTAAATTGTTTTTTCCTTTGGATTTTTCACTGCCAAGGCTTCTTCACATCCAGATAATTACTGATTATGTATAACTCCCTTTTCAAAGTAATCTCCTCATACAATTTTTAGTCATTTCCTAAGATTCTTTATTGATAGTATTTTGATATATCTGTCTAACCCAGGTTTCAACTCCCCCACATGGAGTTTATAAGGTTTTTTCTTACACTCTTTTACTGGACTGGGGGGTGAAGGTCCAATTTTTGCACTATGTCTGGGCTGTCTCCTTTGCTTCTGACTTTGCCTCTGGACTTGCCTACCCAAGACTTCCAAAAAGCGTCCAGTAGCACTTTTGGGAGAGCTGTGCCCCTGACAGAGACTTGTAGTAGTGCCTTCATCGTTGAGTCTTCGCAGGTGGCTGGAACTTGACATGGTTTGCCAGCAGTTTCCTTCTGCTTTTCTGCTGCACTCAAATATACTGTGGAAGGTAAATTCTCTTTATTTTCCCTTTGAGGATTATGTATGAGCTGCTCTTGTTTCAGCTCCCAACACCATTTTTCTCTGAGAATCTGAAAGCCCATTAATGTCTTAAAACCCCCACTTAAAGCCCAAATATAGGCCCATCTCTGGCCACTCTTCTGTGTGTGTGTGCCCTTGTCTGGCAACTTTCTTTTACACATTCCCAGCGTTACACTTGTCTACCACAGACTTCCCAAATTCATCATGCTCCATTTCTTCTGACTTTTTCATTTACTGCTCCACCTCTTTCATCTGTTTTTCACTCTGTGCTTTTTCTTTGCTCTTCTACAGGCTTCTCAAAAGGAGATAAAATCTAGAATTCTTGATGTTGGTGTTTCTTCTCCTGATCCGTTTCCCAGCAGATCCATCAGACACTGATTCCCTCAAAGCACCATTTTTTACCTGCCAGCCCCAGAGCAGAAGTTAACCTGGTTGGTAATGGTGGTTCAAGTGTCAAGGGACCATCTTTTTAAAACAGAATGGAAACACCTTCAGAACTCTGGCTTGCTCCTGGAGAAGTCAGAACTTCTGAGAAAATACTACCAGACAGTAAATGCCCAGATTTGAAGGATGGGTCTTTCCTTCTCTGCAACCTGATCCTTTGAAGTAAGAAAGTCAGGGAGCAACACATGCTTGGGGTGCCCAAGGTGACACTGGCAGCCAGAACACGCCTGCAGGAGAGAGGAAAATTCAACTTGTTGGAAACATCTTTATCAACATCGAGACTCCCAAACTAAAGCCAGAGTTCAGTGAGGGTCAGGGAGAAAAAGTAGTAAAATGCCAGCAAAACTAAGAAATGCTATCAAAGCATCTGACAACCTCAGCAAAACAGCAGAATTGCCTTCCCAGTGAAGTTTAATTAAAAAGTCTATTGTTTCCATTATTGCTTAATGATTCTTTCAAAAGTAGAGGAAAAGTTTATTTTAGAGGTTAATTGTTGCTGGAATTTTAAAGGGATATGAGAGTTTTTTCCTCTATCTCATTTGGTAACTGAACCATTAAGGAAAGTGAAGCAAATGGTGGTGCAAGAATTGGTGAAAACAATTTAGGTCACAGAAGAAAGCTCACCATATCATGGTGCTGTTGCACAAAACCCAATCTACTAGCAAATTAAGTTAACTTTCTATACTGGAAAAAAACTTGTCAATGATTTCTCCCCATTTGCTCCTGAATTCTGACTGAGACTCAGCATGAGGAAATGGTGTAGTTGTTTTTGCAAGCAAACAAGAAAATGGATCAGTTGGAGCACAGCCCTCACTTGTGCTGCCAAGAAAGGTTGATTCTGCTCACTCACACTTGTCTGTGCTAATTACTATGCTGGGTTTTGTCAGCTGTCCAATAAGCCATGCATCAAACTTGAGATCCAACATGTAAACCTCATGATAACAGGAAAAAAAAGAGGTATAAATTAATGATTTTTCAACATAGTGAACTGAGGAATCCATTGTTGCATATTGTGAGCACATATTGTTTCACTTTAGGAAGAGAAAGGAGCTTTAGAAGTATTGTTTTGCACAGATCTCTATATCAGCTTAATTTTCTATCAGCTACATGTCTTCCAGGAGTACATTATAACACTTGACAGGTGAGGATTATTCTTTCTCATTCCTCTCCCAAACAACTAAGTGGTGACAATTATAAATACCATAAAAGGCAGAATTTCTAAAAGCAGCAAAACAAAAGTCAGTATAGTCCTCGTTTCCCAGTCATGTAGGCTCAGATATTATAATCAGGCATTTTGTTTCCTATTAAGACACATGCCATGACCTGCACCACCCACATTTATGCAGTTTATAGGTGTTACCCAGGTTGTGTTAGTCACAGAACTACAGAATATTCTGAGTTGGAAGTGACCTTCAAGTCAAGGATATACTGAAAATTTCTCTGAGATAATAAAGGTGCTTCAGTAATAATTTCACTAAAAGTCAGTCATAGCAGTATAGAAAATGAGGCAATCCCAATCTCTTGAAAAGACAATATTATCACCTGCTCTACAACTAAAGCTATTTTGAAAGTGGCAGGTGGTGTAAACTTTGAATGAGCAGAAGAGAAAGAGCCTGAAAAAACCCCATATTTTAATTCCCTAGGATTTCCCATAAAGAATGCCTTGTAAGTGGATACTTGTGCAGGTTTTCTTCATCTGAATGCTCAGTGGTGTATCTGGAAGAGTCTAATATTTCTCAGGCTAGCATTTTTGTTAGACAGCCTCTGGTAATCACCTCTACTCCAGTCTAAGTGCCAGTGGGGTTTGAAGAGTCTGTGCTCAAGTGTGAGGTGCAATTGATGGCTGGGGGACCTTGCAGCATATTCTATATTTGTATCACCGTGTTGATTTGATGTACATCTGCTGTTCCCCTGTCTATTAACTTCTCTGATCAGCTTCTGGAACATGCATCAATATCACATATTATTTTTATTTACCATTATCACCACTTCCTACATTTTATTGTTATTACAAACAACGTTAATTTTCTCACTCAACTTTTATCTCCCATACTTTCTATGACAACATGGCCATATTTAGCATTAGAAGTAGGTGATTTGAGCATACAAGAAATGTATTAGTTCTATTTTGCTGTAGTTTTAAAAGGACATTCACATTTCCTTCCGTTTTTTTACCAGGTGTTCTTAGGTATTGCTGTGTATTTATCTATTCCCTTTAGGAGAACAGAGAGGACAAGAAAACTCTTTTAAAGCCTTGGGCTCTCAGTAACTTCAATTCTTTAACCTGTCTTATTCTCACAGTTTTTGAATGGGTTTGAACCAATGACCTGGTGGCGAAAGATCGTTTTCCATCAGGAACATTTGTCTTTCTGCTCTGCCTTCACGGCTTTGCTCCACATGGCATTTGCTTTTGCTCAGGCCCATCTGTGTATGTGTGAAGGTTAACTGTAGGATCACTCTCTGGCTTCTTCCCTCTTGTTCGTGTGAGCTACGAGTGTCCAACAATGATTTTGGACACCACAGTGTCTTCCTTCGTTCATTTACCGCATCAAGGAGATTGATCTCAGGAGAAGGTGATGGCACTGAGGTGCTGGGACAGAAAGATTGAATGTTCTGGGACTCAGGGCAGAGAGCCCAAGAGCTGCACACAATTGGCGCATCCTTTGCTTCAACTTGTCAGAAACAATCACGTCTCTCCTAAACAAGGAACATTGTCAGTATTGATAACCAAGTGAAAATGATTCCTGGGTGAAAAGTAGAGGCAGCTCCTACTTAAAATGTAGCCCACAGAAGCTGAGAGAAAATGGCTTCTATTTCTTTCTTCTTTTCTGTCATAAGTGATTCCCTTTTGGGGACTTTAGCTATCATAAAAGAAACAGAAAAGAGGAGGCCTCCCGAGGAAACACTAAAGCAATATAACTACTTTTTTCTCAAGTCTTTCCCAAGTGTAAGATATAAGAGTAAGATACAGAGTTAGGCTTTTCAAGTAAAAATGTATCATACTAAGCATCTTGCTGAAAAACAAACATTTAAGCTCTATTTTATGTTAATTCTACAATAAGTTTGTTTTCAAGGAAAGGATTTATTTTCTTTCCAGTTAAATCTTGAATTATTACAAGTGCCATAACTAGTAATAAAAAAAAGAATCTTGTAGGTGAGCCTGCAAATCTCAATAATTCAGTTTATTCAGGCACTCACATTTGGTTTATTATTTGCAATCCAACCATCTTCATGCTCAATCTAAACTCTTTAATTTTCTCTCTAATGTATCTCTCCATGAAAATGAGCAGCTTGGAAGACTTTGAAGCTACAGACACAACAGAAAACAATTAGTCTCCAATAGTGCCTTTTAAAAGCTTTCTGTTTACTTAATCTAAAAATATCCTTAAGGTTTCACTTGAAATGGCAATTTTTTTCAGTGAGTATTAATAATTTTGGACGTTTCATGTTTCCTCACAGGTATTTATTAAGTTAACAAGATCAGTGACGTTGTCAGGAACTCGTGTGTGTGTGTATCAAAAAACTCCTCGGCCCTGATAACGGCAGGAACCAGAAACTGTTTTATGTACAAGTTCTGCAGCATTTTAGGTTGTCTTCTCTAGAAAGCCTTGTGGGTATGATACATTCAGATGTGTCTAGCAAGATGTGTTATTCACAAGGCACAGTATTGGTTGGAAAAGAGGCGAGATGTGTGAGTGCTTCTTTACACTGTACATTATTCAACAGCAGTTTGTCTTCTCCCATCAACAGTTTTCTTGTGTTTTGCTTAAATCATTTGGGCAGTGATAAAGATTTTAAAGTTCTTTTTTTTCTTTTTTATGGTTTTGGTAAGTTCTTGAGATAAAATAAACTTATGATTTTCGCTTTACTTGCCTTTTTTTCCCTAATATAGGCAATTTAATTCCCAGCTGTTTCTGATGATAAATTGTGTAAACTAAAAAAAAAAAAAAAAAAAAACAACGAAAAAAATAAATAGAGAGATATGGCAGAGAGAGAGCACAACAAAATAAAACACTCTAAAGAAAAATGATTCAAAGCTACTCAGACTTTTTGCTGTAGGGTTATATGCTCTGTGTATGATAAAATGATTGGTCATGATCATTGATGGTAAGGGGTTGAGTATGGGCATGTTTACATTATTATACATCCCTTTGTAATGCCATTGGTGCTGAGGATGATACCAACATAAACTCTGTTTCAGAGTCTGCAGTCTCAGCAAATGGAGCCCACCTAAAAATAATGGATTTTCACCTGCATAATTTCCTATTTTTTCTTGTTGCCAGAACTCTAAAACTAAATGTGCTGGTTTAAAAGTAAACCAGCAGGAGAAACAAACTCATCACAAAAGAGATTATAAGTCAGATTTACAATTTAATAATAATATTATAATAAATGCAATAGCAAAAAGAGAAATTGGTTTTAACCCACAAAACCCAGAAGTATAACCCAGCACCCTGGGGCACAAACACAATGGGGTTGGTTGGCCCCTGTGCTGAGCCCCACAGGGTTCCCCCAAGTCCAAAGCAAAAGGAAGTGAAAAACCTGTTGGTGCAGCTGACAGTTTGCAGTCTGGTGAAGAGTGGTGGTCTCCTCCTCTGGATACATCAAGTGGTTCCCCAAGGTCTTCAAACCCCAAGATTATACACCCTCAGGTCCAGGTGGGAATGCCCAGTACCTCCCACAGGGCAGGGAGTTACACAATGAGTGATCTGACTCTGTGAGTCATGGGGTATTTTGTAATTGTTACTGGCCCATTAGCAGACACGCCCCCTCAGGCTGGGGGTGCAGGGGAGTTATCACAGCTCTTATCTCACAGGTGTCTTTCACATCCAGCTCACAGCCTGAGAGGTCAGGTGTGCCCTGGGCAGCTGCTGCAAATGGTCCATTGTTAACAGTTCATGGGAAATGAGTAGAGGGTGTAGAATACACAGCTTTGGTCACCCCCACACAGTGATAAACTGGTCCCACCTGCTGAACTAGGACACCAAAGGACTTTGGTACCTAATCCCTCTGTGAGACATCCTTGTCTAGAAAATACATTTCAACATGTAACAAACCATATTGTTCCACTGGGCTCATGTTACCTAATTGGGCCCTAAATATAACTATTTACAGTCATAACTCAAACACACTGTTATAAAATGGTTGTATTACAGAAATCAATGAGTGCTTTTTTTGTATGTTCTCAGTATGTCATCATTCAATTCAAATATTTGTGAAAGTTTTCAAGAAATAATGAAAATAAAAAAAGAAGAAACACTGAAAAAGTTATGAAAAGGGATAGACTGCACATGCGAGGGAGAAGGAAGCAAGGAAGAGATAAAAAGAAAGAATGGAGTAATAGAGAAAGAACAAAGGAAAGAAAAAGGAAGAAAGAAAAAAACAAAGAAATATACTTATACACTGTATTTGATAATTGTAATTGCTTCACTCTTTATAAAGACTTCATTTCATGATTAAAGACTTTAAACTGAAAACAGTATTTAAAATTCATTATTTTCCTTTTTCTTTGGATTGTTCATAATGTAAAACATGTACTCCAGTGCTCTTGGAATGTTTTGTTCTTTTCATTGAATTGCCCCATTTTTATTTTAATGCCCTTGTAGACTGGATATTCTCTACAAATACCTGCCTATCTGCTAAGAACAAACACTCTTACAGTGCCTGTTTCTCATTTCCTTTCTAAAATTCCTTTTCTAACTGAAAATGTAGTTTTGTTTACCTGTTTCTTTTAAATACCTGCCTGTTTTTGTTTCTTAAACAGATTTCTTGCACCAGCACAATGCTCATGAGTCATGTCCACACTAATTTTTCTTGCCCAAATTTGCCCAAAGCTGAGGGCAGTATCTGATTACCAGAAGCTGCAGATGAAGACATAAATATTCATTATTTTATTTTATAAATATTAATTTTATACCATTGCATAAGGATCTAAAAATGAACACTTACAAGTGTGTTCCAAACTGCATTCCTATTGATACCTTTGAAATGCCAAATTGCTCAATCCAAACATCAGAGGATCACAGAATGGTTTGGGTTTGAAGGGACCTTAATGTTCATCTCATTCCACCCCCTGCCATGGGCAGGGACATCTTCCACTATCCCAGGTTGCTCCAAGCCCTGTCCAGCCTGGCCTTGGACACTTCCAGGGATGGGGCAGCCACAGCTGCTCTGGGCAACCTGTGCCAGGGCCTCCCCACCCTCACAGTCAACCTATTACTTAATCAATTCTCTTTTTGTTTAAAACTGTTGCCTCTTGTCCTGTCATTATCTGCCCATGTAAAAAGTCTCTCTCCTTTTTAATAAACTCTCTATAAGTACTAAAAGGACACAATAAGGTCTTCCCAGAGCATTCTCTTCTCTAGGCTGAGAAAATAATAATAATAACACAGGTACAAGTCCCTGTGTCAATTTAGCCATTGTGACCCACTTTTAGGCTTATGTTTTTTTAAGATGACAGTGGAAAGAAAGCCAGATGAGCAGTTCAGAACACTGAAACTTGTGTCTTTCTGCTCCCCAAAATGCATTGAGCAAATGGCTGTTTAGTTAGACAAGTCCTTTTGATATAAGCTTATAGGTCTCCACTTAAGGAAGCATTTTTATTGAGGGAGAAAAGCCTCATGATGGTACTTGTTTTTACTGTGGCCTTCAGCATTTCAAGAATTATGGACACCATCTAACCAATGTTAATGTGCAGAGGCACTACCAGGCTGATATACTGAGTATCATTACTTACTTTTTAGGAAGTTGGGAATTGAAGGCTGAAATCTCAAGACAGTCCTCTCAGCAACTCAAGGACTTGGGCTTAGAGTTATCCATAAATTTTGTTTATGCTTATCCAATAAGAACTTCATCAGGGAATGCTGCAAAGAATCATTTACTTAAACCTAAATGGGGATTAATTAGTCTACCAAACAGAACCAAAGGAAATTCTGAGGCAAGGATGCACTCATAGTCACAGTAACACATCATCTCTTTACTTAGTGGCTCTAAAATTTCTCTTGGGATGGCTGCCAAATAAAGTTTTTCCTTTTGTTTATTGGCCAATTTCTACAAATATCTCCCATGAAATGGGAAAACTTCCCTATGTTCCCTATGACAGCCATTTTAGTGGCTGATTTCTTATTGGAATAAATTCCTCAAAGAAATACTTTTAGCCCTTTACTGATTAATGATTATTTTTACTTAAGCTGCATGTAAAGATTCAGTATCAGGTACATTTCTAACCTCCCAGCCCCCTATTCAGCATATCAATTGATGCACTTACCAGTTTGCCAGTCCTGCACTAAAAGAAATTAATGGACTATCCTACTTCATTTCATGGCATCCAGTTGATGGAGAACAGAAACTGCTATAAACACCACGGTTGAGTGGGATTTCTGGCATGAGGGAGGTGTACAATATTTGGCCTGCATTTTGCCTCATCATCCACCAGGCCAAGTTAAAATTATCACAACAGCCTGCCTTGAGTAAAGCAAAAAGAGTGGTGTAGGCTGTGCAACCTCCTGACTATTAAATTGACCCATTGTCTCTTTTATTTGTTCCTTAACCTAATTTTGTGCTATACTGAAATAAATGAGACCACTTATCATGTAAGAGGAAGGACTGCTTAATCTGGCCAATATTGCATATTAAAATTATATGTATTCCACAGTTTATAATCAAATATGATGCTCTTCCTGAAATAAGCACTATCTGGCTGTAGTGATAATCACTAATGGGTGAACTGGGTACCAGAGCACCGTAAATTCAAATGATGACTATGTGGGGATGCTGTAGATTTTTTCTTGCCTTTGTGTTATTTTAATAGAGAGAAGCATCAGGAAAATAAGGGAAAATTTCCTGTAAGGTATACAAATAAAATCTCATTTAATTATATCTTATAAATCTCATGCTAGTTAAAGTTTTCTTAAAGTGTCAACACTTAGAATCACATTCTTTAAAACTGTATTTCCATGAATGGGATAAGTTACATTCTTCATAGATAGGAAGAAAATCTTGAAAATGACACTTAAGACTGAAAAAGCAGATGGAAAACATAAATAAAAATAAAATCTTTTGCTGCTGAAGCCTGGTTCATAAACTCAGAACACGAAGGTTGGCACACCTGGCATATAGTCCCCATTCCTTGGTGAGGCTCCTCAGGATTCTCAGAGACATGAGGGAGAGGAGGATGGGGTGGAAACAAGTATTCTCTGAATGACGGATCTATTTTGAGAGGTATTGGGTGCTCATAGGGTACTTAGTTGCAAGCCTAAGGATAGACATAAATACTTCTCTTTGCCCTTTCAGATGAAGCAAATGCAGCAGATCAGAGAATCTTGCACTGCAGAAGAGTGTGATTCAGCATTATGATTTATTTATAGTCCTCACCTTGTACAAAGGGTAAACAGAGGGACAGGGGTGAAATCACAGCCTGAGCGAGGTCAGCACAATAACATCCCTAACCCTTCGTGCCAGAACTTAGCAGCAGACAGATTTCCAAGACTTCCTCAGTTCTTGGTCATCAACAGCTTGCATTAATTCTGTGGAAATTGCAGGTGAGCACTCGATATTTTGAAACAACCTTGGTACAGTCAGTACTCTGAAACTCCCTTGGCATGTTTTACTTCCTGTGCTATTTCTGTCCAGTTTTTATTCCTCTATTGATTTTAATGGACTTCAATTTAAGTCTCTTGTCTCTGAATCTTTAGAGCTTTATTTATACAGAGCACAGACTACTAGATCACTAATCTCATTCCCCCTGCCCTCCTCCGACTCTTTAAAGCACTATTTTTAACACTGTTCTATTATTTTAATTGGTCTAAATTTAGAAACATTTAGATACCTTTCAAATCATCTGAAGTTTCACTGCTGTTTAATGACTTTTTCTTTATGTATCTATTGCTATAATTGACAACTACATACTACTGCATGTCATCTAACTCTGATGTTCTGAAAGCTCAGAACTGGTTAAATCTGTATTTTAGTCACAAAGTAAATTCACAAACCATTCCATCATTAGCTACAGCAAATGCTAAGAGAGTTTTAGAGCAGGAGAACATTATTCCCTATTCATAAATTTAAATCACTTCCTCATCCTCATATTTCATGTTTATGGGAATGTAGCTTGAATTTTAAGTTTAGCAGCTCTAACTACTAAATTGGGAACTGCTGCCCCCTCCCCTCAGCTTTCCAACCAGCGTAAATCTTCTGTACCTTTGCCAATGAGGCATGATATCAATTAAGTACAAATAAACCCATGCAAACCTGCTGCACATTTTCCTTCTTGGGGTGTCATAAAGCAAGAGCGGTTGCAATCAGTGTCTGTAACCAAAAAATCTTCAGAAATGGACATTTTAGTTCAGATTTATGGTCTCACTAATTGGCCAGAGTTTCAATGTCATTCTAATAAGTTATGTACATTTGAGTGCTTGGAATTGCCCTTAGAGGCTCCGAGAGGAGCTCTCGGGGAGGAGGAATCAGTGAAGCAGAGACTGGCTATAGTCAGAGTTTAACTTGCTCTGTACATATGCACACCAATCTTGTAAGAGGAAAAGGTCATATGCAGACAAAACAGAACCCTGTCTACTGAAAACTTTAGCCCATATACCACGGTTCACTTCCCAGAAAGCTACTCTGTTCTGGAAACCGCCTTGAAAGATGGAGAATAAAATGAAAGAACAAGTTCTCAACTATCTGACAACTTCTCTCAAAGGACCACTCTTTAGGAGAACAAAGAACAATACTCTGTTTTTTTTTCCAGACAGAAATTCTGCTTTGCCTTCTCTCAGAAAAACAAACAAACAAACAAAAAAAACCCAACAACAAAAACCCCAAAAAACTTCAAGGCTGCCGTTAACAAAACTGCCTGGTGACTCCTGCTGCAACAGGATGAATCAGTAGTGCTTTCCACAGAAATGACAGGGAGAACCCTGATTCTGTAACCAAATTCCTGCTAAGTACCTAAACATCTACTCCCTGATGTGCATATCCAGTTAAAGCAGGATCACCTATCCTTCATTATAGCCCCAATGACTGAAGCAGTTTGACATACGCATTTCTCTCTCTCTCATGGAAATAAATTTCCTTTTGGTAAATTTACTGTGTAGGGAAATGTCCCGAATAAATTTTAACCATGTGCTCTTCACTTTGGAAACCTATCTAGCAAACAAAATATTGAAGTGCAAATGTCAGCCTGTGATTAAACTTCAGCTTCCTTAATCTCTCCCTAGCAAAAGGCTGGGAAAATTTTTAACCTGATACCAAGTATGCTGTAAATGACCCTAAAGAAAAGATGTTTCTAATCTAAAGCAATATGAACTATTTCTTAGCCTGTACCATTCCATGCTGCCAATTCAGGAGAGTGGGTGAGGAGTGACACTGCCTTTGGCCCTGAATTTATATCCTTAACTATGCCCATTCCTCCTGTACTCTATGTGGAGTGAATCCTGCCTTGCTGAAGAGAACTCTGCACTGACAAAGTACAGGACATCCCTGGACCTGATCCATCAGGACAGGTCAGACACCAGTGCCAGCCCAGAGAGGTTGTTTTCTTTTTGGAAGTTCACTCTAACAGCCCACTTTGACAAATATGAAGCTCTTCCAGCCATCCTGCCTTGACATCACCTCCTCCCTTCCAGCAAGGCAGAGGTAGTTTCAAACAACTCAGCCTTTTAGCAGCATAATGTGTTTCCAGGAGCAATACCCCACATCTTTATTCATGATGTGAATGATGATAAGAGTAGTAATAATGAAACAGGGTGATAAAAGTTCCCCATTGTGAACTAGTATTAATCTAATTTCCTACAGGATGTTTATCTAAGTCAGAAATAACCAAGCAGTTCAAAACACTTTGGCAAGTCTCTGATGAAAAGAAGCCTGGGAAGTGTGAAGGGTTGCTGGAGAATGCTAAATTGCATTCACTCAGCTGTGCTGAGAAGCCTAAGCTGGCTCTGGCAGGGTTTTGCTAGGATCTATCCAGTGAAAATGCTCTTCTTATTTTTATGAATGTTAAAAATCATCATCTACATTAAAAAAAAATCCAACAATGAGCATTCAGGACTTTCATCCGTAACAATGACTTCATTACACTGAAAATTTTTCATAAATACTGGAAATCTTATGAGTTTTTTTTGAAAAAATGAAATAATAACAGATAGTGCTAATGTAGGTACGTTATAGCTTTGTATGCCCCATAAAGTTCTGTGTTTTTTAAGCACAAACCCCTCCCAGCATACAAAAAGGCATGAGCTGCCCACTCTGCCATTAACATACTTTAAGACTGTCAGTAGAGCAGGTTTTTTCTGCAATTCCATTTCTGTTTTGAATGCATTTTCCCTGCCTTGCCACATAAAGGTCAATCACTGCTGTTCTTAGGCTGCCTTTAAAGATGTGGACACTCTGGAAGATGGGGGTGCCCAACATTATGTTGGTGCCACTTCCATAAAGGTGGACTTGAATCTTTCCAGAAGAAAGGCAAGTTCTGTACATCTCTCATTTCTGTTTCTAGCAATTTTTTTGCTATCTTCTCCACTGAGGTTGCTCACCTTCTTAGGATGTGCCCCTGTGTTAATTACATTTATTTCAGGGTTTTGGTGCAGCTGGAGCTGGGGCTGGAGCTGGCAAGTGTGGAGCTGGGCTGGAAAGGCTGGGTGGTACAGCCACATGTCTGGGCACAGGACTCCTCCACAAAGTCCTTTTTTCATCACTAGATACTAAAAGGGGTGGCCCCTTCCAGTGAACAATGCCAGTCTTTGCCAAACTAGTACAGATGTGGCTGGAGAGTCTCGGGGAACCAGAGCTTCCATTTGAGAAGCAATTCCCTAAATCACAGCATGGGAATGTGTGTAAAATGGCTTGGGTGAATTAGCATATCTGACAGGCAAGGAATTTAACTAGCATTCAACCTTGTACTTAATGAATAGTCCATATGTCCAGAGAAACAGGTAATTTATAGTCTAACATTTTCTTTTGATCTGTCGTTTGCTCTTTCTCTTTAGAATTAAATCACTCCTCAATGCACAAGGGAAGAAGTCAAAGGGAAGACGTCTTTTTATTTTTAATTAGAATGTGCTAAATGGTAATAAAGTAATCTGAATACAGCGGAGACCTCTTAAATCCATAACAGTAAATCTATTGCTTCAACAGGTCCATCCCTTATCTGGTGTTCATTTAAGAAGGCTTCACCTGAAGTGCCACACTGCCATGAACTTGTGCTAATAGAGTAATATATTTAAATAATTCAATAAAGCATCTGTTGTAGATTGTGATATGCCTTGTAATTTTATTGACAGAGGTTTGTTTTGTCCTGAGACATATAAAATGCTTGGTTAAATGGCTTGATTATATAGTACTTTTAAAAATATCCACTTGATTGATTTCTTGTACTGTGCAGCTTGTCAGTGATTAGTCCAGATGATTTTTTAAAATGAAAATAATTAGATTGGCTCTTAAAAATTAGGATTTCACTCACTTGGGAAGGAATTCTAATGTGTGTGGCAGAAGCAGCAATTTGAAAATGACATTATTTTGTATGCAAGTGTTAAGGTATTAGGTGAAACAACACAAAAGGATGGTTTATATGTCTATATGTCTATAGAATCATAGAATCATAGAATCGATTGGGTTGGAAAGGACCTCCGAGAGCATCAAGTCCAACCCTTGGTCCATCTCTAGTCCATTTACCAGATCATGGCACTCAGTGCCACGTCCAATCTGCGTTTAAAAA